>CM024790.1:0-420000 GCA_014281875.1 Nibea albiflora
CACAAAATGTCGAATATATTTTTTTGCTCAATATATGTCTGAACTTGAAAAGGTTGTGTCAATGTGTCCATTGCATTGAGAAAGGGCAAGGGAAATTGAAGGATCACAAGGTGAGTCGTGAGGCTTCACACTGAGGAGTCGCTGAGGAATCTTTTAGAGTTTGATGATGGGTATCGGTTTTTTGAAACCACTTAGAGGTACCCCGGCTTTTTGGCAGGAGCACAGCGTGATTTGTTGGCTTGTGTGAGGCAGCTAGGCATCCCCACGTGGTTTTGTTCTTTTTCTGCAGCTGATATGCGCTGGAAAAATCTTCTTTCTAGCATTTTGAAGCAGGCAGGTAGAACAGATACTGTAGAACAGCTAGAGTGGGCAGATAGGTGCGAGCTTTTGCGACGTAATCCTGTTCACTGCGGCAAGAATGTTTGACTTCCGCTGGCATTGTTCTTGAGAGAAGTGCTGATGTCTCCTGCAAATCCATAGGCAAATAAAGGACTACTTTATAGGGTGGAGTTCCAGCAGCGTGGCTCCCCACATGTCCATTGCCTCTTTTGGATTGAGAATGCTCCTATTATTGATAAAAACACAGATGCAGAGGTAATTCAGTTCATTGATCGCTATGTGACATGTGAATTACCGTCCAACGATGAAGAATTATTGGACACTGTAACATCTGTGCAGCAGCATTCTAAACGACACTCAAAAACCTGTAAAAAGGGCAAAACTGTGTGTCGTTTTCAATTTTCCCAGGCCGCCATCTGCACGCACGTTTATTTCTCGGCAGTGTTACTGACGAGGAAACACAAATTCATGTGCGTGCAAGCCGACTGAGGGACAGACGTCGGCACAGTGTGCTTGCAGATGTAGGGGACAGGCTAGCTTAGCGCAAATGAAGACGGAGGTTGCTGCAAAGATCATGTCTGCAATCAAAGAAGCTGTCAGAAATGACAGTCTTAACTTTGAAACAGCTGAGGAATTGTTTCGACATGTAGGTGTCACCCAGGCTCGTTTCGAGGCTGCCTATAATTGTTGTGCTACTAAAACGCAAGTTGTATTGAAGAGGCAGGCTAACGCTGTTTGGATCAATCAATATAGCAAACCCCTCTTGAAGTGTTGGATGCAAATATTGACATCCAGTTTGTTGTTGATGCGTATGCCTGTGTTGTATATATCATTTCTTATATCTCTAAAGCTGAGAAGAAATGGGGTTATTGTTGCAAAGTGTGCACAACGTGAGGCAGCCAAGGAGGGCAACAGAGATGCAAAGGACAGCCTGAAAAAGTTTGGGGAGGTGTTTATCTCCACAATCGAGATGTGTGTGCTCAGGATGCTGTTTAACAGACTCCAAACATGCATCTAAAAGAGTGTTCTCGGAAAGTTGTCTTTGTTCCCGTGGGTGGAAAACACAGTTCGAATGAGTTTGCGCGTTAAAGGTTTTTACAACATAGGGCTTCCTCAGATAACTTTAGTGCGGATGAACAGGTGGATAGGCTAAACCTTGTGGACCGATACAGAACAGGCCAGTAGCGTTGATTTTCAAGACATGTGTTTGGCTTCGTTGCTTTCGGCAGTATCGCGTTTTGTCAAAAAACGAAACTGCTGTTAATAAGATCCAACTTGGAGAACATTGTGGTTACATTGTGAAAGAACCCGCACACAACCTGCAGTTGTGCGTTACGTGCGGTTCTCTGAAACAAAAAAGGCCAGAATTGTTTTATCAAAGCATTCTGCAGTTGTTTATGCCATATTACACAGACTGGCAGCTAAACCTGTAGGCTTTGAAACCTTTCGAGATTTTTATCTGAATGGCCAGGTGAGATGTGCTGACAATTTGATGCAATCTGTCAAATCTGTGGTTGACAGAAATCGAAGCACATTTGAAGTAGAAAGCGAAGAGTTAGACAATGTTGAGGAGCAAATCAACAATGATGGGATTGTTGATGATGCCTGGTGTGAGTTGTGCCCTGAACAGGAACTAGATAGGTTAGAATGTAGGGAAATGCGTAGAGAAGAAGCACGGGCCAACGATGATGAACAGCCAGAACATATCCCTGACTTGGCTGTTCAACAAGAGCAGACAGGTCATTTGGAAAAGAGGAATTCCATCATGTGCAGAAGTGACGGTTTGTTGGCGTTTCTTCGCTCTCGTTAATGAGACGCAGATGGGTATTTTTAATCAAGTCAGACAGTGGGTGTGTGCAGCAGGCTCAGGGAAAGAAGCCGGACCCAGTCCACATTTTTGTTACAGGTGGTGCTGGCACTGGTAAAAGCCATTTAATAAGGGCTATTCAATATGAGGCAAACAAGGATTCTAAGCACCAGTGTGTCGTCACCCAGATGACATTTGTGTTTTGTTGACTGCTCCAACAGGGATTGCCGCATACAATTTACATGCAACTACTATTCATAGTACATTAGCATTGGGCAAAGATGTTCGCTTACCATACACACCTCTGGGTGAGGAGAAGCTAGAACTCTTTACGTGCAAAATATAGTAGCGTGCAGATTGTAATAATTGATGAAATCTCCATGGTTGATCATAATCTATTGGCTGACAATCCATGAGAAGGTATAACGACAAAATTAAAACAAATAGGCGACAGTTCCCTGTTTGGTAGAATGCTATCATTGCTGTTGGAGATTTCTTTCAGTTGCCTCCAGTGCGTGGGAAACCACTTTATGTTC
Source organism: Nibea albiflora (assembly GCA_014281875.1). NCBI lineage: Eukaryota > Metazoa > Chordata > Actinopteri > Sciaenidae > Nibea > Nibea albiflora. Next base: position 2,683 of record CM024790.1, read on the forward strand.
AAATGTTGGTATTGATTTGTGGTCTGGTGTATTCAACATTGCAGTGTTAAACACATTGTTCGGCAAAAAGACGAGCATTTGCTAAACTGCTGAACAGAGTGAGGAACACACTCTAAGGGCACTGCGATGTTAGGTAGTGATGTGCAACTCCTTAAGTCTCGTGAAACCGGTGAAGAGAGCTCTGCTCTACATATTTTTCCGACCAACAGACAAGTCAGTGAACATATTTGGAATTCCTTCTGAAAACATGTCCTGATTATGTCGGGACAAGTGCTCAGGGATTATATCAATAGTAAAAAAACAGGCAAGCTTGTGTTGTTAAAGGGTCATCATTCCGATGCACGCAATACCTGCTTGGAGGAAGACTTGCTTTTGGGGAAAGGAGCCCGTGTCATGTTGTTCAAAAATATTGATGTTGCTGATGGTTTAGTCAATGGTGTGTGCGGCGCAGTCACAGACATTGTTTATGGAAACAGTGATAAAAACGTTTCCTCGTAAAGTCTACATCAAGTTTGACAATGCTGACATTGGCAACTCTGGAGGAAACGCTGTGCACATCCCCCTGGTGTTGAACAACAGCCTCAGTGGCATTGATGCTGAAGAGGAACGGGTCACCTGTAAAGGTGGTATGCGACGTCAGTTCCCCCTCAAACTTGCTTGGGCCCTGTACAGTACATAACGTGCAGGGCCTTACTATTGATGAGGCTGTAGGGTCGTTAGACAGAGTGTTTGCAGCTGGACAGGCATATGTTGCTTTCAGCCGTGTCAGAAGTTTATCTGGTTGGTTCTGAAGGACTTTGAACAAAAAGCCATATATTGTAAAGACAGCATTAAAGAGGCACTTAACAGCATGTCCCCGTTTTTGATTGACAACATTCAAACATACAAATGTGGAACAAATGCTTTCAGCGTCTTTTTAATGAATGTCCATGGCTTAAGCTGCCATGCACAAGACCTGGCTTTGTGTGTACAGCATTTGAAGCCTCAGTGCGTTGCTGTTACAGAGACATGGTTGTCTGAGAGTCCCTCAGTTGAAACTGTGACCATTGACGGTTATCATTTTCATAGTGTTCCTAGGAATGTGTGTTATAGTGACCCCAGACTGTTGGCTATCAAAGCCCAACAACATGGTGGCCGTTGGTATGTATACCTCAGACAATTTGGACTTTGACATTATACAAATACCATCTGTCAATATCGAATGTCTGATTATACAATTTACTGCAACAAAATCTTGGTTGCAGTTGTTATTCGCCCGCCCATCGTATCCCATGTCTCTTTTTATAAAGAATCTTGGGAAGTTGCTTGAGCACGTGGAACCACTAAGTGAAACTGTTACTGTCATGGGAGACTTCAATGAAAACCTGGTTGCATCAAAAACTTTTTGCAACTTATGACACAGAGAGGCTTTGTTCAGCATGTTTCAGAAGCCACAACAGCAAAGGGAACACTAATTGATCATGTGTATGTAAAACACACATTCTGATGTGAGCTGTGTAGTGCTGCAAACGTACTTCAGCGATCATGATGCAATTATGTGTGAATTTACATGTGGAACTGATAACAATGTTGTCAACATATAAACTGCCAGTGTAGTCTCAAGTTGTATTTGGCAAAGGAGGTTGGAGAGAGATTCTATTTCACTATGGATTCTTTATCTCTGCTTGAGTCAAATATGGATCTTAACTATGCTAATCTTCATGGGAAAATGGAGTTGTACATCATAGGGTGAGATGTGTTTGGCAACGGAGGTAAGGAGAGAGTTTGTCTCACAACAAATTCTTTATCTTTGCTAAGTCAAACATGACTATTGCAGTTTCCACACTGCAATTTAAAAATGTAGCACATCACAGTATGGCTTGATAGAATGGGATGTATTTGGGTACAAAGACTGAGATGTATATATTTATTTATTTATTATATATATATTTATTTATGATGTATTTATATATTTATTTATTTAATGAAATGAATTTATCGCTGCTAAGTCAAATATAACTGTTATATTGCATGTTGATGATTTCATAACAATTAATTATAGGTTGAGTTGTATTTGACAAATGATGCAAACATGAAGTTTCCGTTTCCTAATGGATACTCTAACTCAGCTGATTCAATTCAAACTCTTCTCTATGTAATTGCACCTTCACTGCATGACATGTGTCTCCTAGAACATAATGGATATATTGTCACTATCTAACTCATCATAACTTTTCTACTAACAATATTAATAAATATAATGTATTGATTTATGTTATGAAATACTAACCACTTACATGATTCCTATTGACTGCCTTACAAATAACTTATGATTCCTATAAGACATGGTAATAACTGCATGCTTTTACTAAATGTCAACCTTAAACATCATGGAAAAACCTGTTGTATTATAGAATGTGACTTGTATGCTCTTGCAGATTTTGTGTTATTACTGTGTAACCTCAAACATCTATAGGCACTAACACATTTATGAGATGAACATAAACCCCCTGTGGTGTACTTGCTTGCTTAAGGTTAATACATACACACATATTACGATCAGGTACAGGACCAGTTCCCTCCCTTTGTTTCCCCCTATGTCCCCTTCCCTATGTTGTGTTGTCTGTCTATTTTGTCAGTCTGTGTTTCTGTATACAGTTGGGGAAATCGTGCACTCACCTGCCTGCATACCTGGATTCATCACACCTGTTCCTGAGCCTCCTGCACCGCTGGGCATCAAATACCTGATCATACCTCCAATGTTCTCCTCATCCTCAGACTGTGTATGTTAAACTGTCAATCTAATGTCTTGCTTGTTCTTGGGATCCATATACACTTATTTAACATAACTTTCTCTTGCCTATATTCCAGAAACCTGTCAGTATGCCGACATGATGTTCATCATCTTTGCTCTATCTCACGCACCTAATGAAACCTTCGTTCCTGTTCATCGGCTGCTGGATTCATCTACAAACACTGACCTCTATCTCCATACAGATTACTAATAAGTCATTAACTTGTTGTACATTCAATAAAACATATTTATTCTTAAGCAAAACTTAATGTCTCCTATGTGTTTTATTGACAAAGACATTTAACCCCGCAGCTGAAATGTTTACTGACATTTTAGGCCATTGCTCCAAGAGACTTTTTCGTACTTCTTGCCATGGTCTACAATTCAGATGAGGTTTCATCACTCTGTGTCTAAACTGTGGCGGGGCTGCCTGAAAGAAAGTTCAAGGGGGGCGCTGTGGAAAAAAGTTCCCCCCCCGCCCCTTAGTTTTTATGCAGCCGAAAGATGCATAATATCGGTCTTAACAACCACAAGAAGTTTCAGACAGGTCTGACGAAATATATGAAAGCAACACCGCCTTTGCCGTATAAAACAGGCAAAAAGCAAATGGAGTTTGGAGGTCGTATCAAAGGGTCAAAAGGAGTCAAGGAGTTCAAATAGGACCCCTTGTCCACCAGAACTATGCACTAAAAATAGTGATTTTCATTGTTAAATATCTCGCTTCCTGTTAATTTTAGCCCATGGCTCCAAGAGACTTTTTGTAGGTCATGCCATGTTCTACAATTTGGCTAAGGTTTCATCACTCTGTGTCCAAAAATGTGGCAGGGCTGCCTGAAATAAAAATTCAAGGGGGCGCTATAGAGCGATTTCGCCCCGCCCCCTAAATAATTATTCAGCCGACTTTTGGAACTTTTTGTCCTTAATAACCTCAAGGAGTTTCAGACAGGTCTGACAAAGTATATGAAAGCACAACACCTTTGCCTTAAAAAACAGCCAAAAAGTCAAAGGAGTTCGAATGTTGAATCAAAGGGTGAAATTTGATGGAGCGCCACGCCCACATTCTTTCATCAAAATTCATAATTTTGATAACTTTTACTCAGGAAGTCTATATGAACACATCTACCAAGTTTAAAGTCAATTGGATGAAATCCCTAGGAGGAGTTTGTTCAAATAGGACCCCTTGTCAACCAGAACGATGCACTAAAAATGGTGATTTTCATTGTTAAATATCACGTTTCCTGTTAATTTTAGCCCATTGCTCCAAGAGACTTTTTTGTAGGTCTTACCATGTTCTACAATTCGGCTGAGGTTTCATAATTCTATGTCCAAACCTGTGGCGAGGCTGCTTGAAAAAAAAATTCAAGGGGGCGCTATAGAGCGATTTCGCCCCGCCCCCTAATTAATTATGCAGCCGACTTTTGTAACTTTTTGTTCTTAACAACCTCAAGAAGTTTCAGACAGCTCTGACAAAATATATGAAAGCACCACAGCTTGTGATTAAAAAACAGCCAAAAAGTCAAAGGAGTTCGAATGTTGAATCAAAGTGTGAAATTTAATGGAGTGCCACGCCCACATTCTTTCATTAAAATTCATAATTTTGATAACTTTTAGTCAGGAAGTCTATATGAACGTAACTACCAAGTTTGAAGTCAACTGGACAAAATCCCTAGGAGGAGTTCGTTCAAATATGACCCCTTCTCAACCGGCCAAAACAGCAATAATGGTGATATTCATGCCTTAATATCTCGCTACCTGTTAATTTTAGCCCATTGCTCCAAGAGACTTTTTTGTAGGTCATGTCTTCATCTACAATTCGGCTAAGGTTCCATAACTCTGTGTATAAAATTGTGGCGGGGCTGCATCAAATAAAAATTCAAGGGGGCGCTATAGAGCGATTTCGCCCCGCCACCTAATTAATTATGCAGCCGAATTTTGCATAATATTGCTCTTAATTACCACAAGAAGTTTCAGACAGCTCTGACAAAGTATTTGAAAGCCCAACACTTTTGCCTGAAAGATAGCCAAAAAGTCAATGGAGTTCCATTTTTCGTCGAAAAAATCGGCACGCTTGACTTTGACGCGCCGTCACGGCCACGCCCTCTGATGTCAAGTTGAAATTCTTTCTCAGATGTCAACACCAAGGCCTTGACAACATCTCCACCTAATTTGAGGTGGATGTGGTCAATATTTTCCGAGCTGGACGTCATTTCGTAAAAGTGGTCTTTTCTGTCGCCACTAGGAGGCGCTGTGAAATTCTCCAAATATTTTTAAGGAATGTATTCTAGACCAGACTGTGATTATATATCAGAAGTTTGATGAAGGTTGGAGTATTTTTGGCAAAATTATAGCACGTCGAAATTTCACGCCAAAACGCCAAATTTCGTGGCCCCCGCCACTCTGACGCAGTAAATCTGAACCTCACGATTTTGATAACTTTTCATGGTCGAGGCCTTAAGAACACACGCACCAAGTTTCAAACAGATAGATGAAAGCTGTAGGAGGAGTTTGTTCAAATACGACCCCTGAAAATGACCCCAAAAACACGAAAACGCCAACTTTGAAACAAAATGGCCGCCGTACGCTTTGCGATAGCCCCAATCACCAAGAGACTTTTTTGTGCGGCTCGGTATCTTACATACTCCCACTAAGTTTCGTACACGTGGATGAAACTGTGTCGAGGGGCTCCTCCGACAACCGAAACGTAGGTGGCGCCGTAGAGCCATTTTTGTCCGTCCATGTGCGAGACCCCCAAAATATGTAAATTTACGCCCCACTTTGGGGGGGTAGGCAAATTTTCTAAACTTTTCGAGTACATATAGGCAGTCGAAAATGCGATTTTACTTGACTAAGAAAAAGAATAATAATAAAAAAAAAAAAAAAATAAAAATAATAACATTTGAAAAACAATAGGGCCTCGCACACAGGCGTGCTCGGGCCCTAATAATAAAACATTTGAAAAACAATAGGGCCTCGCACACAGTGCGTGCTCGGGCCCTAATAAAAAAAATTAAAGCTGCAAGCAGCGTTGAACGGGCCCTCGCACTCCCACGCAACTCGACGGCTGGCACGTCGGAAGGCACCAGTCGGAAGACGCGCGAACCGCTTTCAAAGCATTTCGCTCAATCGAACACACACATTAGCCAGAATCAGGGCAAGGTCAAATCTGACGGAGCGCCACGCCCACATTCTTTCATCAAAATTCATAATTTTGATAACTTGTACTCAGGAAGTCTATATGAACGTAACTACCAAGTTTGAAGTCAATTGGACGAAGTCTCTAGGAGGAGTTTGTTCAAATAGGACCCCTTCTCAGCCAGCCTGAAACACCAAAAAACTGTGATTTTCAATGTACATTTTAGCCCATTACTCCAAGAGACTTTCTTGTAGATCTTGTCTAAGTCTACAATTCGGTAATGCTTCTACAAGTGAAAATGGAACCGGGTAAATCACACCAGTGTTACCTGAGTAGTGTGTGTGGATTCTCTCCAATCCATGTATACAAACTGCACTTGTGTTTAATGCTTAATGGTTTCATACATTTTGTCAAAGTAGCTGTATTGTTTTGTTGTTTTTTTTTTCATGTGTCATAAAGTTATGTATTTATCAATGTAGTGTGCTGGTAAAGGTCATGCAACAAAATGTTTTTATTATGAAGAAGTAGCAGTAAATGAGTTTTTGTCCTGTTCATGAAATCACTCAAACTACAGGTCTACTGTATAGTATACAGTAGACAAACCAGGTTCATGTTGGGCTCTGTGGTGGGCGTGACACTGGGAGACCAAAATGCCCATTAAGCGCAAAGAAAGGGTAGCAACGACAATGCTAATCACCCGCACCTAACCTCAATTGTTGACTGCATTCCTGCCTAATGGCCGATAATCACCTGTACTTCTTCCTCTTTAAATGGAGATTCACAACGATCAATCTGCGATCAAATATTCAACAGGAGGCTATCTGTGATGTCCATGACACTGGGAGAGCAAACTGCCCATTAAGCGCAAAGAAAAGGTTCATCAACGACAATGCAAATCAGCCGCATCTAACCTGCATTCCTACATAATGGACGATAATCACCTGTACTTCTTCCTCTTTAACTGGAGATTCAGAAAAAGTTCTTGTTTTATGGTTCAATTTATTTATGGGGAATTTAACCTATTTGATGGACAAAAATGAAAATACCGAAAATGAAAAAACAAAACATAACGCAAATTCCAATCAAACAATCAACAAAAAACCTGCATACCACGTAATGTAGCTTACACCCAGAGACCGGCCATTTGACCGGACTGGAAAGTTGCCGACAGATTTATTAGATTATTTTATAATTCAATAGTTCTAAAGGAGTCTGAGTATTTATGTTGTTTATATCTAAACATGTCGCTGTTTACTAAATCAACAGAATCAGTTATTCGTCTCTTTTTTCTCGCTGGCGCTCTCTATCTCTCGCTCACGATCTGATGTAGTGAAAGCCGCAGCTGGACACACCGGTGTACAACAGCTGTTCTCAGAGATCGAGTGTGTTTCATAGGCTTCAGAAAACATCAAACAGATATAGCCCGTAAAGATAAGTTACAAAAGAAAACGGGTCATCAGACGTTACGGGAACGAATCGTGCAGCGTAACAAGACGACATTTTAAATGACAATATGAAAATTTTATGAAGATGTCCATGAAATCACAGCTGCACTTCAGAAAAGACGTAAATACGTAATTGTTTTATCTGTGTATTTGTTATGTGCTGTGGAGACAGAGGTGTCTGTGTGAAACGTGTGCACATCGGTGGATTTTTGCTTTTAATGCAGTTACGGCATTTGAGTTTACGGCGGACGCGGTGGACAGCTTACTGGCACACGGGAGCGGGGTGGATGGCCCACCATACTGCCGGCTGTGGCGGTGGGCGCCTCTGCGATCGTTTGGATCACGTCTGGCTGTCGACCGGTATCTCACGATCGACGTATTGGGCACTCAATTTTAGTGGTACGCAGTACCGGACCGTACCGGTTTATAACAATAACAATGATTTAGCCGGTCATGTTGCGAGGTGAGTGGATTGATGGGGCCGCAAAGTTCAAATTTCCGGGGTTTCGTGTTGTTTGTATATCAGCGGTGTGTGTGTGTGTGTGTGTTTTTTTTTTTGCGCACGCAGCGTATAGCGTCGTATAATGATATAACAGATGGCAATGCTTGCGGAGACTGTTACTGCTCTGTGTTTAGATTCAAACTAACCGCTCACACCCAGCCCTCTACACGCTCAGGTGCGTGGAAATGAACAAAGGGTGCTGGTTGGCTTGCGGAGAATGGGGCTGTTCTGTGTTATCGTCCAAACTAACCACACACACGGAGGCTCAGGGCGTGGTAATGAACAAAGGTTGCTGGTTGGTTGTCAGGTACGATGCGGTGCTTAACAAAGCCCCGCCCCAGGTGAGCACTATATTAGCCGGAGCTCAGGTAATGCTCGCTGATTCTGTTTGCTTCAGCATCCAGGATCTCTCTCGTTGCTTCGGATAGCTTTGTCTGTCAGGACGTAGCGGGATTTTTTTTGCTCTTTGGATTATTTCTTCAAGAACTCTTCACTTCACTTCACTTCACTTGATCACGGTAAGTCACTTTTTACAGTATTTGGATGTTACATTGTTGCTGTAAAGTGATATGTATGTGGTGCATGTTCCTGTTTTGTTAGGTTATGTTGGTTATTGTCTCTGTGGTGAAATATAGTCACTATCACAGTGATATTCATATAATATTGATAGGTAAATAATATGCTACATTACAGAGTATATTAAAGTCGTAAAAACTAACTATGTTGGCCAGTGGTCCGCAACCCGCGGACCGGTACCGGTCAGTCAATCAGTTGGTACCTGACCGCAAACGAAATAATTAATTATGTCCGTTTTATGTATTATCTGAGTATGGACGATCTTTTACTTTGAAAAACTTTTATTTTGAGAAATGATTGTTTCGGTGACGTCTGGTTCGCTTGCGCTGCGTAATGGCAACGATAGCCAGCAGTCACGATTCAGAGCGTTGTTCATGGTGCGTGCAGTGTGTTTGTCTGATCATGCAGTGTGTACTGAAAAGAGGCTTACTAGTATTGTGCTGTTCAGTGCAGATGTAAAATTTATTTGTGCTGTGTCCTCTAAGCATCTGCATGTGTATGTAATGTATGTTCCTGTTTTGTAAATATAAGTTAGGATGTTAGTGGTAATATTGAGGCTTTATGCGGTTATTGGTTATTATAGTATACATGTGTAGTTGAGTGGATTTACCGAGAAACATATTGTTTTGTTCATTGTTGCAAATGCAGATGCAGAATTTAGTTGATGTGTCCTCTAAGGGGCTGCAGTTTGATCCCCTTGATACAAAAGTTGCACACGCTTTGTGCAAACAATAAATTGTACAACCCTGCTGTTCAATGTTGGTTACTACAGCTACTGGCTGTGTCAGTAGTCAGTTTAGCAAAACACAGTGTTCATTGTGTTGTTCGTGGTGCAGTGTGTTTGTCTGATCATGCAGTGTGTACTGAAAGAGGCTTACTAGTATTGTGCTGTTCAGTGTAGATGTAAAATTTATTTGTGGTGTGTCCTCTAAGCATCGGCATGTCTATGTAATGTATGTTCCTGTTTTGTTAAATATAAGTTAGGATGTTAGTGGTAATAGTGAGGCTTAGTGTGGTTATTGCTTATTATAGTATACATGTGTAGTTGAGTGGATTTAATGAGAAACATATTGTGTTGTTCATTGTTGCAAATGCAGATGCAGGATTTAGTTGATGTGTCCTCTAAGGGGCTGCAGTTTGATCCCCTTGATACAAAAGTTGCACAAGCTTTGTGCAAACAATAATTGCACAACCCTGCTGTTCAATGTTGGCTACTACAGCTACTGGCTGTGTCAGTAGTCAGTTAGCAAAACACAGTGTTCATTGTGTTGTTCATGGTGCAGTGTTTTTGTCTGATCATGCAGTGTGTACTGAAAAGAGTCTTACTAGTATTGTGCTGTTCAGTGTAGATGTAAAATTTATTTGTGCTGTGTCCTCTAAGCATCTGCATGTGTATGTAATGTATGTTCCTGTTTTGTTAAATATAAGTTAGGATGTTAGTGGTAATATTTAGGCTTAATGTGGTTATTGCTTATTATAGTATACATGTGTAGTTGAGTGGATTTACCGAGAAACATATTGTGTTGTTCATTGTTGCAAAAGCAGATGCAGAATGTAGTTGATGTGTCCTCTAAGGGGCTGCAGTTTGATACCCTTGATACAAAAGTTGCACAAGCTTTGTGCAGACAATAAATTGTACAACCCTGCTGTTCAATGTTGGCTACTACAGGTACTGGCTGTGTCAGTAGTCAGTTTAGCAAAACACAGTGTTCATTGTGTTGTTCGTGGTGCAGTGTGTTTGTCTGATCATGCAGTGTGTACTGAAAAGAGGCTTACTAGTATTGTGCTGCTCAGTGCAGATGTAAAATTTATTTGTGCTGTGTCCTCTAAGCATCTGCATGTGTATGTAATGTATGTTCCTGTTTTGTTAATTATAAGTTAGGATGTTAGTGGTAATATTGTTCATTGATATTCATCGTGTTGTTCATGGTGCAGTGTGTTTGTCTGATCATGCAGTGTGTACTGAAAAGAGGCTTGCTAGTAGTGACTTTGTTATTAATGCAATGTTGTTGCCCTGATGTTTAGATGCCGCGTGGCAAGGGCTACCGCCGCTCTCAGGCTGCCAAGAGGAGGATGGAGAGGCAGGAGAGTTGGCGTGTGGACGTCAACCCTGTTGACAGTGTACCTTTTGGTATGTACTACCTGGGTTTTGTTCTTTTCTGTGCATTTTGTCCATCCATTTGTCTTTGTTGGTTTTTGTTTTTTTCTTTGACATTGTCTAACTTCTCATGTTATACTATATGTACTGTTTTTTTTCAGTCCGTGGTACCGGTCAGCGCCACAGGGTGAGAAGGTGGGAGCAGTCGCAGCTGACCAACAAGCCGCACAAGTTGGTCATTCCTGCTGCGCACGCTAACAAGAAGGTATTATTCGAATCCAAATGATTTAAGAGACAATGAATGCATTAAGTATACATTGCCATGTACTAACTCCTCCTGTATTTATTTCATTTCAGTTCGTTCTTCTTGTTGGTGACTCCCACCTGCGTGCCTTGGTGGACGGGTTCGTTGCGATGCCAGAGGGACCGCTGTCCTTTGGCTTCATGTCCACCCCTGGGGCGACGGCAGCGCACCTGAGGACCGAGCTCGTTGCTGCTGTGGTTCCTCGCCAGCCTGATGCGGTCGTTGTCCTGGCCCCCAGCAACAACCTCACCGCTTGCAGGGGGCTGGAGGACTCGTCTGCAGATTTCGCCGCCCTGGTGAAATCTGCACGCAGCCGTTGGTCCAACGTAAGTGTGAATTTATGGTTAGAAGACTTATTCTGGAGAATGTGTGTATTTTTGCAATGTTAAAATTATTGGCCTTTGTAATAACATGACATGTGATTGGCAGGTTGTGGTGCTGGACTTTCCGCCTCGACTCAGTGTTGCAGAGGCGGAACAGAGGCTGCTGCGCATGGCTTACCACAGTGTGTGTGTGGAGCAGGGTAAGTTTAAATTACACTGATATGTTGGAAGATTGATTTTATTTATATCTATGCTACTAAACAATCATGTGTAATATGTACTAATTATAGTGTCATTCATGTTTGTTTAGGTGTTCCCTTCCACCACATTGCAGAGAACTTCCCTCTGCGGCAGCGCGACTTGTGGGCCAGAGATGGTGTAAGTATTTTTTTTTGCAGCAAAAGATTGTACAGCTGGGAAATGTACTGTGTAGTTTAATGTAAATAATTAGTGATTGCCAATGAATGATAGTAACGTCTTGTGACTTTTGTTTTTACAGACACACTTGAGCGACAACGTTGGTATGCCGATCCTTGCGTACCTTCTGTGGCAGGCAGCCGACAGACAGCTCGCAGAGCCAGAGCCAGAGCCACCCGTGTCGGCCGTGCCCGCCTGCCCGTACCGTCCCCGGTTTGCCACCCAGGTGGTCGTGAGCGGTCACGAGCCACAGCCACGGCCGGCAGCCAACCCAGACGGGTGGGTTACCGTGGTTCGAGGCCAGAAGGTAATATATATTTGATTTATGGAATTGATGTTTATGAAATTCACATACACTGTGGTGTTGTCTTAATCTGTGGCATAACACTACATTCATGTGTAACACAAGCATTTGTCTCTTCCATTTTATAGCGTAGTTTGCCTGAAGCTGAGCTGGCAGCTTTGGACGCTCAGGTGGTTCAGAAGAAGGTATGTTATGATGAATTTATACATGATCTCACAGAAGTTCACATGTTGATGGATTGACTTTGTGGGTTTTATGCAATGGCAATTGACGGTATTCTTTTATTGTCATTTTACAGGTGGTGCTGAAGGAGTGTTTCATTCCACTCACTCCTGTGCGGTTCAGCCCAACCTTGCTGCGTGCTGTGGAGAAGACGAGCCCGTCTTTTCTCCCTTCTCCTGAGGTGGAGACTGCTGTTCCTGTGCACATCCAGGTAATTCATATACATTCTTTCTACCCTCTTGTTATCATGTCTTGCGTTTGCATTCATCATCAGTGCTAAGTTTGAATAACTGTATGTATCTGAAATTGAACATTGCAGTAAAATGTTTATGTTTTTGCTGATTTTAGAAGCGAAAGGTGGCAGCGAAGCGCAGGACTGTTGTTGCACGTAGGAGACTGCCAAGAGAACAGGTCAGTATTATTTCTGATCTTTGTGTTTTGGTTTGACACTATGAGAACATATTTAGTACATTTGGCTGTATTCCTGCCTGCATATGTGTTGTATGTGTATGTTAATTGGTTGTTGAAAACTGTTTCTGCAGTTGGACACAGCGGTGTCAGAGGTGGCGTTGGCGAAACCTGTCAATGCAGTGCCTGTTGCAGAGAAGGTTTGTGATTTCAGGTTTTGTTTAAATAATATCAGGAGATTTAACTTGGACATTGCTGAAGTTGTTACTTATAAAAATATCAATTGCTTCTTATCTTGTATGTTATGTACTTGCTATAAACATTTGTGACTTTGTTCTTCTTTAGATGGACACAGATGTGGAGGTGGTTTCCGTGGTAACACCTACCAGTGCAGTTTCTACGCCTGTGATGGATGAGGTTTGTGAATTGATTTGTTGTTTGAGCGTCATTACCCATTTTGGCGAATGGCCATAAAGCACACTGCCTGTACTTGAATTTGGTCATTAACAATTCATTGACATGATCTTTATTTTACAGAACGAGGCCACACACCATGCTGTGGACCTGACGTCGGAGCCAGGATTGAGCGTGCCGCTGCCAGTCCGTGGGGGAGATGAGGTTTGTACATTGAATAGTTGACAAACTTGTTTAACCATAGTTGGTAAAAAAAAAAAATTGATTTTAAACCCCCTTTCAAGGGGCAAATCTTATTTACCTAATTGCAGCATAAACACATCCTTCAAGTTATTAAAATCAGTTTTGTTTTTTTTCATTTTCAGGTCCAGCCACCACATCCTGCCACACCAGGATCTGCGCAACTGGGTCCAACTCCAGGAGCGAATACGGTCGGTGACATTTCATTAAAGCATGTGTCACAGCTTGGCTCGATTGTGCAAATAGAGAAAAGTATCATGGGGTCATTCCATCAGGGGAATGCTGTGTTAAGGAACCCTGGTGTGCAGTGCATGGCTGTATCGTTAGTCAGCATAGCAAAACATAGTGTTCATAGCGTTTTTGACTGGGAGAAGAAAGATTTGGACACTGTTTTGTTTTTAGGCGATGATTTGTACTCGTCTTTGCGCTGTAGTAACATGATTAGCAGAGAGTCTAGATTGTTGTGTGTTCCCGATTTGCCTCAGCAGTCAGTCCTTTATGGACAGACCTTTGCTTTTGTATACGGTGAATGGGTGACAGGGATAGTTGGCGTGGATCAGGGAGAGCTTGTTGATGCAGGTGTAGGGATGTCGCTAGTGAAAGGGCTAGAATACATGCTTGGCAAATACAGCACATGTTTTCTGACGTTGGCAGCCAGTACATGTGCTGTTATTTGTGAGCATGGTCGCTATGCAGTGGTTGATTCACATGCACGTAATGCGTGTGGAATGGTTGATGCGAACGGGAAAAGTGTTGTTGTGCATTTGCCAACACTTGAAGACGTTTGCAACTATGCATGCCAGTTGTCTGTTTCACTTGGTGCTGGACACAGGCCTTTTGAGATTGCTGCTGTTTCTGTGACAAATCCTGTCACAGATGACCACTGTTTGTTTGAGCATGTGGTGTGTGCTAAGGACAGTGTAGCTAGCAGTGTCTCTGAGTTTGCTTCAGTTATAGAAAGCAGTAGTTGTAAACGTAAGAGGGCTAATGTAAACGTAACATTTAAAAAAAGAAAAAGTTCTGACATCACTGCTGTAAATTCTGATGTTGAATTTATTGGTGATGTATCTTCTAAGGGGCTGCAGTTTGATCCCCTTGATAAAAAAGTTGCACAAGCTTTGTGCAAACTGTTAAACGTAGACTTTGAGAAGCAGGATCGTCAGACGTGTTCCTCGGCTGGCATGTTGGGAACTCCTTGCACGAGTGACAGCATTGTCGCTGATGGTAACTGTTTCTTTCGAGCAGTGTCTCAAGCTGTGTCTGGTACACAAAAAAAACCACCTTAAAGTCAGGCGTGCTGTCGTCAGACATGTAGAAAGGAATGCTTTGCAGTACACGAGTTTTTTACGATCCCAGTATTCTACTGTGGATGAGTATCTCAATTCATCAAGAATGAGATATGTTGGTAGTTGGGCTACTGAGATTGAAATTCAAGCCACTGCCGATTTGTTAGGTGTGAGTATTTATACTTACTACAATGATCGCTGGCTTAAGTATTCTTGTAACAATAAGGCCATGTCAAAGCAAGGGATCTACTTGCAACATGTTAATGGCTGTCATTATGAAGTTGTTGTGTGCGTTAATCAACCTCGGCTGCAGAACTGTAACAGTGATGTAAATGTGTGCTTTGAGTTGTGTAAAGATAGTCAGTCATTAGACACCCAGTATATGGCCAGAAGACCTTGTAAACAGAGTAAAAGTAACACAGTACCCTTAAAATCTAGTGTAAAATATTGTTACTCTAAGTACTTAAAAACAAAGCTGATTGCCCAATGTAAATTAAAATATCAAAGCAATGTCTTGCACAGGGAGAAGAGAAAAGACACGTTAAAAAGGTTGTATCATCAAAATGATTTGCATAGAGAAATAAAGAAAACTGCCAATAGAACGAAATACCAAGAAGATGAGTTGTATAGGCAAAATATGAAAATAAACATAAATACAAAATACAGAGAAGATGATTTGTACAGGAATAAAATGAAAAGTATGCGCAAAAAGAAATACATTGAGGATGATTTGTACAGGACAAAAAAGAAAGACATGTGTAAAATAAAATACAACGTAGATGATTTGTATAAAAAGAAAAAGAAACAGCTTTCTCAAACAAAGTACAAAGATGATTTGTATAGGGAGAAAATGATAGACCAGTATAAAAGAAAGTACAAACAAGATCATTTGTATAGAGAGAAAATGATAGACCAGTATAAAATAAAGTACAAACAAGATCATTTGTATAGAGAGAAAATGATAGACCAGTATAAAATAAAGTACAAACAAGATCATTTGTATAGAGAGAAAATGATAGACCAGTATAAAAGAAAGTACAAACAAGATCATTTGTATAGAGAGAAAATGATAGACCAGTATAAAAGAAAGTACAAACAAGATCATTTGTATAGAGAGAAAATGATAGACCAGTATAAAAGAAAGTACAAACAAGATCATTTGTATAGGAAGAAAATGATAGACCAGTATAAAATAAAATACAAACAAAATGATGAGTATAGGAAAAGAGTTAAAAGCATTTACACAAAGAAATACCATGAAAATGATTTGTTTCGTAACAAGACAAAAATAATTTCTAAACAAAAATATCACAAAGATTTGACGTATCAAAATAAAGCCAAAGAACGTAGTAAAATCAAATATAGGGTTAATCTCACCCATAGAGAGAATATTAAAACTAAAAGTGCAAAGAAATATCATGAAAGTTCTGAGTTTAGGAAGCGTGTTAGTGGAGGGGTCAAAATTAAAAGGCAGCAAAAGAAAATTCAGGCTGAGGATTTCAATTTTGTTATGCAGCAATTTGTAGACAAGGTTAAAGATGGTCCAGATTTTGTGTGTTGTGTGTGCCATAGGTTGTTGTTTAGACACCAGGTGTTGCAGTGCAGGAGAGATTATTATAGAAAAAAAGGCGTTTGTTTGATTGCAGATAACTGCATCACAGAAAACTATCTACACGTGTGCACTACAAGCTGTGAAAGGCAGTGTAGTTGGGTAAACACACCTAGAAGTCAGCTTTGGATCTGTTACACATGCCATTATAAAATTAATAAGGGTCAAGTGCCAGCTGAAAGCATCAAAAACAATTTGGCACTTGACCCTGTTCCACTTGAACTGGCATGTTTAAATAAATTGGAGCAGCATTTGATAGCCCTGCATATTCCATTTATGAAAATGTTAGCCTTGCCTAAAGGTGGGCAAAATGGAGTCCATGGACCGGTTACGTGTGTTCCAGCAAATATTATTCAAACGACCAATTTGCTTCCGCGTACTTCCATGGAAGGGTCTTTATTGCCTGTTAAGCTCAAACGCAAGCTTACTTATAAAGGGCATTATGAATATGAGTATATAGATACAGCTCATATTAAGCAAGCGCTGCAATATTTAAAAGAAAATAATGTTTATTATAAAGAAGTGAACTTTAATGCCGAGTGGTTCAATGAATTTTGTAAAGCTGATGAAGCAGATCCAAATGGCGGTGAGGATAAGATTGATAGTGTTGATCAGTCTGATGTGCATGATGATGAACTTTTGCATGACAGGCAGCAGCACTGTATGTTCCAGGACACCTGCCTGATGCCTGTCGATATTGGTCAGGAAGCACTTGACCAGTATTTTGGAGATATATTGAATTTGGCTCCAGCAGAAGGAAACTGTCCTGTGAAGTTTCTGACTGATCATAGTAATGAAGCCAGATGTTTCCCAGTGTTGTTTCCCACAGGTAGCCCTACATACCACGATGATAGACAGCATCGTTTGACATTGTCGCGGTATTTCAATAACAGAATTTTAAATGCAGATGGACGCTTTGCACAAAATGTCGAATATATATTTTTTGCTCAATATATGTCTGAACTTGAAAAGGTTGTGTCAAATGTGTCCATTGCATTGAGAAAGGGCAAGGGAAATTGGAAGGATCACAAGGTGAGTCGTGAGGCCTTCAACACCGAGGAGTCGCTGAGGAATCTTTTAGAGTTTGATGAGGGGTATCGGTTTTTAAAACCACTTAGAGGTACCCCGGCTTTTTGGCAGGGAGCACAGCGTGATTTGTTGGCTTGTGTGAGGCAGCTAGGCATCCCCACGTGGTTTTGTTCTTTTTCTGCAGCTGATATGCGCTGGAAAAATCTTCTTTCTAGCATTTTGAAGCAGGCAGGTAGAACAGATACTGTAGAACAGCTAGAGTGGGCAGATAGGTGTGAGCTTTTGCGACGTAATCCTGTCACTGCAGCAAGAATGTTTGACTTCCGCTGGCATTGTTTCTTGAGAGAAGTGCTGATGTCTCCTGCAAATCCAATAGGCAAAATAAAGGACTACTTTTATAGGGTGGAGTTCCAGCAGCGCGGCTCCCCACATGTCCATTGCCTCTTTTGGATTGAGAATGCTCCTATTATTGATAAAAACACAGATGCAGAGGTAATTCAGTTCATTGATCGCTATGTGACATGTGAATTACCGTCCAACGATGAAGAATTATTGGACACTGTAACATCTGTGCAGCAGCATTCTAAACGACACTCAAAAACCTGTAAAAAGGGCAAAACTGTGTGTCGTTTCAATTTTCCCAGGCCGCCATCTGCACGCACGTTTATTTCTCGCAGTGTTACTGACGAGGAAAACACAAATTCATGTGCGTGCAAGCCGACTGAGGGACAGAGGTCGGCACAGTGTGCTTGCAGATGTAGGGGACAGGCTAGCTTAGCGCAAATGAAGACGGAGGTTGCTGCAAAGATCATGTCTGCAATCAAAGAAGCTGTCAGAAATGACAGTCTTAACTTTGAAACAGCTGAGGAATTGTTTCGACATGTAGGTGTCACCCAGACTCGTTTCGAGGCTGCCTATAATTGTTGTGCTAGTAAAACACAAGTTGTATTGAAGAGGCAGGCTAACGCTGTTTGGATCAATCAATATAGCAAACCCCTCTTGAAGTGTTGGAATGCAAATATTGACATCCAGTTTGTTGTTGATGCGTATGCCTGTGTTGTATATATCATTTCATATATCTCTAAAGCTGAGAAAGAAATGGGGTTATTGTTGCAGTGTGCACAACGTGAGGCAGCAAAGGAGGGCAACAGAGATGCAAAGGACAGCCTGAAAAATTTGGGGAGTGTTTATCTCCACAATCGAGATGTGTGTGCTCAGGAGGCTGTTTACAGACTCACAAACATGCATCTAAAAGAGTGTTCTCGAAAAGTTGTCTTTGTTCCCGTGGGTGAAAACACCGTTCGAATGAGTTTGCCGTTAAAGGTTTTACAACATAGGGCTTCCTCAGATAACTTTAGTGCGGATGACATGTGGATGCTAAACCTTGTGGACCGATACAGGAACAGACCAGGTAGCGTTGATTTTCAAGACATGTGTTTGGCTTCGTTTGCTTCGCAGTATCGCGTTTTGTCAAAAAACGAAACTGCTGTTAATAAAATCCAACTTGGAAACGATTGTGGTTACATTGTGAAAAGAACCCGCACACAACCTGCGGTTGTGCGTTATGTGCGGTTCTCTGAAACAAAAAAAGCCAGAATTGTTTTATCAAAGCATTCTGCAGTTGTTTATGCCATATTACACAGACGGGCAGCTAAAACCTGTAGGCTTTGAAACCTTTCAAGATTTTTATCTGAATGGCCAGGTGAGATGTGCTGACAATTTGATGCAATCTGTCAAATCTGTGGTTGACAGAAATCGAAGCACATTTGAAGTAGAAAGCGAAGAGTTAGACAATGTTGAGGAGCAAATCAACAATGATGGGATTGTTGATGATGCCTGGTGTGAGTTGTGCCCTGAACAGGAACTAGATAGGTTAGAATGTAGGGAAATGCGTAGAATAGAAACACAAGCCAACGATGATGAACAACCAGAACATATCCCTGACTTGGCTGTTCAGCGAGAGCAGACAGGTCATTTGGAAAAGAGGAATTCCATCATGTGCAGAAGTGACGGTTTGGCGTTTCTTCGCTCTCTTAATGAGACGCAGATGGGTATTTTTAATCAAGTCAGACAGTGGTGTGTGCAGCAGGCTCAGGGAAAGAAGCCAGACCCATTCCACATTTTTGTTACAGGTGGTGCTGGCACTGGTAAAAGCCATTTAATAAGGGCTATTCAATATGAGGCAACAAGGATTCTAGCACCAGTGTGTCGTCACCCAGACGACATTTGTGTTTTGTTGACTGCTCCAACAGGGATTGCCGCATACAATTTACATGCAACTACTATTCATAGTACATTTAGCATTGGCAAAGATGTTCGCATACCATACACACCTCTGGGTGAGGAGAAGCTGAACTCTTTACGTGCAAAATATAGTAGCTTGCAGATTTTAATAATTGATGAAATATCCATGGTTGATCATAATCTATTGGCTTACATCCATGGAAGGTTACGCCAAATTAAACAAATAGGCGACAGTTCCCTGTTTGGTAAAATAGCTATCATTGCTGTTGGAGATTTCTTTCAGTTGCCTCCAGTGCGTGGGAAACCACTTTATGTTCAAAATGTTGCTATTGATTTGTGGTCTGGTGTATTCAACATTGCAGTGTTAAACACAATTGTTCGGCAAAAAGACGAGCAATTTGCTCAACTGCTGAACAGAGTGAGGACACACTCTAAGGGCACTGCGATGTTAGGTAGTGATGTGCAACTCCTTAAGTCTCGTGAAACCGGTGAAGAGAGCTCTGCTCTACATATTTTTCCGACCAACAGACAAGTCAGCACACATAATTTGGAATTCCTTCTGAAAACATGTCCTGATTATGTCTGTATCAGTGCTCAGGATTATATCAATAGTAAAAAAACAGGCAAGCTTGTGTTGTTAAAGGGTCATCATTCCGATGCACGCAATACCTGCTTGGAGGAAGAGTTGCTTTTGGGGAAAGGAGCCCGTGTCATGTTGTTCAAAAATATTGATGTTGCTGACGGTTTAGTCAATGGGGTGTGTGGCGCAGTCACAGACATTGTTTATGGAAACAGTGGTAAAACGTTTCCTCTTAAAGTCTACATCAAGTTTGACAATGCTGACATTGGCAAACTCTGGAGGAAACGCTGTGCACATCCCCCTGGTGTTGACACAGCCTCAGTTGGCATTGATGCTGAAGAGGAACGGGTCACCTGTAAAGGTGGTATGCGACGTCAGTTCCCCCTCAAACTTGCTTGGGCTTGTACAGTACATAAAGTACAGGGCCTTACTATTGATGAGGCTGTAGTGTCGTTAGACAGAGTGTTTGCAGCTGGACAGGCATATGTTGCTTTAAGCCGTGTCAGAAGTTTATCTGGTTTGGTTCTGAAGGACTTTGAACAAAAAGCCATATATTGTAAAGACAGCATTAAAGAGGCACTCAACAGCATGTCCCCGTTTTTGATTGACAACATTCAAACATACAAATGTGGAACAAATGCTTTCAGCGTCTTTTTAATGAATGTCCATGGCTTAAGCTGCCATGCAAAAGACCTGGCTTTGTGTGTACAGCATTTGAAGCCTCAGTGCGTTGCTGTTACAGAGACATGGTTGTCTGAGAGTCCCTCAGTTGAAACTGTGACCATTGACAGTTATCATTTTCATAGTGTTCCTAGGAATGTGTGTTATAGTGACCCCAGACTGTTGGCTATCAAAGCCCAACAACATGGTGGCGTTGGTATGTATACCTCAGACAATTTGGACTTTGACATCATACAAATACCATCTGTCAATATCGAATGTCTGATATACAATTTACTGCAAACAAAATCTTGGTTGCAGTTGTTTATCGCCCACCATCGTATCCCATGTCTCTTTTTATAGAGAATCTTGGGAAGTTGCTTGAGCACGTGGAACCACTAAGTGAAACTGTTACTGTCATGGGAGACTTCAATGAAAACCTGGTTGCATCAAAAACTTTTTGCAACTTTATGACACAGAGAGGCTTTGTTCAGCATGTTTCAGAAGCCACAACAGCAAAGGGAACACTAATTGATCATGTGTATGTTAAAACAACACATTCTGATGTGAGCTGTGTAGTGCTGCAAACGTACTTCAGCGATCATGATGCAATTATGTGTGAATTTACATGTGGAACTGATAACAGTGTTGTCAACATATAACTGCTAGCCTTAAGTTGTATTTGGCAAAGGAGGTGGAGAGAGATTCTATTTCACTATGGATTCTTTATCTCTGCTGAGTCAAATATAGATCTATATCTATGCTAATCTTTCATGGGAAAATGGAGTTGTACATCATAGGGTGAGATGTAGCACATCACAGTATGGCTTGATAGAATGGGATGTATTTGGGAAGAAAGACTGAGATTTATATATTTATTTATTTATTTATTATGTATTTATATATTTATTTATTATATATTTATTTATTTATTTATTTATTTAAGTCTATAAAATAAATTTATCTTTGCTAAGTCAAATATATTGCATGTTGCATGATTCATAACAGTTAATAATAGCTTGAGTTGTATTTGACAAATGATGCAAACAAAGTTTCTGTTTCCTAATGGATACTCTAACTCAGCTGATTCAATACAACTCAAAGTGTCTCCTAGAACATAAACATATAACATAGTGATATGTTATGAAATACTAACCACTTACTATTGACTGCCTTACAAATAACTTATGATTCCTATTAGACATGTTAATAACTGCATGCTTTTACTAATTGTTAAACTTCCTAACCTCAAACATCTATAGGCCCTGCATTTGCACACACACGTTTATGAGAAGGACATAAACCACCTGTGGTGTACTTGCTTGCTTAAGGTTAATACATACACACATATTACGATCAGGTACAGGACCATTTCCCTCCCTTTGTTTCCCCCTATGTCCCCTTCCCTATGTGGTGTTGTCTGTCTATTTTGTCAGTCTGTGTTTCTGTATACAGTTGGGAAAAACATGCACTGACCTGCCTGCATACCTGGATTCATCACACCTGTTCCTGAGCCTCCTGCAACGCTGGGCATCAAATAGCTGATCATACCTCCAATGTTCTCCTCATCCTCTGACTGTGTATGTTAAACTGTCAATCTAATGTCTTGCTTGTTCTTAGGATCCATATACTCTTATTTAACATAACTTTCTCTTGCATATATTCCAGGAACCTGTCAGTATGCCGACATGATGTTCTTCATCTTTGCTCTATCTCACGCACCTAATGAAACCTTCGTTCCTGTTCATGGCTGCTGGATTCATCTACAAACACTCACCTCTATCTCCATACAGATTACTAATAAGTCATTCACTTGTTGTACATTCAATAAAACATATTTATTATTAAGCAAAACTTAATGTCTCCTATGTGTTTTATTGACAAAGACATTTAACCCCGCAGCTGAAATGTTTACTGACAATTTGTTCTTTGAATCACTTCAATGGAGTTGAGCCATTTTTCAATGCCACCTTTCAAGTTAGATGGGATGAAATCCCTAGGAGGACTTTGTTAAAATAGGCCACACACATTAGCCAGAATTGGGACAAACGGTCAAATCTGACGGAGCGCCACGCCCACATTCTTTCAGCAAAATTCACAATTTTGATAACTTTTACTCAGGAAGTCTATATGAACGTAATTACCAAGTTTGAAGTCAATTGGATAAAATCCCTAGGAGGAGTTCTATCAAATAAGACCCCTTGTCAACCAGAACGATGCACTAAAAACGGTGATTTTCGTTCTTAAATATCACGGTTTCATAATTCTCTGTCAAAAATTGTGGTGGGGCTGCCTAAAAGAAAAATTCAAGGGGGCGCTATAGAGCGATGTCGCCCCACCCCCTAATTAATTATGCAACCGATCTTTGCAGGATGAAGGGCTTAATAACCACAAGGAGTTTCAGACAGCTCTGACAAAACATATGAAAGCACAACAGCCTGTGATTAAAAAACAGTCAAAGCCAAAAAGTCAAAGGAGTTCGAATGTTGGATCAATGGGTGAAATTTGATGAAATGCCACGCCCACATTCTTTCATCAAAAATCATGATTTTGATAACTTTTAGTCAGGAAGTCAATATGAACGTAACTACCAAGTTTGAAGTCAATTGGACAAAATCCCTAGGAGGAGTTCGTTCAAATATGACCCCTTCTCAACCGCCCAAAACAGCAAAAATGGTGATTTTCATGACTAAATATCTCGCTTCCTGTTAATTTTAGCCCATTTCTCCAAGAGACTTTTTTGTAGGTCATGTCTTCATCTGCAATTCAGCCAAGGTTACATAACTCTGTCTATAAAACTGTGGCAGTGCTGCGTCAAAGAAAAATTCAAGGGGGCGCTATAGAGCGATTTCACCCCGCCACCTAATTAATTATGCAGCTGATTATTGCAGAATACAGGTCTTAATAACCACAAGAAGTTTCAGACAGCTCTGACAAAGTATTTGAAAGCCCAACACTGTTATAGCACGACGAAATTTCATGACAACACGCCAAAATTCGTGGCCCCGCCCCTCTGACGCAGTATATCCGAAACTCATTATTTTGATAACTTTTCATCTTCCAGGCTTCAAGAACACACACGGCAAGTTTCAAACAGATCGGTTGAAAGCCCTAGGAGGAGTTCGTTCAAATACGACCCCTGGAAATGACCTCAAAAAACACGAAAATGCCAACTTTGAAACAAAATGGACGCCGTACGCTTCGATATAGCCCGGGTCACCAAGAGACTTTTTTGTGCGGCCTGGGATGTTACATACTCCCACTAAATTTCGTACACGTGGATGAAACCGTGTCGAGGGGCTCCTCCGACAACCGAAACGTAGGTGGCGCCGTAGAGCCATTTTTGTCCGTCCATGTGCGAGACCCCCAAAATACGTAATTTTACGCCCGACTTTGGGGGGGTAGGCAAATTTTCACAACTTTTCGAGTACATATAGGCAGTCAAAAATGCGATTTACTTTTAGGAAGAAAAAGGAGAAGAATAAAAAAAAAAAAAAAAAAAAAAAAAAAAATAATAAACATTTGAAATGCAATAGGGCCTCGCACACAGTGCGTGCTCGGGCCCTAAAAATAAAAAACATTTGAAAAACAATAGGGCCTCGCACACAGTGCGTGCTCGGGCCCTAAAAAAAAAAATAATAAACATTTGAAAAACAATAGGGCCTCGCACACAGTGCGTGCTCGGGCCCTAAAAAAAAAAAAATAATAAACATTTGAAAAACAATAGGGCCTCGCACACAGTGCGTGCTCGGGCCCTAATAATAAAAAGAAAAAAAATAATAAACATTTGAAAAACAATAGGGCCTCGCACACAGTGCGTGCTCGGGCCCTAAAAATAAAAAAAATAATAAACATTTGAAAAACAATAGGGCCTCGCACACAGTGCGTGCTCGGGCCCTAAATATATATATATATATATATATATATATATATATAAAAACTAAATACACATATACACATAAATCTGGCAAACAGGTTAGCAAACAGTTGCCAGTTTACACATCTATCAGACACAGAGCAACATTAGAATTCATTTGGAGTATGTGTTTGCATATCACCAATGAATGTGAGTCCAATATTCAGTCTTCCTTTAGATCTGGATTGCCCTGTATGCAGCTCTTCAGCTGCTAAATGCTTCATCATGCTGTCTCTCTGCTGTTTGGTACTAGACAGGCATGAACGATGCAACAAAAGCCTTTAACATTGCACATACTGATCATACTGATCTATTGTTAATATAAGAGATTTAAAATTGTATCTGTGCAGTTTTAAATCTACTGTACACTGTGTTAATGTTTCATTTGTATTGAGCAGCTGTCTTATTCCTTATGTTAATGCTTTAGCATTCATAACATACTCTGAAGTTTTGGCAGAAATTCTCATGTTACACTGCTGAAACAAGTGACGTTAATGATGGCTCCTCTCCTTTTCAGTTTACACACACGCACACACGCGGCAGCATCTGTGCTGCGGACGCCGGGCAGCGTGAAGCACGATGCACACAGTGAAGCCTGTGAACGGCTGGACAAAGTGTGTGTTCTCCAGCGTGTAAATAAAATAAAAAAGTTAAACAGTCACCTGTCTGTGTCGTGTCAGTTGCTGACGTACACATGGTGGCAACAGACCTGCCATAATGTGTCAACATGTGTCCTGTGAAAAATGCCTCACACAGCCATAATTCAATTTCCGGTTATAATACTGCTTTTTACTGTGTCAAGAAGTAGAACTTAACTTTTAATAAATATAGATATTGATGTAGCAGGAAAGGCATAGGTGTAACTAATGATATTAGATAGAGACTGCCAGTAAGCCATGCCAGTGAGGCAGTTTGAGCAATACCAGAGCTCTGTAACTGCAATACATAAATGTAATAATTGCTCCTCTGCTTGACAACTCAATTCTTGCTGGGAGATAGTTTGAGATAACAAAAACAAATTGTGGTTTGTTTGTTTTTCTGAATTGATATTTGACAAGAATTCAGTGAATTCAGTGAAGTCAGTGAGCATCATCAGGCAAACATGGAAGAAGGAAAAATACACAGATTCCTTTCAGGGGCATGAGTATGATATGAGGACATCATTACAAATCCATAGTGCTGAACCAAGCTTTAGAAGCAAAATTGACATAAATTGTCAACACATCAAAAGTTTCAGATTTCATGTAATAACTCTTGTGTGCATATGTGTGTAACCCTTCCCTCTCCTGCTCTGACACATACATCTCCAGTAAAATTCTTGAACTGAGCCTGTCTGACTGTCTGTACACTTTTATAAATTCATTTTGCTAATAAGTCATTGTTCTGTAACAAGTTTAGCCTCTGAGTCTGAGTCTGTCCATGCAGATGCATAGTGGCACTATGAAGCAGTAGTCAGTGAGGTATCTTTACTGTGGATCCCACAGTCGAGATGGCAGCAAAGATAAAACATGTCTGATAATTCATCTGTGGATGCTCCTGCAACCGCAAGAGCTGCTTCAGCATAGTTAAATGTGCACAGAAAATATTAGGATGATACGTCCAGTAGTAAGCATGATGAGCTGTTAACATACATGAATATATACAAACCAAACAAAGACTAATCCGCTTCACACGTCTGAACACCTCAGCGAGAGGTGCACTGTTGGAAACAATGGCGCTCAGCGTTGTGTTTGAAAGGGCCTTCACGCCTGATGCAGATAATTAAATCGGAGCCGTCTCAGGCTGTATCAAATCAACTGAGCATTACAATGAACACAGTTGTTACAAAATGATTTGATCGTGTATGATGGCAAATCACTCCCTGTAGTGCACTTCGGTTATTTTCCAACATTTTGGTGGTGGTGGACGGTCTATGTTCTCAGTATTATATAAATACCTCATACAAACATGGCACATGAATCTACATAGCTACTTATGTAGATAATATATACATACCAAATCTTTTAATTCAGAAAATCAAATACATAAAATGTCTTTGTTTCTATCAAACATCTGTGTGGTTGGTACAAACTTATGTTAGGGATGTTAGCTGGATAACTGTACAAACATTTATACTTGAACTAAGAATACTGATAGATCTCCATCATCAGCGTCAACGTTAGATTAATAACCTCTCTGCCCCCACTCTTCCTGATCCTCTCCCCACTGATTTACACGAGTTGCTCCATCCTCTGGATGGATTAACAGGCCCAAACCCTGATAGTGATTAAAAGAAAAGCACTCGCCCTTAATTCAGATAAGAGGACAAGAGTTGGCATGGCAAGGGGGGAGCAGTGGCCTCTGTGTACAGTTGTCATAGCGACCACATACAAGAGGATAAAGGGCACTAGGGAGTGTTTGCTTGTGTTTGTTTTTGTGTGTATGGGTGTGCGCGCGTGTGTGTGTGTGCATGCGCATACAATTAATATGTTTGAGGAAAGACTTTGAGGTATATGTCATGATCAGTACACATTTCATATCTCTCTCAAACACACACACGCACGCACGCACACACACACACACACACACACAGTGAGTATGCCAAACACAGAGCTTTAACCGTGGGGATATGCTTCAAAGTGTTCAAGGCCTCTGTTTGACCAGCAGCCAATCTTTGATGAAGCACAGCCGTGGGTTATTTGGTCTCTCCCCTGTCATTTGTGTTATCAGAGCAAATATGCACAGGGAATACAAGAGTTTCACAGCAATGCTGTGTGCTTGTACTGATTATCAACTGCAATATATGTCCTACCCCGCCTTGGTTACCTTTCATGAACAGCAAGCTGGGAGAGAATTTACAGACTGCCACAGAATGAGAGAAAAAGTGGAGCTTACAAAGTGGAGAAAGCTGTTGAAATTGCAGATAATGGCAGGCTCACATCTGCAATTGCATCTTGTGTCACTCAGATAAATTGGAAACACTGCTGGAAAATTGTAGACAAAAGGGCAAAGCCTTTGCAACTGCATCTTGACTCAAAATTGGATTTAGCAAAAGTTCCCAGAGTCCTGTCGCCTCATCAGAATTGTTGCACAGTGTGTGTGAATGCTGTGGCTGCACAGGCACTTCTGCCTCACAGTGCTGTCATTTTGTTACGAGACAATTTGAGAGAATTTTGTTAAGTAATCTTTTAAAAAGATAAATTCTAGCATAGGACTGCCACTAGAGGTTAACATTAGGTCATACCCAGACATTTGATCAGATGACTATGTCAGGTGGGTCTAGTCAATCCAATTATTATTTTTAAAATACTGTTACATAATGTCAATGTAGGTGGAGTCTGGAAGAGAAGGACATCCAGAGATATTTCATTTGTAATGATATGAAACAGAAAACACACTTTGTTCCCTGAATGTTAGCTCCATGTTGTATGTGATGTTCCAGACATTTTTAAATATGCTGACATGAAAGCTTTAAAAGCAGCTAATGAGCTTAGACAATATAGCCTATAATGTGCTGCTATGGGCGTGTAAAATTCTGTTTTCAATCAGAAGTTCTGTTTTACACATTCATAATGCTGTTGTAGGAGCTGCACTGGGTGCACGCAGTACATACAGTAATCATAAGCTTGAAAAGCTGAGCCTCACGTTCATTCCTTTAGTTTGACTTCTTTAACAATGTGTGCATACAAATGACAAATATACACACTATCATAGAGTTTGTTTTGTTTGACCTGTTTGATTAGCCCCTGTGCTGATATTTTCACTTGATAATGAGGATTACATTTTCTCTTACAGCTGCTGCTATTTATCCATGCGGGCAGTTTTGGTTTCATTTGTCAGGGTTTGAACACTTAGATTATTTTTCTGTGGATTCATGGGCTGACTGAGCATTCACCATGCTTTTCTGCGTGTTGTCTCCAGTCCATTGTGACCAGTTAGAGGCTTTCAGTGGCTGCTGACTCCACCACACACCTAATGGCTAAAACCCATCTGATAAAAAGGAAAGAACACCCACTCTCTTCTTCCCTCACTACATATCCGCTGCGATGGCCCACAATTCAATTTGTCTCCCAGCTCCAGCCATCATTACTGCCAAAGGCACATTCATCAAAAGAGATGTGCCTCTCTTTTTGACCCCGCTGCTCTTTATATGATGTGCGCAGTTTGTTAGAGAGCAATCATCTCATTTGCTGCTCTGGGGCGTTCACTTGCCTGTTTGAACTAATGGTACAAACAACACAGCTGCAACATACATGTAGATTGCTCACACACAGCCACATAATGGACACACTGTGAACAACACACAGCATTTTCTTAACTTAACTTGTCCTTTTAGCAGTTATTGCTAAGGTCAACTTATTTTCTATGCTAAATGAAAAATGTATTTACAGACAGATGAGCTGCAGTGTAGCTACACCTGCACTCTTTCTTTCTGATCTTCCTGAGCTCTTAGTGGCCACCAAACGACAAAGAAAACAGCCACCTGACAGCAGAATGACTTGCTGTCAGTCATCAGGAGAGACATGGTTGTGAAAATACCCTGCAGGTTCAAGCTACTGTCAGGATTCGGGCCAATAAATTAGTTCCATGCCACCCATGTGACTTTCAGTTTGGTGATAAAAACATGAGTAGATAAGTTTCCATTCACCTGAAGGTAAAGTTTTTGAACAGATCTTTGGTATATCCACTCACTAATGTTGATTGTTAAGAGCAGCAACCATAAATGTCCTTTGTTGCATCCCTCTCTCACTCTTCCTGTTATATCGCTATTGTAGTTAATGAAGGCTTTTTAAAAAATGACATGTTAAGATCAAGACTTTTTTCACCTTCCACCATGATCAGCCTCATTTGCATGTTTCTTGGGATGATCTATAAAGAAGAGAGCATCTGGATCCTTGTGCGTGGGCCAGACAGCAGTCCACTAATGAAGGCAGCAACATGTTGCTTTGAAACACATTGGGAGGGGGGGGGGCGCTCTGTCTGGCTCTTCAAAAGCATCCGACCCCAGCCGCAGGCAGCAAAAGATGACAGCAGGGGACAAATCCCATTCCAGCTGCCATAACCAACCAGGGTCATCTCCAGGTTATACACACTCTACATTAGCTTGCTGCGTAGCACCAAAGTCAAGACATAAGCTTGTGTGGCAAGGGATGTTTCAACATCTCGTTAAGTGGAGGGATTTCCAAGCTCACAATGTGGATTATGGGATTACCTCGTACACTGTGCTGTGGGTTTAGATTGACAGCCTGTGCAAATGATGTGCATGTGTTAGACACACATAAGAAATATTTGTACAGAAGTTACTTGGCATCGTCAGTACTTTCAGAAGGCTTTACATATTGTGGAATTACTGAAGAAATCATGGCCATCTCCACTCCATCAGTGAACGGTCTTTTACAAAAAGTGATCATATGTCTTGAGTGAGATTAGTTATTTCACCATGGCTTGGTGCTGTTGGATTTTAATTGGCAGTTATTAACCACAGAGTTCAGCTCCCACACCAAGAAGCCAATATTTACTCTGAGCACTAATAACTGGAAAACAAACGGCTCATTTAGTGGAAATGTTTCTTTCTTTCTTTATTTCTTGTAATGCCTGGGCCTCCCTTCCTGTCAGCCTCCTTCTAATCATCAACAATAAATTAAACAGTCCAACTGCCTCATCCTCCTCTATTTCCATTTTACACCCCCTCACACACCACAACCCTGTCTCATTTCTGTCCTCTCTCCTGCTCTTGATCCTCGACAAGCCCTGTAGTGTGGCTGCACCATGGCTTTCACCTCCATATGACTGATATTTGGATTCCATACTTGAGGTGTAGGCTTTGTTATAGAAATAGATGATGACTAAAGACCAACTGTTGATGTTAATTTTATCTAAGACAGCAATGATCCTCTTCCTTTAATGTTTCATATGACTTATTTTTGGTGATGGTGTTGGTACCGTAATGTCATTGGTTCATTATCTAAACTAAGAGTAGTTATGAGTAGTTAAGAGTAGTAGTCATGTCATGTTAAATACACATTACATTACACATAATAAGTATTTTGAACTCTAATAATAATGGTCCATCTCAATAAAGGCTCACTGGCACCTGTATGGCTCACATTAAAAATTCAGTAATGTAAATAAGAGCTCCATGATGAATAAGAACACTGCATAGCTGTAAGGAGGAGTGTAAGAAAGCCTTTCAGACAGCCCTATGTATGAGTGGACTTATGAATGAAAATATAGCATATATTAAGATAACTAATTCAGGATTGCAGAGCAGGATCACAAATTCATTGTAACAGCCCCACAATGGCCAACAAGACCTTCTATTATCCCTTCCCCCACATCTCCTTTCAGATCTGTATTACAACAGACTGCAGCAGATTTCTCAGCTTACAGCTCATTAATTCAAAGTGGTTACTCCAGAAAAAGCAATTGTCCGTGACAAGTGGAGAAAAGAAAAAAAAAAAAGTTCCATTTTATTCTTCAGTCTGAGATGGAAAGAGGTTTTTACTAGGGATGCACCGATGCATCGGATGAACATCAGCATCAGCCAATGTCCTTAACTGCCATTGGCAAATAAAGTTGTTATTTACAGTGGCATTGGCCGATGATTTATGTTGATTTGCATGTCTCATGAATGTGAAACCTCTCTTTTTTCCTTTTTTTGGAGGCTCCGAAACCCTACTCCACACATCTCTGGCACGTCGCGTTGTGGTTTGGGGTCGGTCCTGCACGCGACTTCAAACGGCACCAGGAGTTTCAGAAGCGTTTAGCCAGCCAGACTTTGTTTACTTGCTCAGATTTGGCCATTTTCCCGGTGTATGTTCTTCTAAACATGCTTCTACGTGTATAAATATGGCTACGTAGTTACTTAGTTTTGCTTTTGTCTGTTTTTATTTTGAAAATCGAGAAAGATCCACGTCATGCAGTTTGCAATACATGTAACAAACATCTGCATCTGCCAAGTTGTTATTTTAAACATCGGTATCGGCCCAGAATTTCACAATCAGTGCATCCCTAGTTTTAGGGTTTGGATTTCAGGCTATATCAGGATAAAAACGGTGACTGCAGTTTGCAACTTTTCTATCTCACAGCTGTGACTTGCTACAAGTGTCTGCAGAGAGTAGAGAGTAGAGATTACAAGAGGATTGTCAGGATGAGCTACTATGATATCATCCACAGCAGTTTTAGGACCTCTTCCTCTTGGCTTCAACATCCAGTTATGCTACTCTATGTTACTTTTGTAAAAACTCTTTTGGCTGGCAGTGCAGTATACACCGCGTCAAGAAATAACAGCCTTATGACTGTATCCAGGTAAAGTGTATAGATAGCAACAGCAAATACCAAATCTGGCATTCTCAGCTTTAATGTGTAACAGTTTGTAGTTTCAAAAAGGGAAGCATTTATTTCAGTCTTGAATTCTCTTGCCATATTTTCAGTGTGTTTTATTTCCTCCCACAAGCTTTTGCATACAAACATTTCACAGTTCATTGTGTCACATTAATTATACAACAAGCTTGAGTGTTGAAGCATACTATATTAGGTTTCTGTATCTGTTTTCTATATTTGTTGCTTATCTGACAAAAAGTGTTGATTTTTTAGAGATTGTCTTGCTGATTAAATATTATTTTATTCACAACACAGATTATTTTCTATGGCCTTTTACAGGTCATAACATTCTAAGACAACCAGAAACTTCAGATCTGCTGCCGTGTGTATGGCTACAGCCTTTGCATTCCATGTTTAATAAAACAGCAGATCAAGGTCAGTGACAATTTTAATGTTTTATTTATTACATGGCAACACTCTCAAGAGTGCAGATCTGTTGTTTTTATTTTAAATAACTTTGAAACTGGTGGTGGAAACTTTAATGCCAGTTTTTAACATTTGATTGGCTAACTGCTTCATCATAAAACAAAGGACCATGTCTTCACTAAGCTAACATCACCACCTTATCATGGTGGAGGGGTTAATATATCCCTGTAACTCTGGGAGATATGACTCCTGGTTGGGTCTCTATGATGGCTCTTTTTGGAGCCAGACCTGGGAGAAAAGCTTGCTGGCAGCTTTCTGTAGTTGGGCCTTGACCACTAGGGTGACACTCAGCGTACTTGGCCCTAGAACACCTTAGGCCAAAAACCGATGACAAGGGAGGCTGCTGGACAGACCTCGTAAAACCAAATGTGTAATAAGAGGTGGAGGTCTCAACTGGGACCTCCCCCATGAGACCTCCACTCCTCCAATTTCTCATGAATTCCAGAAGATGGATCTGGAATCCGAGTGGGCTATGTTAAAACATCTGTTGTGGAGGCAACAGCTAGGAGTTAGGATGGATGGATGGATGGATGGAAAATGTGCTGCTGTATGGATGGATGAATGGGCTGATTGTTCAGATTCACCTGCCTGTTTCTGAGTATGAAAAATTCTGCTTAGTCTGGACACAGGGTAAAAACAGTAAAAGATGTGTTGTCCATCATCCACCCTCCACTGATGTCAAACAGTAGAGGGAATAGAAAAGATAAAAGGATAGAGGAACTCTGGCAGTGAGAGGGATTCACCCCCCACAGTCTTTCCAGTTATGGAGTGAGCACTGACAAAAGACTAGCTGAGTACCTGTAGGCCAGCCTCCAGCTGCAGACGGACTGGACACATTATTTCCACATTAATCTGTCTTTACAGCCCAGCTCTCTGCTTGTTATAATCATTACAATATATTAATAACTAATTTTCCATACAGCAGCACATTTTCCATTGATACAATACCTGGCACTTAAACAGTGGATCATCTATGCATACAAGCCTATATATATACAGACCTACATACAGACATCTACACACAGCAGAGTGTTCCGTTAATAGTTCTGCTTTTTTATGAAAGAGACGCCCTGTTACCAGGGCTCACCATATCTGCACTGAGATATCGAATATGATCTATATCATTATATGCACTCTGCTCAGGGCTCTTATAGTTTGTAATAAAGCCTAGTTATTCTTATATCTTGTGTCTTGGGTACTTCTTATATTGTACACAGGGGCTGTTGTGGGACACTCCTGTGAGCTTGAAGGCATGCTGAGG
Organism: Nibea albiflora; assembly: GCA_014281875.1. Taxonomy (NCBI): domain Eukaryota; kingdom Metazoa; phylum Chordata; class Actinopteri; family Sciaenidae; genus Nibea; species Nibea albiflora. Next base: position 36,215 of record CM024790.1, read on the forward strand.
TCGGCCTGATAAACAGCTGACTGGCCTGTTGTCGGAGGTCTGCCACGATTATAAAGGGAGCGGACTTCCTCGTCAGAAGAACGGTATTGTGCAGGGGTATCAGGAGGATTTTAGCCCGTACATCATGCATTCGCTAGTGTGTTAATCATGTCCTCATTGTTTAATATTGCTGCTATGAGATATATATATATATATATATATATATATATATATATATATATATATATGTACGTACAGTTCATTTACCATTTACCATTTATTCCTCCGCCACTCATCACAGCTTCAAAAGATATGTACAGACAGTAACGTGCAGTGAAGTCCATGGCTGGGCAGGCAGGATCAGTCAGAGCTTAAATCGCATACAAAAATATACATTATGTAGAAGTCAGTCAAAATGCCGCTGTCAAAAATGTAGCCTAGTTATTGACATCAGCATATTATAGTGCCAATTAATTTTCAGAGACATACATTCACCTGCATTTCTACAGGACTTACAGCTGAGCAGAGGAGCACCCAAAGACAAGAGCCCAACAAGAAATCACCTGTATCTCGACAACACAGGACTTACAGCTCCGGCGCATCTATAAGACCAACATTATAAACACTGCTCGCTCTTGATCACACACCATTAAACCTCTAAGCAAGAATAAGTCTGAAAAGCCTAAAATAACTGCTGTATGACATCGCTCACATAAGAGCACAACATGGGAAGACATTATAACCAGAGAGAGAGCTGCGCTGGCTGAAAAGAAGGAGAGAGGAAACTAAAGTTTTGGTGTCGGTGCACCATTGGCAAACAAGTGAGGGGACACTTACTTTATTTGTAGATGAAATCCATGCGCCTGTCCTCCTGCACGAACTTATGCCCGGGAAGCAGAGCAGCTAGCTAGCCTGGCTACATCCACACAACCAGTCTTTTTTTTTTTATACCAGTCTGTTTGAAAAGTCCTCACATTTTTTCCCCTTCCTTTGGATTAAATATTTTAATTCAGGGGTTCGTTTCCCAGTTAAAATTATATATTTTTTCTCCTCAAAAGTCAAGATTGAAAATCTTCGTAGATACGAAATATCCATCTTCGCTAGCCGAAATCACTGCACAGGTGACAACAGCATCGCGAGACCTTGGGGGTGGGGTTCGGGACATGTCGGAATTTCGGCGGGGTTTCCGACATGTCCCGAACCCCTGACTGTGGAGGCAGAGAAGCGTTGTGCCTCAGTGATGCCCACTGAACAGCGTGAGAACAGACTACGCATGCGCGAGCCTTCTAAACTTCGCGTACATTTCACACAGGACAGAGGCAGAGGTTGAGTCACGTTTTTCACGTATTCACATACGCCAGCTTTGAAAACAAGCTCTCCTGAGTAGTGGCATTCCTTATACCGTTAAAACAACACACACACATATATATATATATATATACACATATACATATATACATACACACACCTTTCTTTTTTCTCATTCCTCATTCTCATCCCTGCCTCACCTGACTGCACACCACTGTGTACAGACATATGTAAGTCATTCCCATACTTCATAATGAAATGTTTGTTTGAGTACTGACCTGGCAGGCATTATAGAGAAGCTGGTGCTCAAACTTCTTGATGCCCAGGATCTGCTGGAACATCTCGTACAGCTGGTCCTTGCTGAGGATGAGCTCGGAGGCAGCACTGGCCGTCATTCTCTGCTGGTGTTTCCTCGGGTCCTCTTCACCTCGGTAGATGGTATCAAACTTGGCCATCCAGGAGCTCAGCACTGTCTCTTTGCTCAAGCCATCGATCTCAGGCAGGCTGCGCACCCTCTTTTCTATGTGCTTCTTAAAAACCTCACGAGAGTCGCTGGCTGAACAGCCACCACTCTGCACCATCCGGGACACACGGTCACTTTTCAGGAAGACCTGTAATCAGTTGTGAATTGACAGATTGATGAGACCTGATAACTTGCTGAGCCTCCATTCTAAAGCTTTGACCTGATAGGCCAGTTTAAACTGGAGAGGTGGGCTCTTGTGCTTTAAATGTGATGAGAGTGGACTGTTTTGTTTCATATGGGTTTCAAAGCGCGGATGAAATTCCATTCACCTCCGTTCTGCCAATCAATCAAAAACAAAGCCAAATTTGAATGTTCCCAAACTAAACGTTATTGTGTTGCTTGAAAGCTGATTCATATTTGAAAGACTGCATACACTCTTGTGATTGATGGGTGGTAAATTCCTGTTACCTGCTGTTGACACTGCCCTGCTCTTTATAACCCTTTGTCTCTGTTTTCCTCTCGTTCTATTTCTGTCTATGCCCTATCTCTCTGCGTCAGTTTTAGCCTGAGGCTAAAGCCGAGCTGAGAGCTTTAGGTTTTAATTGAATTGGATAACCTGCGCCACAAGCTTCATCTGTCAATATTACACTGTTCTCATTTGGCTTGCTTGTGCTGCCACATTAACTGATAAGGAAGTGTCAGTCAATGTGTCAGCACCACCAAACCAACACAGATGCACTCCCTTGTTTTGTTCTAGCACCCAACAGCTTTTAGTATGTACATGCACACAAACAGCTCCGCAGACGTTATTTGTGATTATGATAGATTGCTAAACTGTGATGTAAGGTTTAGGTTAAGGTTTGTGAAAAATGCAGTTTTTGGTTTAATGTACAAATAAATAAAGACATTGTGTCTCTAATTATTCTGTGTTCACGTAACAAAACAACACACAGCCCTGATCAACACACAGATCCCTGACTTATTATTTGCTTCTTGTAATGTGGAAAATCCAAGAGCCATTGCTCACTGTGAGTCACTTTAGATACCTTATGTCAAATGTCAAGTTGTAAATGAACGGTGCAAACCAGACTATGTAGAGCTGCAGAGAAGACACTGGCTCTTCTTTCGCCACATTTTATTTCCCTCTTCTATTCTGGGTGGATCAAGCCTGCTGAATCCTGGCTGTCTGGGAGCACATTATTAAGACTGCCCTGAGGAGCTCAGTGCGCACTCTGCATCATTTATCAGAGCCAAGACAAGTTCTCTCTGCTGAGGTTTGGATACTTTTCACCCCATTATTGCTTTTCCTGCATGGACAGATTCATTTTAAACCAGAGGAGGCGCACAAGGGGAACGCAACAACTAGCAAATGTTACTGTATTAGAAATCTAAAAATACATAAAGGTTGACATTTAAAAATAATACTGTAGAATGGGTGACAAACACAGCATTATATAATGCTATATATATATATAATACTATATATGCAATCAGTCAAACAAAAAATTAAAAAGATAACATTAAATATTCATTTGGTAAACACCAAAATAGTGAAATATCCATGAAACAGATCACACACTCACATCATAGTAGCTCTGGACAGCATTGATGAAAGCCTCATCAGCCACGATCTGAGTTTCTCCGTTGAGGAAAGCCTGGAAACGCTCTTTGACTGTCTGCAGGTGCTGCTTACTGATCTGAAAGAGACATTAACAAAACTCAGGTTAATAATTAAAATAAAAACAAACTAAATAAATTAAAAAGTATATGAGCTCACTAAAATGTATTTGTTAAGATGGTCTGCAATAATTTTGCAACACACCTGTTTAAAATGGGACTTGACAGCTCATACAGGTGGACGAGTGAAAAATCTTCTACTAACATACAACATCCCAGCACTTTACTTCAACCCCTATTCTATAAGCACTACATAAGAGTATAATAAGGGTGTAAGTGGTTCTACAAAAAACATGATTTCACTCATTGTAAGCAGATATAAGGACGCATTTTGTATATTGGTTGTTTAAATGTATTTTTGAACATTTTCAATTGTTGGCTTCTCACTCATTGTTTTATGACGACCCTGATGAAGGCCATGAGCCCAAACACATTATATTACATGTGTCGTAGTAGTGTACAAGTGCTCTACATCTACAGACCTCTACAGACCTCCACACAGACATTCATTGTACGATGCTGGTTATAGAGATGCCCAAAACCAACCAAAGTAAGGATGAACTGGGAAACAGACTGAAGCATCATGCTTCAATAAGCCTGCTGTGGTGAGAGCAGTCAACAGAGGACAACAAGAGAGAGCACTGCTGACAGCATCTGCTCAATGACAAACCCTACAGGAGTAAAAGACGTTATACCCACTGATTTACTACAAATGACTGAGAAAACCTCAAATCCCCAAATTACCTCCAAACACATGTTGATGTTCAAATTGAGACTGAAAACAATCACAATGAGCTGAGCTGATGTAGCACAGTCAGAGAGGAGAGGGCAGTGTTCAGTGTACAACTCTGAGGAAAGTTTTCACTTTGTTCTGACAGCAGTAGTATGAAACATTTTCTGCGATGGTGACACACAGAGTGTTGGTCTGAAAAAATCACAGAATGCAAAATAAATACATAAAATCAATCAAGAATGCTGATAGTATGATTTTAGAGAGAAACATTCTACTGAACACACATCTCAATAAGTACTATAGCATTTGAAATAAAATCTGCATTGCCTGTATTGGCCTTCTGGTTTTTACAGTTAGTGATGGTCTGGATCACACTGTGCGATGTCCCCAATTACTACTTACAATCATCCACATTAACCACAGACACACAGCGAGGCTCATACGTGATTTAGTTTCACAATAATGCATTATAAACTGTAATAGTGAATCATTCTTCAACAAAGACAATAGCACTACAGTGAAATGGCCAATAAGAGCCGCCACCCTGCTTGAAGACGCCTCACCCATTGGCCAGTTCCTGTCTGCAGCACTGGTAACTGTTACTATGGTTACTGCAGCAGAGGAAGTGGTATGAGATTACAGCTTCCTTAATAAGGGTCAAAGTTGAGATGAACTACAGCAGAGCCAGCTGTGTGCCACAGTTTATCCATACTACATCAGAGCATGACTAAATATTGTTAAAGAAAAGGTGAGAAAAGCTGCTGCTGCTGAGTAGACTGTAGCTCAGTGTAATGTGTCCCTTGTTTTGATTACTCCTTCATTTGTCTTCAGATAAAACAAATATAACATAGCATTCTTCAGTGACATGCCATAGTGGGACCATAATTTGTTTGTTTGACAGGACAATGACCCCAAACACACTTCTAGGTTATGTAAGGGTTATTTGACCAAGAAGGAGAGTGGTGTGTCACATGACCTGACCTCCACAATCACCCAACCGAAACCCAACTGAGATAGTTTGGGGTGGTTGGACAGTAAAGTGAAGAAATGCAGGTAGCAAATGCCACAGCATACACAAGAACTCCTTCAAGACTCATCAAGTCATTCCAGATGACAACTTCATGTAGATCATTGAGAGAATGAAGATCAAACAAATTAATCTACAATATAAATTAGATTTTACTGTGTTTACATGTTTACCATATTTGTTATTTCATAGTTTGATGTCTTCAGAATTATTCTCCAGAACTTCAGCCAAACTATTGTCATGATGATGATGATGATGATGAAGGTAAGGTGTGGAATGTGCAAAAGAAGATCATGCTAGTATGAACTGGAAATGTTTCTGTTCTGGGTTCCAGTCATGTAGGCACCGGTTGCTTACAGTGAGTTATTATAAGTGTGTGTGTGTGTGTGTGTGTGTGTGTGTGTGTGTGTGTGTGTGTGTGTGTGTGTGTGGTGTGTCTGTGAGTGAAAGGGTCTGAGTGAATAAGGAAGGGGGGCCAGCAGTCACTCAGTCTGTAGGGATTTGGCTCGAGAACCGGAGGGTGCCCGGTGTAAGTGCAGGATGAACCAAAGTATGGAGGGTGCACTGGAAGCTGCAGAGGTGCCAGTTCACCTCCTGGGCATTGCCGAGGTGCTCTTTAGCAAGGTATCAAACCTCTTATACTTGGGGCATAAGGTACTTGCCTGTTGTGTACTGCTTTATTCAGACATCAATTATCCCACTGCTCCTCAAACTGAGTTTCAGGCTCCTGGGATTTACTGTAATGGATCGTCTCAACATACATTCAAATATATCTCACCATATTCCATTTGGAGTTTCACCATTCTTTGAAAATGCAATGCTCAGCTTGACAGCTCTGTTACTGCTGGGTCCATATCAAACCTGGCAGCTGCTTTACTGTTACTGGTTGTTATATGTTTCACTGGAACAAAGATAATACAGGAACATTACACTTTATTTTATGCACTATTCATCATTAAATCTTTTGACCAAGCTATCATTCCTATACAGTTGAATGATGGTGAAAATCAGTAGATGTGTGGAGTCAAGCTTGTTGGCCTCCAACAAGCTCTCGGTGCTGATGTGATTTGACCCCATAAACACTTGTTCTGCCACGCAAGTGCAAAAGAAGCTGATTACAGCCTCTCAAAGCTTTAAAGCAGCCTTCTGCGCCTCTTGTTGAAGTGAATATTATGTCATTGTTTGGATTTTAAAAGCGTGTTCCACTAAATGCTTGAGAGTGCTTCTTCTTCTGTGGTTTATTTTTGTTTGATAGCAGGTGATCAAAAAATGATGAGGTCACGAGGGGAGTTGAAGTGGAGGTGCACCGGAAGAGATGTGAGGCAATTATAGTGTGTGAGGACCTGCTGATTCAGTCGCTCACCAACACAGTCAGCAGTTAGAGGCAGGCTGTGACACACAGATCTGCCACCGGTGCACAAAAAACAAATTTCACTCCTTTTTTTGTCTGAGTCTCAACTCATAAATCTGTCATAAAACACATTTCTGAAACACGCAGATACAAAATACTTTTATCATTTTAATACTCTTAAGTGCTAATGAGTTTTTTTTTTTATGGCTTCTCTTCTCCACAAATACAGTATGTTGAACACATGTTTCATAATATAATAGCACACACAGGAGCACGCACGAACCAGTTCCCCCTCAGGGCTTCCAGTCTCAGGCTCAATACTCTCCTCCCTGAAAATATTGTTCCACTCCAGTTGTGCATGTTAAGAGGCATCTGCTATAATATAACGCTCTGTTACCACTGCCACTCCAGGGAAGAGATGACAGAGAGTAAAATAGGATGGGAGAAGATGAAAAATAGAAGCATTCCCTGGATAACAGAGGAAGGCACCAAAAGGAACAAAAGTAAAGAAGTCGGGAGAAGTGAGTAACAGAGGACAGAAGGTAAAGAAAGAACTATGGATAGTAAAGAAGGACACTGTAGATATAGAGGAAATAAGTGTCCTTCATTAACTATGAGAATGCAGAGTGAGCTATTAACTATAATGAGAATGCAGAGTGAGCTAAGAGCACCTTCCTGTTGTGTCTGACCTTCTAATCTTTAAAAAGCTTAGAAGGTCAGACACACTTTCTTCTTTATATGATCAATGAAATGTCTGTGTGATGTGAAAGGTGGCACACATGACCCACAAACCACCCAACATTTTTTTTTCCCTTTTGTTTTCTTTTGTTTTAGAATATTCACCCAATAAATGCCCTCACAATGAATTGGACACCAGCTTGGAACACAGTATCCAGTTTTTCTCATTACACCCATGATTGAGTTCCAGGAGCAGTCAATCTGTACTGACAGGCAGATAGACAGGCAGTCAGACAGGCAGACAGACAGAGAGACAGCAGTATGGTGTGTCATCAGAGTGTTTGGTGTGAGAGGACGACCAGTCGCTACGCCTGCCATCTGAGAGCTGGAAAACACTGCTGCGTGTGTGTCTGTGTGTGTAGGTGTATCTGTGTGGATGCATGTGTGTCAGTGTGTGGGCTATGTCTGGTTTCTGAAAGGCGTTTTTAATTTATTATTGAATAAATTGATTGATTGTAGTTATTGTAAATTAAAGCACTGTCGGAACCACCACTCAGAGTTGGAATAAGTGCCTCTTTGAAAGAAACTCGTGTGAAACTCAAATAAGTGTTGATGGCCTCTTCATGTTTGAAAATGTTTCTATTGGTTAATCAGTCACTGCATGAGGCTTTACCATGGCTAATCGGCTAATCCAAAAATGGGCAAAGATGTGGAGCTGGGGTAGGTTGAATGAAGCCTGGGCGCTCAAACAAGCCACCTGTAGCTGCATCCACCTGTCAATCAAAGCAGCCATGCTGTTAATTCTACATAACTTTAAGCCATAATATCATTTGAACAGGCGAGTTGTATATAAATTCACCCTCAGTACAGTTGTCATGTACGGGGAAATTAGCTATAGAGACCAAAACTGTTTTTTGTACCAGGCTGTAAACATGTTTATTTCTGCTGTGAAGTTGGACATTTGAACATGGGGACTTATGGAGACTGACTCACTTCTGGAGCCAGCTTCAAATGGACATTTGAGGAACTGCAGTTTTTGGCATATCAGCATTCACTTCATTTCACACAGAGGATGGTTGGTTTTAAGGTGTTGTAGTTAAGCTCCTATCAAACAGTCAAGTCCACATTCCAAATGTATTATGACATGGCTCACTCTGCATATCATCATAACGGGACTATGGAAATGTTATTAACCACTGGCTGACTCCTTACTCCACCTTTTCAGCATCCTCACTACTCACCTCATTGTCTATAGAATCTGCCGTTGTCTCTAGAAACTGCCTCAGAATTGAACTGTTCTTATGTTCTTGTGGCTTGTGTTCAGTAAAGAGCTATTAAGTTTCCAACTGTAGAGTATAAAATTAGATTCTCTGGTAGACAAACTGACTATAGACTGAGAGGCAACACTAATTGTTTGCATTAGCATAAAACAAGAAACGATTTTCTTCTGTGATGACTGGCAGAAAAGAGAACAGAGAGCAGCTCACAGGGCACTGAACTGGTGAAGTGCTGGACTTAAGGTCAATACACTGTATTCCACTGCAGTCTTCACAGATCTGCTCTGTGATTATCACCTCTCAGTCCTGTTTCACTGAATAAAGATGAGAAGTGTAAATGATAGTTGTTCTGATTGTTCTGTCAGGCTTCAACATGAACATTTCATTTTTCACATATCATTTTCAGGTGTGTCCCAAGTATCAGAAACATTGCTTCATTTGAACTATAAATCTTTTCATCTTTTTACAAAAGGAATTGTATTTTTGTTTTTTTTAAATGCAAATTTCCAAAAACCACAATTTACTTGGTTAGCAAAGCTGCTTTCCATGCTTGCAGTAATATCACTGCAGCAAACACACATTAATATAATAATAATATAATATAAACAACATACATAAATCGAATAATAAAGTCATTAATATTTAAACAGCAACACTAAAAACTGTAGTTCTAAACAGATGGAGCTGATGGAGGATTTGGATGACTGCTTACCTCCAAACTATTTCACTGTATGAACCTGGACTGTGTGTGACAATGACTGTATAAAATATAGCAGCGTTACCCACAGGTTTCTGAGCAGTGGCAGACGGATTCCATTTCACACTATTAATCAAAATGTAAATTGCTATGACCTGCAGTTTTAACTGCAATCCAGGAATCAGCGCTTACAGAAACATTACGAGGTTCGATCTGGTGGTTTTACATAAACATTACTCAGGTGATTATTATTTTTATTCAGATAAAAGCAACGTGTAAAACTTCAGATAGAGGTGAAACATGTCTGGAGGGCAATCTCATCAGCTGCAGCTAATACGTTGGCTGTTCCAGACTCCACAAGGCAAAATGAAACTGATGCAACATTTACTGGTGTTCCATAAACATGGCAGAGAGTGAGCGGGAAATGTTCCTTCAATATTAAAGTCCAAAGTCTGGTCACATTGAGTCACAGCACAACAGATCAAAGTTATGTCACCTTAATGTTTTCACAGCTTCACCCAGACATGACAGCCACGGCTGGTGTTTTCAGCTCTATCATTTAACTTTCGTTACATTTTACAGCATAATAAAGATGGTGCTTTATTCATGAACTGCTGCTGTGGCCTTTCCATTAATCTGACAGCATTCACACTTACTGTTCTTTGAAGAGTAACAGACATGTTACAAGGTCTGACCTGGTGGTTTTATATAAACGTCACTCAGGTGATTATTATTTTTATTCAGATGAGACCAACATGTAAAACTGCCATTACACTTAGATAGAGAGGTGAAGCATGTCTGGAGGGCAAACGCGTCTGCTGCAGCTAAAACGTCTAATGTTCCAGACTCCACAAGGCAAAATGAATCCACATCAATATATGAATGTTTACAGGATAAATGTCCACTACACTGTGACAAAAAAACACAGACATATACATACATATACTTGCCCTCACAGACATTAATATTGACATTAACCTTTCCTCTCTCCTGCAGCAGGAAACATGCTCAAACTCCCTCTGGTGATGACATAACATCAGATGGACGGGTAATCCCAGATTACACATGGCACAGCAGACCAACAAAGAACTGAGAAAGTGCTCATCAGGCTAAAAGCTGCTATTAACATACTTATACTGTATACAGGGCTTAAACAGGGCAGAGGAAATGCAGACTGACACTACAGAATGTTCTTCAAGAAAAATCTGAAGAAAAACTGCAAAACCATAAGAATACTTTTAAATCTTTGATGTGAAACTAAATACGTTTCCAAAATCTGGTCTCAGATCAGTGACATTGTGATTGAGAGTGCACGGACGCTGTATTCAGACAGCTTCAAAACAAAACACCCACTTATTATTGGCACTGGGTCAGCTCCTGGTAAGTCATTCTGTTAAAGGTTGAACAGCAGCCAACTTCTCCTCACTAGCCAGGCATTAAATGCCAAATGATACTTCTCCCATTCAGTGGCATCAGATATTCTATTTTCAGAATGGCAGGAATTGAATATAATATGCGTAATTATGTTTTCACGAGTGTATAATCAACTGAAAATAAGAATCATGTTTTTGTTACCTTAAAATTAGACTTTTATATGGACAGACACTGCAGGTCCACAGACACTGTCAGGTTTAACAGACAAATCAAATACTGGCTTTACATAGGGACTAACAGATTCCACATTTCTGACATGTTTCATGGTCACTGAACCCTTGACCACCCTGCTTCAGGTGCTGCAGGTTCAGCTGATCCGGCAGTTTAAAGGGATTGTATTTCTACAGAAACACCTGGCTAGAATGTTCATCTCTAAATGACGTGAAGGTGTAGCGTGTGACTGTGATGTCTGAGCAATGAGCAATTCAACTTCATCAAGGTCTGACGCATATTTTTATCCAAAGCAACATGAGCAAGGCTGGCTGCTGGCATAAGAGGGCTATGTGGTTGCTTAGGGCCACAGTTTGTGAATGAATGTTGCTCGCTCCTCACTTTAGAAACTGATCATCTGACTGACTCGTTCAGGGGCTGCCAACTTTCACGCAATGACCGTGAGACACACAATGAATAGGGACACCTTTTTCATATGCTGTCACGCCACACATCCATTAACATACAGATTCAGATTTCTTCGTTTCATTTTCGTCTCAATAGTCCACGGTGTGGATTGTCTGTCTGTGTCCTGTCTGTCTCCCTGCTGTCTGTGTCCTGTCTGTCTCCCTGCTGTCTGTCTCCCTGCTGTCTGTGTCCTGCCTGTCTCTCTGTTGTCTGTGCCCTGTCTGTCTCTCTGTCTCTCCACTATCTGTGTCCTGTCTGTCTTGCTGCTGTCTGTGTCCTGTCTGTCTCTCTGCTATCTGTGTCCTGTCTGTCTCCCTGCTGTCTGTGTCCTGTCTGAGAGAGTTCAGTCAAGTGGCATACTTGTCTCCTGTTGTACTGCATGGTATAGTGCAAAATGGCATCACCAAAATCCGTCTTTGGTCATATTTAACATGGATTCAGAACTACTCTGGACCCTCTCCACAGCATAATTTGCCTCCAGTTGTTACAGAGTTACTCTGGCTTCAAAATGTATATATAAAAACAAATAAAGATTCATATTTATTCAATTTATGTAACTGTAAGAAAACAGGGATTTATTTGAAATGGGTTCAAATTAGAGACAGGCCTACGTTCCTGACATGTTTTATAAGAATGCATTGCACTTCAGGAAGAAACCTCTCTGTTTACAAAGCTGCTGTTTTAATTCAGAATCATGTAGAGTTTGACAGCTCTATGATACATCAATTAACACTTCACACAGAGATGTTTCACACCGAAACATATCCACTGGCTCAAAGGGCATAACACCTCCCTTCCTGGGTAGGCTTTTAATGTGAAATATCTGGAGGAAGTGTTATGTTTTATTGACTGTAGTCTCACAGTAATAAAAAAACGAACAACTAAGTGGAGGTAATTGTAATTAATTAGCGACTGAAAACAGTGATTGTGTTAAAAGCAAACGTTGGCGCAGCAGAGTGATGAGTATGACATGACTGAGTGCTAGGGAAATGTACCTTATGTTGCATTATGACATTAAGCAATTATAGCACAGATAAATACAATTACAATACAAGCAACAATGGGCACAGCAATATATCACTTAGACTTCATTAACATAGATTGTATGTTCTGCACATTAAGAACATCAGCTTCCCACCACTGTCCATGACATGACATGCACTTAACAGGTTAATTGGTCTAAATTGCCCGTTGGTGTGAATATGAGCATGAAGACTTGTTTCTATGTGTCAGTCCTGTGATGAGCTGGCAACCTCCATGATAGGGATATGCAGTTATGGTAAGTGAATGAATGTGTGGATGAGTCCTGTAAACCTTGTTACATAGATATCACAGGGTGGATGCAAATTAGCTTTTGCTCTCGACAGCAAAACATTTGAGTACAGGTTCCTTTGTGTTTGTTTGTGTTACTTTCATATGAATGGCATACATGTTACAGAACATGGACAGAGTGTATTTACTGTATACTGAATGTATGATCTGTTATGCTAATCCCTCCAGTCCCACTCTTGGTATGACCACTGGTTGGATCACTGGTTGAAGGAAAGCCTGTGGAGAAAGTTCTGGTCATCTGTCTAAAAAGCCGTGGACGCCGATGATTAGTATCATATTAGAGTCTCAATAGATTCAATGACTCACCCCCAGCCTAATTACACCGCACTCATTTCTTTTTATAAGTGGATGTGTCAAAGGACCTCCGTAACACTGAAGCATGTGAAGTACACACACGTGTGTCTGTGTGTGTGTGTGTGTGTGTGTGTGCGTGTAGCTGTGTGGGTGTGTATTTGTACATGAACACAACAGGCCAACTGACAAGGCTTTCATCATCATTTGCAGCCTACATGCTGTCCTCATGAATTATGCAGAAACTATTGATCTGTTTCTACAACACACAAGTGCACATGCATGCACACACACACACACACACACACACACACACACACACACACACACACACACACACACAGCTGTGCAGACACAGCAGCAGCTAATATTACTGACTAGTCCAACAGCAGTCAGCCCAGCTCGGCATCTGTCTTTCAGCCTTTTATTTCACCAAGCTCTCACCAACCACTAAAAGTCTTAAAAGGCTTCTTAGAAGAAGAAGTGATACTTTATTAATCCCTCAACGGGGATTTTTTTTAAACTCAATTTATTTTACAAGCATTTTAACCTTGAACACACATACAAGGGCTCATACACATGCAATTTGGAGAGAGATGGTGGAGTGATGGGCAGCCCCCCGAGGAGTGCCCTGGGTCCATGCTGGACTTGAACCAAGTCTGTAGGGAATGAGCTACTGCTTAGAGCTTTCCTATTTCCTCTCTTTGCTTCATCCATCAATGTCCTTGTTTGTCTTTTTACCTCCGCTATTATGCTCATAGATGCTGCTGAGCTTAGTTAAATTACCTGCTTGCCCAACTCCGGTTCTGGCGCAACACAATTCACATCCCAGGACTGAAATCTTCTTGGTGGTCCAATAAAAACTCACAATCCGGGAAGCCCAGCTAACAAACAGAGCTAACATCAGAGGGAAAAGCAGAAAACATCTTCTCCATACAATATGATCCAGGCCAAATCCTGGCAGTGATTCCTTTAGTACTCATGTAACTGTAACTATCTGACTCACAATGAACAGTTCTTAAAACATTATCAAATGCAGCAGGATAAGATATTACTTTACTATTATTCTTTTTTACCTACATTACCCACAATGCAACTCAGCCAACAAACTGTTCAGGAGTAGATTTGGGTCTGTTATGCTGGTAGTAGCTAATGTAGTCTCAAGCTTTGACGCAGGCTCCAGAGGTCAGGCATATCCACACACTGAAAATGATTTCATCTTGTAGTCCTCAGAACCGTCACTGACTATAGTAACATCACTTGAGGCAACTAATTAAGACTTGTTACTAATTAAGATACACTTCTTTCCTAAGAGCCACACAATGCTTGTACAACTTTGTACACATTTGCAGTAGTTATTCCCGGCCCCTGTGACTAGACCTCGATGTGTAAAGTGCCCCTTTAAGACCAGACTAATTTGGAGCAATTACAAAAACAGAATGAGACAAAAGTGAGGGGAGAAGGGGTGGTGAGCAGTGGAGCAGCAGAGGAGAGAGGAGTGGATTCATCAGAGCCCCTATTGTGGTGCAGAAAACAAGCAGGCAGATGGCCTGATTGTGTTACTGCATAGAGTGTCTCACCTGGGCATACTAATACCCCACGGCCTGATTAGGAGAGAATAGCTACGTAAATAAAAAACAAAAGAGAACAAGAAATTGTTAAACTATGGATTTTTACTCTAATTAACAACTGGTATTAGTCATCTGATGACTAAGACAGAACACAGGAAGATACATGTGACTGTGTGAACTCACAAGTCCAATTTTATTCTGTTGTGACAGCGTTAGCCTTCAAGTGCTGTTGAATTTTAAATCTGAATGTTATTTTAATATTCATGTTTGGTTTGTATATGCATGGAATATTACTATATAGTTTATGTATAGCATCATCGTGTTCACAGCTCCTACATGTTGTAATATTGTACATACAATCAGCAGTGTTGGAAGTGGCTTATTATACGGTGAACCAGAGGCCTCATGGGGGCCATGTTTATTAAAGAAGACGTTTTCATCTGACAGAATGTCAAATAGAAGTATCAACACCACTTCACTGGGAGCTCAGACGAAAAGCCACTATCATTGCTTTCTGATCTTTGATCAGGGTACATAAGAACTCACAGAAGCTACAGACAGGCCTGCCATCAGCCCTGGACTGACTGCTGCTCCACTTGTCTCTGTGACACTGTGAAATTGCTCCATGACTGAACCTTCTATCTAAGTACTGATGACCGGCATCACTGTTCTATTTATTTTAACAAAGTGAAACCTGTATTAACGATTATTTCTTTGGCCACAAAAACACTAACAACCACAAACATTGTGCCAGCTCATTAAGATGATATGCAAACATCCAGCAAAACAGAACAACGTTAGCATTTAACTGGGGTCTTTTTTGTTTTTGGACACCTGATTACAATAACTGAGCTGTGTTCATCAGCTGTGTGTCTGTTGGCTGTTTGGTGCTGGGCAGGTTGTGTACAGTGGGTTTTTTCACTGTAAACCACAGTTTGAGACAAGGCTTTCATTGCCTCCATTCCTCTGATGCAAACCTCCTGACTCCACCATCCAGAACCAATGAGCCTAATGTGACAGAGCTCCCCAAACATCATCCTGTTCCAACCTAGCCACCTTCAAATCAATGACAAAAGTACACCTTTTTCTTATGTGTCTAATGTGTTTTTAGTTCAGCTTAATTGGTGACTCTAATTTGCCCATAGCCCATTAACCTTGTCCAGGGCATACCCTCCCTCTCATCCAAAGTCAGCCCCACAGTATCCAGACCTGATGAGGATAGCGGTTTCTGAAAATGGATCAATGAGAGCTTAGAATATAAGCATTTCATCACACAGATATATAAACTGATTTTTTTGGTCTCTTTTATGAAAACAAAATAAATGTTAATGGCTTTTTCCAACTGCAAACCTTTCTGACTGCTGACCTTTGATGGAAAAGAGAGCTCCACAATGGAGGATGCTAAAATATTGGCAGTGCATATCCATTTAAACTACTCTACAAACAGGATTCAGAGTGGAAAGAGTGAAGTAACTAATAACAACTAAGAGCGCAAGTAGTCACTATGTTAGTCAAGTTTCTGGTACCTCATGACTGGCCACAACCCAACTTTGAGGGTGATGGTGATCTGTGTCTGTCAAGGTTTGCCCAAACATCTGGCCTCATTGCAAGTGTGTATTTAGCCTGTCAATTTTCAAGGGGTGTTATGAACAGATGCAGACCAATAGATATAATTGGACAGCTTTCAACCGATCAGAGCAATACAATATGTGATGTAGCTTTGCATGAATTCAGTTTTAATGGAAGGGTGGCCAGACATAGCTGCCAGAGCAAATGAAACACCATGAGCTGATTCACACAGACGAGATGAAACGACCTCTGTGTATGATCAAATGTGTTGCATATTTTGCACGACAGGGCAGATTTGCACAGGATTAAGAACACAGATGACATTGTAATTATGACAAACACACGTGGACCTGTCTTTGTACAGGACTAATACTAGTCAGGGTTCATCAGATTTATTTGAGATCCAGCTCAGCACTATGTGTCATATTTTTCTGGTGGCATGAATGTGTAACAAACGACGTGTGTTGTTTAGGTGCCTATTCAAACATTAAAAGTTGGAGTGTATAAGGGTTTAGTACATTATGGATGAAGTATATGATGATCTGTAACCATCTATGACCACTGGAGATGATATGAGATGAGATGATTCATGATATATACTATACTATCCTTCCACTGAAATAATGTCCTGTGTCGGCCATCTCCACCTCTGATTGGCTTACCATGGAATTTTACTCAGCCTCAGCCAATCGTTATCATTTATGCTATTGTCTTGTGGCCCCGCCCTCACCAATGAAGGAAGAACAAGAAAAATGTTTGCCGCTCGGCTTAGAGATCTAGTTGGTCTGATAAAAAACAGCTGCCTTCACTCATAGTAACGCGCTGCATTTTTGGCAGTGGTAACAGTGTTATAATGATGCTGTTTTATAGCACTGTTATTCCATCACTACAGACAAGCTATGTGGACTGAGCCCACTACAGCCTGTGATAAAACTGTGATGTTAGCCGAGGACATCAGCATCTGAACAGTGGAAGAATACAGCTCAGAACAGATGATTTGGCTCCTGATGTAAACATCTAGGCTGCTTGATCAATTCCCATCGGATCAAACAACAAAAGAATGAATGCTGAATATCAGTATTGACAGTTTCATAGAATGTGTTATATTTCAGCAAGATTATCCATCCTCTAGAAAGCAGTTAAAAGTTGTTTAGCTCACAGCAGATACAGATAGATATAGATTTGGAGCAAAGCCCTCACAGCAGTTGAAAATGGATCTTGATAAGAAACAGGATTAAATATAATCGATCGGTAGCCAGTGCAAATAGCTGCCATGACAGCCCAGGACAAGTTGTCTCCATGTCCGAACTGCTGCAGACACAAATAAGTGTTTGTTTTACAATCAGTGAGACCTGATGATGAACTGATGATCTGAGAAATGAACAAATGTTATATATTCTGCCACCCCAGTTATAGTATATATGTCTGAGTTTATATAATATCTGACTCTTTTAACTGACTGATAATCATAAGAATGCTGATCATCAAATTTGGCGAATGGCTCCATAGAGCCATGGAACCAATTTTACTACAAAATGTTATTTGCTGAAATCTGGAAGAAGACAGGTGCTTCCAACACACAGTTTAGATTTTAATTTTTCTTTTTGCCTCCTTGAGCAATTAACTTGGTGATTACAATGTTATTCTTTTTCTCAATCATTCAATCAGCCATCACCTTACACAGACAAATTAGTCATATTATAGTCATGTTTGAAGTTTAAAGCTGCACTAAACATTTTTCTAATAATAGTAGATCAAATGTTTATGTGTACAGTTGTACCTTGTAGTAACAAACCAACAAGAATTATGGCCCGAGGGACTGCCTTTTCCATTTTATATTACTTTACACTTCCATTTCAGACGCACGCATTGTAGCTTTTGCTCCACTATATTTATTTTAAAGCTTTAGCTACAGTCTGGAGTATGGCAGTACATGATTCAGTTGAAATTCCCTCTATTTTATTAATTGCATTACATTAGTTACACTGTGGTACAAAATATGAGCACTTGGTGTCCACAAATATTCCTTGAATGCTGCACTGTGTCTCCTAGATGTGTAAAGAGAATAGTTTTCTAATGTGTAACAACTTTATGCAGGGATGATAAGTCAGCGTTGTTTAGTTAAGTTTAACTCAACACTGAGATTACTTCTACCTTCAAAGCCTGCAAACACATCTTGAAGACCTAAAACTGCAATTTGCAAAGTCTTGATAAGACAGGTTTGAACATTAAAGAAACCTTTCAACAAGGAACAGCCATGTCTTTATCTCTTTTCAGCCCACAGCATCTCAAGCCCAGTGCAATACCACCCACTTCCCAGCTGACTGGCAAATGTGCTTGAGAAGGCGTATGAGCTCCAGAGTGTGATCTAAACACAGAATGTCAAATTAGACTTTCATTCTCTGTCTACCTCTACATACCCTCTCGTAACACACAGATTGATTCTGACATCATGTCTGAACTGTGACACTGCTGATGTCTTTTTTGAATAGCTTGCATTCAAGAGCCTTCAACGTGTTCTCTGCATAGTAGTTGTTTGACCTGATGACAAAAATATTCGATCTGCCCTCTTCTCTGCACCCTTTTTCTCTTCTAAAATCAGGATCAGTTGGTTTCCCTCTTGTGTTGGTGATGAATGAACCAAACAAAACTGTGCAATGTGTGTATAATCATCTGTACATAAATGAGTAGAGGCATTGGCACTAACAACATGGCTTTTCAGAGCAAGTTCAGTGTGGGAGAAAATGATTAAATATGATGAAAACAAATCACAGTGGGTCATTGTGTTTGGGATGACACAGCGGAGGGGGGTGGGGTAATGGTAATAACAAAATAGACAGCTTTTATGATTGAGAGCTCAAACATCATTACTAAAATTGAAATAGTAATTTACTGATGTAAAATATAAGCAACAGTGTGGAGGCTGCAGCTTTGAGTCTCCTCCCTCCACTTTTTTTTTCAAAGATTAGTTTTTTTGGCCTTTTTTTGGCCCTTTCAAGCGAGACAGCTCAAGAGTGACAGGAATGTGGAGAGATAGAGAGATGGGGAATGACATGCAGGAAAGAGCCACAGGTCAGATTCAAACCCTGGGCTTCCACAGCAAGGACTGAGCCTTCACACATGGGGCGGCTGCTCTACCAACTGAGCTAAACAGCTGCCCCTCCTCCCTCCCCTTTAATGAATGCACACAATACAGACGTTCATGTGGACACGCACACTGTTACCTTGTTTACTGTATGTGTTGTTTTTCTTAATGCGGTTGAATTTCAATAAATAAAGGGTACAAAAAAACATTTATGAATAATTATAAGCATCTACCATATGTTTAGATGCAGCAGCTTTGTTCCAGGAAACACCAGAACAGACACTGTTAAATGTCATGGATTAAAAAAAGAGCATGATGGACAAGAGAAACATTCATTTTTGAACATATTATATAGGAGCAAGATGATGTTCCATAAATACAGAAAAGTTAGAACATTCTAAATTATTAGCACACCACACACACACACGCAGCCAATACACCAAAAAAGAAAATTCCACTACATTTACATTTAGCAGACGCTTTTATCCAAAGCAACTTACAGAGAAGGGAACAATCAAGGTACAGTGTGATAAGAAAGCAACAATAAGTGCTATGGCAATTCTTAAAGGGGTAGCTTTTTCATGTCCAGTTGTAGGTAGTGCCAAAAAAGTTTGGATTGCCTTGAATGAATGGGTGGCAGAGCCAGGCGTCGCTCACTGGATGAGCGCAGCGGTCGTGAGGTAACATATGCCTGTACACGGGCGTTCAGGTATGTAGGTGCAGATCTGGAGACAACTTTGTATGCAAGCATTAGTGCTTTGAATTTAATGCGCGCTGCAACAGGTAGCCAGTGGAGCTCGATGAGCAGTGAGGTTCACTGTGCAGGCTGGGAGGCCCATCAAGAGAGCATTACAGTAGTCTAGTCTTGAAATGACCACAGCTTGTGTCAGGAGTTAGTGGCATGTTGCGTTAAGTAAGGTCTGATTTTTCTGATGTTGTAAAGTGCAAAGCAGCATGACCAGGCAACTGAGACAACATGACTGGAAAAGGTTAGTTGGTCATCAATCATAATCCCTAAGTCCCTCACCACCCTGGTGGGGGCTAGACACAGTGAGTCAGTTTTGATGTTGATGTCGTGGTGTATTGTAGGTTTGTCTGGGAGGACCAGCAGTTCAGTTTTTGAGAGGTTCAGCTGGAGGTGATGTGCCTTCATCCATGTGCCGATGTCTGAGAGGCAATCAGAGACCCGTGCACAGATCGAAGGGTTCTGATGATATGATATGATAGATACAGCTGAGTGTCATAATCCCAATTATGGCAACAACTAGTGCGTAGTCTGTTAGCTTGATGCTAACACATAATAGAAATTATCCTTAACAAACAAACAGAAATAATTAACACTTCAATTGCAGAAATATTATCTTAACAAGTTATTCCTTTTACCTTCACATGTGCTCACACACAGACATACACAGTATTAACTTTGACTGTAAAGCAGTAGCTTGAAGAGCAGGGGCAGCTAAATGTGGTTTACTTAAAAAAAATGTGTGTCACCTTAAGTAATCTTACAGTAATGATGCAAATGTGAGGTACATTGTTTCTGGAAATATGACTCATGGTATGAGGTCATTAGAACATTTTCTCTCATAGTCTAGAGTAGAAAAGTAAACAAAAATCAGAATAAAGAAAAAATATCAAATCACAATACTTGTAGAACAATCCCAATAAATATTGATTTATCTGAGTTTTGTGTATCATGATCATATCAAATCAGGATATAGCTGATTTGATATGAATCACTGAATCACAGACAGCTATACATCATTTCACACTTCATGAAGGAACAGTCCCTCAGTGCAAATCAAACCAAAGCGTCTTTCATCATGCCCTCCCCAGAGTGCAGGAAAATCTCCTGGGGACAATGAATTGGATACAGTGTAACATGATGACACCAAAATAACATGTTGACACTGACAGAAAATAACAAGACCTTTAGTGAGCACTGTAGGACTGATCTGCTCTCACCATGAGGAGGATCGTTACCTGACAACACACACACTGTACAGCTGAAACACTGTCTGCTATATTTTAGCAACCTGAGCTGGACGTTTACATGTTTATTATATTCATTAACAGATGCACTATGACTAAATACCACTAATATATGTTTAGAACACCGTATCTACAAGAAAGAAGCTCCTCTGTGTTGTCTTATGAATTGGCTTTCAGGTTAACTTAACTTAAACAACAAACCCAACACATCTCACACTGAACTCAGGCCGGAAGTTTAAAGTTTTTATGTGATCTGTTAGAGCTTGGATCAGTTAGCCAACTCATTTCATCGGTTGTTTGTTTTCTTCATCTTAATAACATCATAAAGCTTTCCAGTCACAACGTCACACCCAGGCTAGCCTTTTACATTAGCTTCTGTGACTATAAGACAATCTCTCATTCAGCATTTCATTCATCTGTCTGTCTGAAAAAGTGAAGCACGTTCCTGAGGTTTACTTTCCATACTCATCATCAAAATCACCAACAGTTCATCAGTTTTGGGAGCTAACCATTCATATGCATTCACACCCTGATGGCGCAGCCTTGAGGAGTAATTTGAAGATCAATATCTTGACCAAGAACACTTTAACATGCAGACTGGAGGAACTGGTGATCGGACGACCGATCATCTGATTAGTACACAACCTGCTCTACCGCTGAGCCACAACTGCCCCTACTGTGTTTTATCATTGATCATGAACCTGATGAATTTGTTGGATTGCTACATTTTGATAAACATCTCACACATCTGAAATGTTTGTTCTGCACCAAAACGCCAAGACAAATTCCTGGATGTGAAAACTTACTTGGAAATAAAACTGTTTCTGATTTCTGATTATATTTCTTGCAGCATTTGTGCTTTCACTTTCCAATATACAGTATAGTGACGGGGGGAGTTGTGTCTTGTGCCTTCACTGAAGAGCAGACTACAGCCACACAGTCGCCATAGTTACATTCTTTCATTCACTGTGATAGAGAGCAGCGAGCAGAGTGTGACAGTGGAAGTGCTTTGCTGAATGAGTGTTACTGCAAAGGGGTAGATTACTTTCTTCAACTCAACAATATCCAGCGACATCTGAAAACATACGTAGCTCAAGTTACGTTCATCCAAATGTTTCACTGAGTTTCCAGAAAAACGCATAGGAATGTGAATGTTTCCATTCTCTGCTGATATGCAAATATCAGGGGTTGGTTGCATCAATATAACAGCTAATGGTACGGTATGATTCCCCCTTCACTGCCGTAGAACAACACAAATCGGTTTTGAACATGATACTCCACACAGCTTAACTGTCTTTGTCATACTAAACACTTTGGCAAGCTGTGTTTTTTTCCAACAATCAGCACAAACTGAAGTCAGGTGATGACACTGTCCGGTTGTTATTCTCATATGATGACAGCATAGCATTAAATACTTGGATGTGTTTGAGTCTAAAAGACTCCAATGCTGAAGATATGCCAAAAACAGGAAGAGGTGTTTTTACCCGAGAAAGGGAACAACATAACCAATCAGATCTGTGTGCTGACCTTTGATGGAGAAAGAGCAGTCATGGACAGACATGGATATACTGGTATCTATCTTAATGGCTGCTGCCTGTTCTCTTCATTGATTGAATCACAAGTCAGGATGACATCTCAGTTTGTGTGATTTATAGCAGCACGCCACTCACTGACTGAGCTTTCTGTGCTGTGGTATAGCTGCAGGAAGTGTATTCCATTAACTTTCTATTGTATCGTGTCATGTCATTATGTGCTGATAGAAATAATGGCTCATTATGCAAGTAAGTGCTCTGTTTATAGACAGAGGAGAAGATTGACAAGACTTTCATGCGTTTGTTGGAGCTGAAGCCAGAAAAATTAGCTTAGCTTAGCTTTGTTTAGCTTAGCTTAAAGTCAGATATATAAGATGACATGTAGATTTTTAGATTTTATTTATTTTTTTGGCAAATACTGAATAGGTAAAGTGACTTCCTGGAATCTTAGCAGGTAGCCTGGCAACCTCACAGTGATGTCACGGACACTGACAGATGCATAGTGAGTCAGCCTTGCTGTCAGTTTGTTCCAGCAGCCAATTGCACTCCTGGAACAAAAAGCATTTTGCTCATAGACCACCACTCTAAAAGAGGCTGCCAAACATACACAGTCATTTCATTTTTAGTGTGTCTTTTATATGTTTGCCTTAAATTGATGGGAGGCAATATGGAGGAGACAGGAAACAAACATTTGTTATGAAGGCATTAATGTTCAAGAGGGTGATGTTCTGCACAACAAGCAAACTTACGTACTCGCTGAGCTATTTTCTTTTGAATGAATGGCCATTGATGATAATAAGGAAATGTTGAATGATAGCAATGAGACATTTGTTACTTTAAAATGTGCTTACGGTCAATACTGTTGATTAATCAGTTTCAAAATTCATTCATTCTTTTTCCATTATTCTGTATGTGTTAACAGAGATTCTCTTATGTCTTAACCTGATAAAGGAAACCTGGTTTCATATGACACTTAATGACATACAAATCAGGTTACTGCTCAAGCCATATGTTTAGTCGCAGCAGAAAAAGTGAAGTGTTTTGTTGAAGGCACCAAACACTGCCCGACTTGCCAGAGTTGTTAAGGTATACTTATTTACATTTATGTATAAATGTATACTTCAATACTTTGTAGGTGCTGTAGTATAGTGGTTTCCTTGAGTACTGGACCCTGAATGCTTTTAATGTGAAGGACAGAAGACAGAGAGAAGTCATTTGGTGAAAATAAAAAAAAATCTAGCTTCTGAGGTTCAGTCTGCATGAAGATGCTCGTTAAATGTTTCCAGTGCACACTGGTACCATGGCAGAGTCGTGACAAAGCCACATTTCAGTCGGAGCTCAATGTTCCTGCATCTAGAGCACAACTTGGATGTTTCAGCCCTGCATTTCAGATGTCCATCTCACACACATCTGGCCAAACAGATCTGCTTCAGCTGTACACTAACCTTGTAAACCAATCACATCTTTTCCTCCAACTTACACAGTGCATGTAACCGCAGTTCAAACTTGAGTGCTGCATAGCATAAAAGCAGCTGGAGGGATCCCTGGGAGTAGACACAAATGGAGGACTGCAGCTATGCAACTGGTGTAGAAAGGGTGTAGGCTCAGAGCCTTACTGTCAATGAACGCATGTAACTGCAGTACAGGTGAAGCTATCTCTCTCTTAGATTTACACATCTACTTCCTTTGTTTATTTCCACATATCATTCACATGATACATAAGGAGCTGATTCACTGTACAGATAGAGGCTGTGGTTCAGTGGTACTGATGAGAGGTGTGGAGGAGCTGTTCCTCCTGAGCAATATATTGCTCTAATAAGAGCTGGGCTTGAGATCAGCAGGAGGAGGGGACAACACTGGTGCTTCTATACCCAGAGGCAATTCACATAAGCAAGAGCTACTACAATGGGTGGGAACAACATGAATACACATGCTCTCTCTCTCTCTCTCTCTCTCTCTCTCTTCCTCTCTCTCTCATGTCATCCATCTCATCTGCTGTCTCTGTTTAGTTTGCATGAACACGTCATTGTTTCTGAACCCTTGGCTCAAACAGTTTAGCCTCATCATTCCAGGGTTCTGTGAGGGGAGAAACATTTGCTCCCGCGCAGTTGCAGCCATGCCACATGTAGATGCATGTATGCGCAGTGAGGTAGTGTAACTATCATCTCATAGTGTACTTCATCACACTGTCGATCGCCTTCCCTTTTCTATTATAAACACCGAGGTTTGTCATGCACAATAGATGCAATGTGTGAAGAAGGCAGCTCTCAAACTGTGAGCCTGACTTCTATTTTTTCTGCTTTCTTGAATGTTCGACTGAAGCGACATGGTGCGACTGTGAAGCAACAGTTGGTATCATGAATCTTAGAATATTTCTACAAGTAACAGATATATTTAAAGCTCGCCTTGAAGTTTGCGTCTTGGTTTCGCCACACTCTGATCTTACCTTCTGTTGCCTCCTGGCCATGTCAGTAGGTTGCTTTGCGTTGAAAGGATAGGCGATGCAGCGCATCACAAACACATACAGCTGGAGTCTCTTTTTCTTCTCCTCCTCCTCTCTCTGCATCTTCTCCAGGTCCTCTTTCTCCTTGTCGCTTCCAACCGATGGGCTTGGGCTGGAGGGTCGGCCACCGCCGCACCCGCGGCCCCGCGGCTGAAGCCCTCCGCTGCCGTGGCCGTCGGCGGCTCGGCCCGGGGACAGTCGGGCACCTCCGAGGCTCTTCGGGGCCGCCACCTCTTTGTGCTCCACCTCCAGTATCTCATCTCCTTCCTCCTCGCTGGAAGACGGGTCCAACATGTTGCCGAGGTTTGGATGGAGTCTACCCCTGCTGCAAAAGGTTAAAACTGCAAAAGTAGAACAAAAAACAGATGGCGATCAGCTTCAGAGTCAGGCACAGAGGCAAAGATCCAGAGGGAGCAGCTGTGGAAACCTAAGCCTGACTGATGAGGTGCTCACACTGTTGCTTTTCAAGAAAAAAAAAATGCCAGTCTAAGCAAGAAAAATCGAAAGTGTTGGAGAGTCTAGTTGCTTGCGTGATTTCCGAGCATTTCAAGTGTGCCAGTCAGCAGCACATCGGGATTTATCATGAGAGCAGAGCCTCTAAAGGGGGAGGGGTCGCGGGAGAGAAAAGAGGAGAAGCGTTGATGTGTTGATGCTCTGCTGCCTGCAGGAGGAAGAGGCAGGGCTCGGAGCTGACCGCGGTGCTGAAACCTGATCCGCCGGCTGCTCTGGGATCAGTTGGATCAGCTGGGAGCACAATAGATGAACGACCACCTGATGATCCAGCCGAGTCAAAAGAAGACAGGATTTAGACAGCACCAGACCGGAATCAAAGCGCGTTGGCCTTCACAATAAAAGCTTGACTGCTGGTTTAAAATAAATGAATGATCGAATTATACATTTAATGAATTAAAACCTTTTTTATTTCTCTCCACCTATCCATCGATCCATCCATCCAACTTACTGCTTATGTATACTTGCATACACTCAGTTATGAGTCCTGTGTTTGTGGCTCCTTGTGTGTTTTTTTTTCTTGTGTTTTGTTTCTTGTTTCCGGTTTAGTGCAGGAGGCAGGCAGGGTGGCAGAGGTGTGTCTGGAGGATGAGCCACACCTGAGTCAACTCCTCTTCCTGATAGCTCTGCTGTCAGGTCTGTCTTTCTCCTTTGGTTGTGCTTTGGGTTCTGTTATCTTTTTAAACTTGGTTTGTCTGGACTGAGCTAATTCATGATAGTTCCAGATCAAGCTCAACCATCAATTATGCCAAGACAGAGCTAGTGTGCAGTAGTATTAGCACTAGTGATTAGCATGAGTGATTACTTTAGTAGTTATTTTAGTTAGTAGTAGTTTTTTACTGTGACATATTATCAGTTTTGTGTGTGTGACTGTATAAAAGCAAAGTGTGTTGCTTGAGATTACTTTACTTTAAGGTGGAGTGTGCATATGTAAATGTCTGTGATTAGTATTTACTCCGTTTTTAAGTGAAGTAATCTAAGAAGTTAATCAGTTCACAGTCAGAGGCTGTAGCATATGAACAGTGATCTTGAATATGATTAGTGAAATGTGCTGCACCAGACCTGATAGTGTTTCATTCTGAGTAGCAATTCCACATTTTCTTTCTGAACACAATAAATATGTTGGAAAGTAATTGTTGAAAACATGTGGAAATACTTAATCCAACAATAGATAAATCAAACACGAAATGTCAGAACACTTAAATCTATACTAAAATTGAACTAAACTATAGTTTTAAAACAGTATATGGAGGATTGGGGTCTTGGTGACAGCTGGAGGCTAAATCATCCTAAGGACAGAGAATACATCCATTTTTCAAGTACACCATACTCTAGAACTGACTTTATTCTCACTAGCAACTCATTACATTATATTTGAAACACAAATTAATCCAAATCACGCACTAGTCTCAGTTAAACTGCACAGAAAGACTTCTTCCAGATGGAGGTTCAACACATCACTGCTAGAGAGCCAATTTAATTTTTTTAATTTTAATTTTAATTTTATTTTATGAGAGGGTGGACATTCTTTATGGAAATAAATGACTCTCCGAATACCTCGCCAACTCTACTATGGCAAACCTGTTTTAAGAGGCAAAATAATTTTACACTCATCCTACAAAAAACGAAAAGACACAAAGTTACAATTTGAAATGGAAAAGAAAATTAAAGAACTTGAAAACACTCATGCAACCAATCCTACTGATAACATTTTTTGTGAACTACAGAAATACAAAATGGAAGTGAACAATCTGTTAAATTAAAAAAAAAAAACACTGAAAGACTCAGACTTAATACATATCAGAAGAGTAATAAATCAACCACATGTCTGGCAAATATGGTTAAATATAATAAGGCTAAAACAACTATGACAGTAATTAAAGACTTAGCAGGGAAGCCATACTATAATCCGAAAGATATCAACAATACATTTAGTAATTATTATCAAGATTTATACACATCCTCTCACAACCCAAATGTTTCTGGCATACATAAATTCTGCAATAATATTAGTCTTCAATACTTACAGCTCTTACAGTCCACCATCCTCCCCTAAATCAACAATACATTTAACACCCAATATCAACCAATTATCATAGATGACTTTTCAAAGATTTACAGCTCTATAAAATTACTCTCAATGATATATACACTCACTGGCCACTTTATTAGGCACACCTGTCCAACTGCTCGTTAACGCAAATTTCTAATCAGCCAATCACATGGCAGCAACTCAGCGCATTTAGGTATGTATACATGGTCAAGATGATCTGCTGCAGTTCAAACCGAGCATCAGAATGGGGAAGAAAGGTGATTTAAGTTACTTTGAACATGGCATAGTTGTTGGTGCCAGACGGGCTGGTCTGAGCATTTCAGAAACTGCTGATCTACTGGGATTTTCACGCACAACCATCTCTAGGGTTTACAAAGAATGGTCCGAAAAAGAGAAAATATCCAGTGAGTGGCAGTTCTGTGGGCAGAAATGCCTTGTTGATGCCAGAGGTCAGAGGAGAATGGCCAGACTGGTTTGAGCTGATAGAAAGGCAACAGATGGTAGAGTCAGAATTTGGCGTCAACAACATGAAAGCATGGATCCATCCTGCCTTGTATCAATGGTTCAGGCTGGTGGTGGTGTAATGGTGTGGAGGATATTTTCTTGGCACACTTTGGGCCCCTGAGTACCAATTGAGCATTAGTTGCAACACCACAGCCTACCTGAGTATTGTTGCTGACCATGTCCATCACTTTATGACCACAGTGTACCCATCTTCGGATGGCTACTTCCAGCAGGATAACGTGCCATGTCATAAAGCTCGAATCATCTCAGACTGTTTCTTGAACATGACAGTGAGTTCACTGTACTCAAATGGCCTCCACAGTCACCAGATCTCAATCCAATAGAGCACCTTTGGGATGTGGTGGAACGGGAGGTTCGCATCATGGATGTGCAGCCGATAAATCTGCAGCAACTGCGTGATGCTATCATGTCAATATGGACCAAACTCTCTGAGGAATGTTTCCAGTACCTTGTTGAATCTATGCCATGAAGGATTAAGGCACTTCTGAAGGCAAAAGGGGGTCCAACCCAGTACTAGCAAAGTGGCCGGTGAGTGTATATTTCTGAATACTATTGACAATTTAATTTTTCTTCCGACCTCAAAGTGGGAACTCTTTCCATCACTCCAAATACAGATTTCTGGTCTCAAATATGCAAAAAATAACATTACTCACTTTAAAGTCCCAAATTTACATCTTATTCAAGTTTAACCAGAGAACACACTACACAGGTGAGAGATTAAATAGAATAGATTTCACTACCTCAGATCAATAGGGACGTATCATCAGTAGAATTACATAATCACATTATAACTACACTGTTCACCAAGAAAACAATCCTCCTAAATTGGAAAACAAGAAATAAACTGATCATACACTGGAAGAATCTGTTAATAGATCAAATTGCAATGAAAAAATTTAAGCATCAATTAATCACAGCATACCCTGCTTTCATCGACATTTATTCAAAAATCCACCTCTGCAAATGTCTGATGCCAGTTCCACAGAACCTTGCAACACACCTCTTATTCTCTTTGTTTTTTCTCTCTTTCCTCTTTGCTGCTGTTGTTATTAATATCATCATTGTCACTGAAATATCCACTGTATTGAAAAAGCACACCTCAAATAGTAATATTTAACATGTTTATTTACGCACATAACCAGCTAACACGCTAGCAACTAATCCTAGCATTAGCTGCAAATGTTAGCAATTAGCATGTCTTTACTACCATGAGCAGCTACATAGCACTAACGCGCTAGCTGCTCATGTTTAGAAGGTTTGTAAAAGGTTTGTATAAGGTCAGTGTAGTAGTAATGTCTAAAATGAGCTGAATCTAGTGATATAATTTTTATTTCTGTAGTACAAAATTTGTGGAAGTTGTTAGGGGTGTGTGTGTGTGTGGTGTGTGTTTGTCTTGTCTGTGTCTGTGTGTCTTGTCGGTCTGTGCGTGTGTGCTTGTCTGTGTCTGTGCCTGTGTTTGTGTCTGTCAGTTAGTGGCTAGCACTAACACGCTAGCTGCTCTGCTGTCTCTGTCATTTTAGATAGACAAGTTCAAATTAAGTGACAATAACTGTTAAAATGGTCGACTGTTAGCAATTAGCATGTCTTTAATTTTTAGTGGCAAGAAATTATGTTATGATTTAACACAGGTCCTGATAGATTCACTGTCAAATCAGATGACTGATATATGTCGCATCATAGGCATAGCAACAGCAGATTTAAACAGAAACAACACAGATTGATGGGGTCACTACAGAAAATGTCTTGCTTGAGCTGCCTGTTACTCTTTGTCAGTTAATGTCTGTCATTTTAGACAGACAAGTTCAAATTAAGTGCCAATAACTGCTAAAATGGCCGCCACCGGGCTTCTGCCTGTTGGCCCTAATCAGCAGAGCAGTTACTGCACCTGTTAGAATGTCAGTTGGAAATGCTGACAGAAACAGAAAAGGCTGAAACCACTAATTTTAGCATTAGCCACTTATGTTAGTATGACACGTTAGCCACTAATTCTAACATTGGCTGCTAATGTTAGCAATTAGCATGTCTTTCTAACCACTAAAAATTAAGTAGATGCTAATGGTAACATGCTAATGTTAACATGCCATTTGCTAACATGCTAATGCTACCACTAATGCTACCAATAATTTCTAGCCATTAAAAAATAGCATTAGCCACTAATTTTAGCATTGGCTGCTAATATTAGCAATTATCATGTCTTTTTTTACGCCACCATACTGGCGGCTGCGTCGGCTGGGTGCACGGACGTGGGATGGATGGCCCACCATACTGCCGGCTGCGGCGGAGGTGTGCACGCACACGCAGGCACGGGGTGGACGGCTCTGTGATCGACTGGATCATGTCTGGCGATCGACCGGTAGCTCACGATCAACGTATTGGGTACCCTTGTGCTAGAATGTCAGTTGGAAGACTCAGACCATGCATCGAACAGGAAGGATTTCTGGCCAAACCGTATTTCCAATCATTGAACCAGCTTAACTTTGGGCACCTTGAGCGCTTCCTGAACGTCCATGCAGTTTGTGTGTAAAATAAGAAACATAGAATAGAATAGAATAGAATGGAATAGAATAGAATAGAATAGAAACAGAAATGTGACCTGTTAAAATCAATTCAAAGAAAGGGTATTTCTGCTTTCCTCCAGAAATTTTCCCGCCTGTTTAACATGGCAGTCTATGGGGCTGTGGATGGGTGTTGGTGGTGAATCTTTGTGTGTTATACCAAAACTATAATACTTACAGCTTTAGCAGACGAATCTCAGTGAGAAGACAAATTTTCATACGTTTTTATGTATAAATCATGTCTGTAGTGTGAAATTTGTGGCCACAGGACCAGTTTCCGTTTTATTTTTTGACTGATTTTTTTTCTCTCCTCCACACTCTAGAGGAGAAACATTCCGAGCAATACACACCCATTATAAACCCAGAGATTTGAGTTAAAAACCTTCTCAACTTTGAGCCTTGATAGTTTAAAAACAGTAAAAGGTATCAATAAGTGAAGTGAATCACTGAAGAGAAGGCAAGTGTACCTACATTTTAAAGTTTAAATGAAGTCTCGGTGAAAGTATGCCAGAGCAGTTCATTGTTGAAAATGTTTGTTGAATTTTTTTTTTAAGGTTTCAAGGTCAGTCTCTTGTGACACAAGCTCCTATTCCAGGCAGAGACTGCCAATAAACTGCAGGATAACCATCTCAGTATTACCTGTTGTCAAACTGTCTTCCGTCAGTCAATTACTAATCTCCCTGATAGTGAGCAGGTGTTCTCTGGAGTGAGGAGCTACAAGGCTTTCTGAATGACACTTACTAAAAACTAAAAACTCTAGCTCTAGTTTTGAGACATTTTGAGAAAATGTCCCCTAATTTACAGACCTCTGAATCCTATTTCTTGTTTCTCTGGCAAGCTCTCAGCTCCACCCTTTGACTTCCTGAAAAACAAGAAGAGCCAACTACAGGAAACAAACAAGGATAGGGCCAGCTCTACTCTTCATTATTTTTATGCATCTTCACATCCACAGTGAAACTCTGACAGTAAGCACACACACACTGTCGCTTAGAAGATAGAGCCACTAATCAAAAGATCTGTGGTTTGAACCCTTGAGCAAGATACTGGACCCCAAATTGTATCAGTGTGTGAATGTGATGCTCCTTTCTGATGAGCAGTTGGCACCTTGTACGGCAGTTTCTGCCATCAGTTTATGAATGTGTATATGAGTGGGTGAATGTGATGTGTAGTGTAAAAGTGTCTTGAGTGGTTGGAAGACTAGAAAGGTGCTACACACATTTCACACATCCCTGAATCACTTCATATCAGCAGCAGACAGAGGTATAACACAATCTGTGAAGTTTACCAATGGCTTCTCCACAAAATCTTCAAAAATAAGTCTGCCTCGCTGCACCTTAAAGATTATTTCATTTCACTCTCAGTTCAGCAATTTTAATATAATCAAATCAAATCAAATTTTGTTTGTATAGCCAAAGTCACAAAATACATTTGCCTCAGAGGGCTGTACAATCTGTACAGGGAGTGACACCCTCTGTCCTTAGACCCTCGGTTCAGTGACACAAAAAACCCTTAAACAGGGAAAAAATGTCAAAGAAACCTCAGGAAGAGCCACAAAGGAGGGATCCCTCTCCCAGGACGGACAGACGCGTACAGAACAAATCAACACAAGCATATTGTACAATTACAATGAATGATAGAATGACAATGAATTACAATGAATGACAGAATGGTTACAGCCAGTGCAAAGAAGCCAAAATGGGAGAGATGTGATCTCTGATCTTGATTCCTGTCAGAACACGTGCAGCAGCATTCTGAATTAGCTGCAAAGTCCTCAGAGACCTATTGGAGCAGCCTGGTAACAAAAAGTTACAATAGTCCAGCCTAGAAGTAACAAATGCATGGACTAGTTTTACTGCATCTGCTTGAGTCTGATTTTGGAGATGTTACGTAAGTGGAAAAATGCAGTCCTCGAAATTTGTTTTATGTGGACATTAAAAACAAGATTCTTTACTCTGGAGCTGGAGGCCAGGGTGATCTTCAGTTTTATCTGAATTCAGCATCAGAAAATTGTAGGTCATCCAACTTTTTATATCCCTAAGGCACGCTTGCAGTTTGGCTAAATGATTCATGTTGTTTCATCACGCTTGATCGATAAATAGAATTGGGTATCGTCAGCATAGCAATGAAAATTAATGGAGTGGTTCCTAATAATGTTCCCTAGAGGAAGCATATATAGACTGAATAGAAGTGGTTCTAGTACAGAACCTTGTGGGACTCTGTGACAAACTTTGGTTGTATTGTACTTTGGTTGGACTCATCATTGACGTGAACAGATCAATGTAAGAAATACAACTTAAACCAGCTTAGGGCGGTTCCTTTGATGCCAATTTAATGTTCCAAAGTTATTTGATGAAGGTCGATGGAGAAAAACACTCTAAATATATATCAGGTTTTACAGCTGTTTCCAAACTTGCTGTATCAGAATGCAGATCAGTGCCTGTTGAGGGAAAGAAGTGATGAATTTTGTCTCTAATAGTTATAATTTTATCATTAAAGAAGCTCATGAAGTCATTGCTACTTAGACCTAAAGGAATAGATGGGTCAGTAGAGCTGTGGTTCTCTGTTAGCCTGGCTACAGTGCTGCAGAGAAACCATGTTTAATTATCCTATGTTTAATTATCTTCTTTTTCAGAGGTGCAATAGAGTCGAGAGTTACCAAAACTGATATTCACTGGTACTGAGCTTTCCATCTGCCACTGGCTGGTGGCTTGTCAGAGCTGTGACTGCAATGAGCTTGTTCAGCTCACAGTGTCTAAAAACACTGAGGATAGGATCAGTGGACTTGTTACAGTGGGACAGAGAGGCTGGGTGGACTGGTCACAGACATGTGTTCATTAAGTTAGTTATCAATTTGATTAATAATTATACATAAAATGTCTGTGGTGACTCTGTGATGTCACCTGCTGCTTTCTTTTGGTCCAGTCCCAATAACTGCCCTTATGGTCTCACACAAGTGTCTCAGAAAGAGTAAAGTGTGTATATGTGTAAACAATGAGTGTGTATATGGAAGTACTGCATAAAGTATGAGTTCAAGCAGTATGTTGGTCCTTTTTTACAGACAGCAGTCTTATGACCCTTTCCACCCCAGAATCCCCATTGTGGATGGGCTGTCCACCCCCCTTGCCACCTTAAGTTGAACAATGTCTCCATTTGTCCTTTTGTAGTCCAAGGTGCTGCGCAGTCCAGTACACATGTGTCTTCTTTGCATCCATAATGGACTTTGGGTCATATCTGGCTGCCTTGTAAGCATCAGGATCCCTTAATGGGAGTCACTAGTGCTTTGAGTTTATCTACCAGCTGACCAAGGGTTCTCAACATTCACACACATTCATACGCTAATGGAATTGGCTGCTATGCAAGATACCAACTGCTCATCAGTTTTAGGAGCCAATCATTCATATCATTCACACACCAATGATGAGAAGAACTGGAAAGCGGTGAGTCGTTAAAACACAGATACCTTGCCCTAGTCCGTCATTATGTCTGGCCAGAAGACTGAGAAACCCTCCAGAGTGACGTTAGCTAGCAGAATGCTGGGCAGAGGAGGATTGTGACACTGGGGAGTACGTTGTCCGCAGTGAAAAAAAGTCCAAACTGACTAACAACTGTATCTCTAAAAGTGTCGCTCATACTGAATAATTGCTACCACCAGGCCTTGAATTTCATCATTTTCAGGGCAAGGCCACTTGGTCTTTGGTGTTTTCAATTTTTGAGGGCACAAAGGCCGAAAGCCAGGGCACCCAGGCCATAAAATAAAACAATGATTTTAAGTCCACATCCAGAATTAATTCAATTTAAGGACTAATGATGCTTCTGAGGAAGATTGGAGTCTCAGTTGAAACTGTCAAGCAGTTTGCCCATTGCCTAGTGGGCAATGAAAGCAACTGAACTAATCATTACATCCTTTGTCCAACTTTCCTGCCCTTTTCTACTGAATGTCCCTATTGCAAACAGATTATGTAAAGCGACTATGGGTGTTTGATGAAGGATCCTTGGATGGTGATTTCATCATTATAGCCCATCTGAGCGGTTCATGCCAGGTTCAAACCCACCACTGATGATGAATGTCATCAAAATACTTTTTTTTCTAAAGACGCAGGTGTCAAAGCTGTGTTGACAAGAAATAGGCAGACTAGAAAACCGTAAAACAAACTGGGGCATTGCGGGCAGGGCATCAAGCCCACCGTGGCCTTAGGACAGATATTTTTTCAAGGTCATGAGGGTCATGGCCCTTGTGGCCCTTGTGAAATTTCTGCCCTGGTTAGCACAGTATGTACACAAAGAGACAAACAGAAGAAGAAATCACACAAAAGAGTTGACACAAAGTTCTCATCTGTAGCAGCCATCTTGTGACACAACCCAGTGGTAGACCACTGGCACGCTTGTTGTAAGGCTGTAATCCTGCCCTCTAATGCTCTCTTTAAAGATCCAGTGTGTACAATGTAATGATACTAATACTAATAACCCTTGCCCATCATCCCCTTCCTTTTTTTATTTTTTTATTTTTTTTTATAATTTATTCTTTTTATTGACATTCAGACATAGACATTCATAGCATATACATCATATGAGCATACTTCTTACATCTGTTGTCTCCCTAAATGCCAAGTTAGTATAGTGAACAACAATTAAAGCAAACAAATAAGGCCATCATCCCCTTCCATGCATGTAGGAAAATTCAAAAGGCTAGAGGGCTGGTTTGTCATTTACACCTGTGGAAAGATCATTTTCAGCGTGTTTTGGCCATTATGCTTCAAAGTCTGGTGCTCTTCCTGGGGGCTTGACTTTATGTCTGTTACTGAAAATAAAAATAACAATGAAGTTAAATGGAACTCATTTTGTTATTTTGATTTCACTGAAATGAAACTGAAAGCTAAACAGTGTCTCACATTTTAGATTCATTTCACTCTTAAATAACTTGAAACTGAACCATCCTGATTCCATAAACTCACACACTGTAAATACAAATTAGGGTTGCAGTCTGGCAATATTTACAGTTATATAGTAGTACCCTACAATTTAAGAAGAGCATGAGGCAAAAGGAGACTACCTATAGCCTATCCCAGCTGACTTTGAGTGAGAGACAAGGCACACCCTGGACAAGTCATCAGTTTATCGCAGGGCACATAGAGACAAACTCCATTCACACTCACATTCAAACTTTCTGTGTGGAGACTGCATGTTCTCCCCATGTGTGCGTGGGTTCTTTCCGGGTACTCCTTCCAAAGATATGCACTTAACAGGTTAATTAAATTGTCCATAGGTGTGAAAGTGAATGTGAATGGTTGTTTGTCTCTATGTGCCCTGTGATGAATTGGCGACTTGCCCAGGGTGTACCCTGCCTCTCACCCAACGTCAGCTGCGGTTACAGATAATGTATGTATGTATAAGATAGGGTGAACTGTAAAATGTACTGTAAAAAATATATTTTAATTGAATGCTTGAAACACTGGCCATTGGCCTGTTTGTGTGGAGAAAAAGGAGAGGTGCAAATATCCTGGATGTAATGTTTTGTTTTGTTTTTTGTTTTTGTCTGGCATCACAATGTGTACCATAGAGGGTTAAGCATACAGACCGAAATATCAGAATGTTCCTTTAACGTCTCTCCATAAAAATTCCTGTATGTACTTGAATGCAGCATGACGTACCCCCTCCGAAAGGCGGTGAAAGGACGTGCGCGTGGCCATGCGTCCTGAAAGCCGCCCCTTTACAACAACCCCCATCCTGAGTGACCGCAGAGTCCAGCGCTGAACGACTCAACGGAAGCTCAGTCAATAAACACACATTAAAGCTCGGTGTTTCGACGTTAAAGGCTTTCTTTTCTCCGCTGCCTGGTCCGGGTTCCCGGTCGCTCTCTCTTCTTAAGTTGCTTCGAGGAGACGGAGACCGTAGACTGACATTTACGTTAATTCATTCATCCACAACAATGGCAGCACAGGATTTTAATTTCTTGCTTGCGACGGATTCTTACAAGGTGAGTTAACCCGTTGTTGTTATTGTTGTGGCCCGTTTCGCTATCCCAACAAACCCATTCAGTTAGTTTGGGACAGTTAGCTCTTCGCTAACCTGCTGTAAGTTAACATACCGTTGCACAACATAAATGACGTTGGCCGATGCGTTTTCGCGTAATACTGTGTGTTTACTGTTGTAATCGATGACGGCAGGGACAGAAGTGAAAGCAAGACACCAGCAGCAGTGACATAAACTGTATGGTGTGTTTATGGTTGCTATTAGGTCAGCATACAGCAAGCAGGGACAGGCACACGGGTTAGAGTCCACAGAGCTGTGGCATTTAATCAAAGTTATCTGAGATATATGAATTTCTGTACACATTTGTACTTACGCCACTGTGGTTCGTTTAAGTTTCGTTTCATCCAAAACTTTTCTCCACAGCTGGCTTCACCCAGTTCAGACTTCACTCTGCTTCTTCAAGTCATATCAAGAAATCATAAACAAAACAATAAACCTGACCAAGCATTTGGTGCCAGTGTTGTGCAGCACAGGACACTTTCTGATAGCATGGCGCTCCTGACATGGCCATCTACTGGGTGTGCGCTCAGGGGGCTTGGAAAATAAATGGTGCTGAGCCCAAATCTGCTTAAAATGTTGTCATCTGTCCACCCTATTCGCACACATTTACAACACAACAATCTAAAATGAACTTTACTTTCTGTCTGACACTGGCAGGTAAAGTAAAAAGTATTAAAAGGAGTCCAAATATTTTTCAACTAAATTTAAAACTGCATAAGATAGGATGCAGTAAAAAACGACCCAAAAAAACTCCCCACCCTCTCATCTGTCAGTGCATTTTCTTTTCACCGTTCTTCCACTCTGCGCTTCATTCCACTCTGGCAAGGTGCCAGTATGTACTTGTAGACTGATTTTGCAGTTAGCATGAAATTTCCCTCTGCGGTACCAAGCGGCGACCTCTGTGGCTGCAAAAGGAAGCCAATGCAGAAGTATTAAAAACGTTACCCTCTCGAGCGGCCACTTGAAGACTGGCTGCAGAAGTGAGTCAGTCTCCATAAGTCCCCATGTTAAAATGTTCAACTTCACAGCAGAAATAAAAAAAAAGGCTTAAAGTTATGCAGAATTAACAGCATGGCTGCTTTGACTAACAGGTAAGTAACATTACAGATGGCTTATTAGAGCACCCATGTGTCATTTAGTCCACCAATTCTGTTCTGTCAAACATAAAATTCAGATTTTGTAAAAATGTGTGTGTATGTATATGTGTGTGTGTGTGTGTGTATATATATATATTAGGTTTTTTGTGTTCATGTATACATCTACCTGTCAAGTTCTGTGTTTTATTAACCATCTATATGTACTCAGAGGTAAAGATGACAGCCCTGTTAAGGAGTGTCTGTACTCCAAGTCAAAGTTCTCAAGAGCAAGTCAGTCCTTAGCCAGTAAATTCCTCTTTGACTGCAGCTGTTGTATGAGCCCAGCCCTTATTTGTCTGTTTAGCTTTCAGTTTCATTTCAGTGAATTCATAACCTAAATCCACTTGTGAGTCAGTAGCTTGCTTGGGCAGGCTTTGCTGGTGTATGTATTCAGTATGCTCAGCTCAGTCGAGTTAAATGTCAGATGTCACTGTTAGATGTCATTCAAAGGTTTGCACTGCAGCCAAATGGCAAAGGTCTGCATGATGAACACCAACCAGGCTTTTTATTAGCTCCAACAAGCCCTGAAAACAAGTCCAGAGCAGCAGCAGCACAGAAGATTCCTCATCTGAAAGAGGCTGGGTTCACTGGGCTTCCACTGCTGCACTGTATGGATTTCAATTCATTAATGAAATACTGTCCTAACATAACATACCCTCAGTTTGCCTTTTGATTTCTTTCAGTTTCTTTCAGTTTTGCGTCCGTTTTACAAAACAGCCCAGTGAATATTCAGTGTTATTGATCAGTCTAATTAGCTGCTGATAGGGTGTCATTTGATTTCAGCACTAACAGTTGTGCCATTGTCAATTTGTCAGAATTATCATTTGTTTCAAAAAGATAAGCTATATGGTATCAGGCCCATGGAACAGCCATATGTTTTTGGAAGGCAAAGCCACATGGTCAAATTTAAATAATTTAGCTATATAAGAATAATTTACACAAGAAGAATGAAGATGATTCCACTCTTCATCTAGTGTTGAGGTCAGAATTAGGTATTTCCTTCATAATGATGACATAATGCAGCACTGTTGTAACTTCTCCAAATACATGCTAACCATTCTGACATCTGCAGCTATTTTTTTCTGTGCTAATTACATTTACTACACTGTGCAGTTATTCTTTCCAGTGCAATTTACTTACTGTTCCTGGAAAGTCTTCATTTCAGTGGTGAGGATCAATAAAGTCCATCTTATCTAAACTTATTGTATCATTTTTAAAGGGGTAATTGTAAGAAATAGTTCAGTTATCATTTAATTTAAGTAAGAAAGATTCTGTGAGTGTAAACAGTTTCATTGATTGACTCTATTAATCAATAATGATTACTTTCTAGGCTGCAGGTACACTCTTGAATAGAAAAACATCTCATACACTAAAAAATGAAGTATTTCAGTAGCATAGAAAATGTCCATCCATTTGAATCACATAGCTTTAATGTAAATTAACTGACAAACTTAATGTGAAGCAAGTAATAGTATTGATAAATTCAAAATGACTGAATTGCTTTATTAATACTGAATGCATAAACCTGGCTACTCTGTAGTGGAAGTACATTGAGTTTATTAGTACTATTACTTTAATAGTATTATTACAACTACAGCATGAAACAGTGGATGGTGTCTGATACTGGGCGTCCTAGGTTTGCGTGCTGAAGTCTATCTGGCGAGTTTCTGCTTCTCGCTGACCGTCTTACAGGATATCTATTATCGTCTATATTGGGGGATTCAAGAGGAACATCTGACGTCTCCTCTGTAGTATAATTGGCTGTTGCAGTTAAATTGAGCTCTGCTGCTCCAGAGAGATTTGAATCATCAGGAGCATCTGCACATCCTCCATTGCTGCGCGGTGTTCTTCAAAGGTTCTTCTTGGCGTGGTTTCTGGGGTTGTGGGATTGTTAGCAGGTTCCATAATGGATCATTTTGGAATATGTATTATAGTGGTTAACTTGGACGGTTCAGAAGAAATCATTTCATATTCATATTTTTACATAATTGGATTTCCTCAGCAGTGATGATGCCGACTGTGATGCTGCTGACATGACTGTATGCTTTTTCACTTGAGCACTGATGGATGGGCCGCATGTGACTTGAGTGTGTTTCCTTTTCAGACCAAATTCTGTGCTGCATAACCTGCAGCAAGTATTGTATAACTACTTGTAATAATTGACGACTATATCCAGTATGTACTCATAGCACAGCTTTTAGCTTTGGCTTTACTATGTAAGTTTCTGAGGAATTCACTGAGGTCTGATGTGCCATGCCTTGCAGCTGTTAATGCTTTACTGCACGTGTTCACTAATGCTAATACCATAATCATGCTGGTGTGTGTACATACCTGCTTCGTGTTACCCTCTTTGTTTTTCAGCACTGTTTTGACTCTGTT
Organism: Nibea albiflora; assembly: GCA_014281875.1. Taxonomy (NCBI): domain Eukaryota; kingdom Metazoa; phylum Chordata; class Actinopteri; family Sciaenidae; genus Nibea; species Nibea albiflora. The sequence continues at coordinate 76,520 of CM024790.1, forward strand.
GTGTGTTCTGTGTGTTGATCTGTACGACCGTAAACTAGTACTGTTCAGTTCTTGTGAACCACAGTGTACAATCTTAGATGTTTCTGCTATATTAATTAACAACAGGAACTGTGGATATCAGTCACATTGGTGTTGGGATGCCTCTGACAATTTAAAATTAGCTAATTTTACGCTCCATTTCAGTTGTGTAGCAGTTAACACCAGACATCCAGTGATTTGAAGCAGCATGCTGCTGTTTCTTTGCCATGTTTTCAGTGTGCGTGTGCTGTTGTCAGATCAGCTTGTATTAAATTTTATGCTAAATGGGCAAATTTTGTCTTTTTATAAAGTGAAACGACTACTACTGTAATGGTGGAGGACAGAGAGGAGTGAAAATGTGGGTAAAGCTCATATTAACCACATCACAGACTTTTCTTCTATATTTGTTCCCCGCAGTCTGACCGTGTCATAGCTGTAGATGAAGTGTCCATATGATGCTATGAGCATTTCAGCTTTAATTTGTGAATACATGAATAAACAGTGACTTGTTAATGGTGACTTTTAATCATTAACCCATGTATAATTTGGTTAACTGTGTGTAGGTTCTAGGTTGCTAGCATACACCGGTGTTTCCCATCATTGGTGTATGAATGTGTGTGAATGAGATATGTAGTGTAAAAGCACTTTGAATGGTTGGAAGACTAGAAAGGAGATGTGTAAGTGCAGTTCACCATTTACTATTATGCATTGTATTGTCTATGCTATGTAAATAAAGTGAAATAGAACACTCTTGCTGTTTTAGTCTTTAAGTTCAAGAAGGGGAAAGGGCAGAGAGCTTTGAAAAGGAGGCGGCAGAATGCAGAGAATGGATCTTAAGGCCATTTCTTTGACTGACTGAACTGGCTGTTGCTATATTATTGAATTAGTGTTGCAGAAGCACAAAGAGAGGCTTGTGTCGTTATGATTCCTCCCTACATGGATCCTGAAAAACATGTTTACTGTGCATGCAAGTGTGACGTTGATCAGAGAACACTGTGGTTTTGAACTAATCAGGGTTTTATTTCCTGCTATTTGGCAATATAAATCTCTCTCCTGTGATAAGATTAGAAAGTGACCAGCGAGCATTACCCATACTGAGGGTGAACATTAGTTTGCCTATAAGCTAAGGTTGTGCTTGACTTCTGTCTGTTTCTTGTCTTTCAGATCACACACTACAAACAGTATCCTCCAAATGTCAGCAAGATCTACTCCTACTTTGAATGCCGACACAAGAAAGGCTCCCGCTTAAATGAAGTGGTGTTCTTTGGTCTTCAGTATCTGCTAAAGAAGTACCTGGCAGGTATTCACAATCTCACCTCTGGTCTAAGAAAGGAATTGATAGAAACATGAGGCAGCATGTTCAATAATAAAATCAGTAATCAATAAAAGAAATGTTCAAATGTTCAACAAATGTTCTGTAACAATTTTGTTTTCATAACTGTTTGTACAATAATAATTTTTTTAAATGTCAATGCCAAATCTAAGCCAATCAGGTGTGAGGAAATCTAAGATGTTAAACTTGAAGTTGATACAAATCTGAACCTCATGTTCATTTTAAACATGACTTGTTATGAGTAGTACAAAGTCTGTTAACATTTAAGTTTAAAACGTATCACTCTGTCTCTTCTCTTTAAGTAAGTGTCACATCTACAGGTTTAACACCAGTTATGTCCGTAGAGTTTAACATTATGTCAACCAAAAATGCCAAATCTTCCAGCCACACAGTATCTGACAATCCTAACAGGCCATTAAAAAAATGAAGCATTGGGCCGCATGGAATCTGACCTCTGGGCCAGACTTTGGACATGCCTAATGTACAGTATGAGAAACATTTGAAAGGCCACAGGCAGCAAAACTTCTCAAATCAGCAAACTTCCTCATTCAGTGGTCGCCAGTAGCACACTGTACTTTGAAAAGCCCACAGCTCAGAAGTAAAGTGGTTTGTTAAATCAAACACAAAGGTGGAAACAAAACAGAAAATGAATTCATACTCTGACATCATGTAGCACAGGTAAGACAGTTTTCTAGCTGATTTCCTGCATGTGACTGAAGCAACTTTGTGTTCTCTCCAGGCCCAGTGATCACAGAGGAGAAGATTCAGGAAGCCAAGCTCTTCTACCAGATGCACTTCAAACAGGCTGTGTTTGATGAAGAAGGCTGGAGGAAAGTTCTCGAGGTATACAAACACATTTTCAACGGTCAGTCTGTCTAGACTGACTCAGAGAGAGTCATTCATCATCATCATATATCATGTAACCTAAAGTCAATGTGCTTGTTACGGTGGCAGAAACATGATGGCCGTCTTCCAATCCGGATCAAAGCTGTCCCAGAGGGAAGGATCATACCGAGAGGCAACGTGCTCTTCACTGTGGAAAATACAGATCCCAACTTTTACTGGCTCACCAACTACATTGAGGTGACCCAGAAATATGTTTTTAGTGTTAGACTTTAGAAATGATTAGATCACATAACGTATTCCATACTTTTACTTCACAGAAACAGAACCCTAACTTCTATGATTTGTGATAATCTTTGCAGTTTTACATTAAATTGGAGCTCAAAATGCTACAATATTTCTTTTCCTCACCAACTGATTATTCACAAACTCTTCTCTTTTCTCCCCACACCCATTCCATTTTCAACCACCCCCTTGTGCTGGCTGTAGACCATGTTGGTTCAGATGTGGTATCCCATCACAGTAGCCACCATATCCAGAGAGTTTAAGAAGATCCTGGCCAAGCACATGAAGGCCACTTCAGGGAGTCTGGAAGGCCTGGACCTGAAACTGCATGACTTTGGCTACAGAGGAGTCTCCTCGCAGGAGGTCAGTCCTTCCAAAGCAAATCTGATGTTTCTTATTTTACCTGTGTCTCTTGCAGCTCACTGCAATCGATTTTGTACTTTATGTAGTATGTACAGATAATATGTTTGCATTATAACAGGAATTTCTACATAGAATCAGCTTAATATTCTGTGCCGTGTTTTTCTACAAAATCTAAAAGGGCATGGCCTGTGCAGCAAACAGGCATCTTGTGATATGTGCTTTGTGCATATCCCTGTGTCATGCTGATGTTGTGAAATGATTGTATGATATCGTACTGGTCACATCACTGATTACAGACACAAAGGTTAGATTAAAAGAACTCAATGAAAGTCAGAGGGAAAGTCTTACATAACAAGCATAAAGCTGGAATGTAAATTTAGTTATCAGTTGGTTGTGCAACTGAGCCATGCAGCTGGTGAACATGATTTATTGTCGAAAGGATTCGAACAACATATCCTCACAGTCTGACTTTGAGTTGAAAGTGTGTTTAAGATAACATGAAGGCAGACAAGTGTCTGTGTAGTGTTAGCCTAATGAGCTGTTCGGTGCCTGAAGGAACACTGATTCTTCACGCTGTACTCATCACTGTCCCTGACAGAATCCGTAGCTTACTGCACTGGGGCTCTCTCACTGGTCAGTAGGGTTACAGAACTCTGGGAAACTTTCCATGGGACTTAACAGGAATTTATGGGAATAAAAATCTACTATTCCTCAACCACATGCACATAGCACACTGCTTACTGCAGGTCTGTTGAGGCCACGGCCCCTACATGCACTGTGCATTCCACCATCACATGGTGAATGGTAAATGGACTGTACTTCTATCTCCTTTCTAGTCTTGCAACCACTCAAAGCACTTTACAGTATATATCTCATTCACACATTCATACACTGATGGTATTGGCTGACATGCAAGGTGCCAAGTACTCATCAGTTTGAGGAGCTAACCATTCATACACATTCACACACCGATGGCACAGCCTTCAGGAGCAATTTGGGGTTCAGTATCTTGCCCAAGGACACCTCAACATCTAGACTGCAGGGGATCAAACCAGGGATCAGGAACTGCCGATCATCTGATTGGTGGACGACCTGCTCTGACTTCAAGCCACTGCCACCCCACCCCATTACATGCACAGATCATTTCTACAATTTTGGAATATATTTGATGCATGGTATTAACGTTGAACTTGCAAATAGCACATGAAAATGTACAGTAGAAAGCTAGCTGATAGGTTAGAGGCTGAATAAGTTATAGCATCATTTCATTGATCATTTATGAGATTATGAGATTTTATGAGATTTATGATGCTAGTTTACCCCCAATTACTAAATTACCCCCAAGTGGAGTATTTCTGGAAATTTACTGGAGATTTCCCATCCCTTTGCAACCCTACTGGTCAGTGAAAGGTAGCGATCAGAGAGACTCAAATATTTGTTTAGAACATTTCTTGACAAATATTGAAAATTTCAAAGTTCTGGGTGGAAGATGATGTTCTGAGTCTCTTGTGAGGTCTCAAGTTCAGTTGCCAGATTGACAGGATGCCACAACCATGTTACACATTTGTGTTTGCTAAATGATTTCATTTGAAGTGAAGTCAAAGGAACAATTTGAAAGTGATTCATTGTTTCCATGTTGACTCTCCAGTCTGCAGCATTAGGGGGAGCAGCTCACATGGTTAATTTCTGCAGTACAGACACAGTAGCTGGGTTGCTGATGGCTCAGCGATACTACAGCTGCCCGATGGCTGGCTTCTCCATTCCAGCAGCAGAGCACAGGTATAACACACACAAATACATCATTGATTAGGCTGTGTATATCAATACATGGCATCTGTGGCAATGTCAATCAACTAGATCAATTAGAAAAAGAGCCTGATGCAACCTTTTCATTTATTTTGTTTGTGTTTTGTTAGCCTATAACTGTAACACCATCAGGGCCTGTTTCTTGAAGTATTAAAAGTATAGTATTAACATCTCTAGCACTACAAGACTGAGTTCATTACTCCCCTTCTGTCATCCAGTACCATCATCTCCTGGGGAAGGAGCAGGGAGAAGGAGGCATTTGAGCGAGTCTTGGACCAGTTCTCCTCTGGGCCAGTGTCAGTGGTCAGTGACAGCTACGACATCTTTAACGCCTGTAAACACATCTGGGGTGACAAGCTGAAGGAGCGAGTCATGGAGCGCAGCCAAGACTCCTGTCTGGTCATCCGGCCAGACTCTGGAGATCCTGCAGAGACTCTCATTGAGGTACATAACTGGACTGTCAGTACTGGTATGATTTCTACCTTCAACATAGTTAATAGGAACTGATTTGGTGAGCTCACACAAAAACAGCAAGAACCCACCTCACACACAGAAACCACATAAAAGTAAATGAAATACTTATTAATAATAATAAAAAATCATTAAAACAAGCATCCCACTGTATGCATGCAGTGTGTCACAGACGAGAATAATAGCAGCACAATGATGATTTTAGAATGAAGGGTATGACCAGCCTCTGGGTAGTCAGTCCTAGTTCTATCAGGCTGTTAAAGGTGGAAGTTAGAAAGATAGTTAGCAGGATGAGAAGAGTCATGAAGATTATTATCAGGAGTGGATGGTAGCACATGGCCTGTTATTTTAGTTTGATTCCCTCATGGTGAATATCAGGTATCATGCTGCCTCTGTGTCATCTGTGCTCATATGATGGTGCACTATTGCACTGTTACACACTGGTGAGATAAAGTACTGGTTATTGATTTATCCTTAATTCCCTTAGAGTGTGAAGCTTACATGAAATAATAAGTAATAAGTAAGTAATAAACCTTTCCAGACTCTGAGTGGAGCAGCAGGCCTCTAAGCTGTGGACCACAGTAACTAGTTAAGCTGGTTGCGGACCTGATTTCCGGTTTCAGCTCATCTTATATGCAAATGAGACTAGCGCCACATAGTAAGTGTGCATAGACCACAGTCTTCAGTGCTGCATGGGCACTAATGATAGTCTTAAAAGTCTGCTCCTGTACCAAATCCCTTAATTTTCAGTGTCCACAAATGACACAGGAGCACATGCAGCAGAGCACAGCCTCCTGATTCAGCCAATATGAGGAAGAATGAGGGAGCAGGTGTGTGGCCAACACTCCAAAATTCAATCAAAGGATGTTATGAAACCAGCTACAGTCACACTGTCCATACACACATTTCATACTGTATCACACACTGGAGAAGCACATGATAGTAACATGATTCACAGGTATAACCTCCTGACCTTTGACATGTGTGTCAATACTTTAGTGTACAAAGTGACTGATGATGTGACTCTTCATATGACAAGATGACTAGCAGAGGTGACGTGTACTGAGGTTGTCAGATCAGCCTCTCTGTTATAAAGTGTCTTAAATATAATATTAAATGTATAAAGGATCTCTGGAACATTCATTTCTTCTAGACTCTCCATTGTACTGCTTCCTAGTCAAGATGTTCAGACAGCTCCATCTTAAATCACTGGTACCTACATGTATGAATCAAACTCCCACTCGTAGGTCCTCAAGATTCTGGAGGAGTGTTTTGGCTGTTCTCTGAACTCTGTGGGATACAAAGTACTGCCGTCTTACCTGCGAATCATTCAAGGAGATGGCATTGACCTTAACTCAGTGGAAGAGGTGAGAAAAAAGATTGGTTGTTGTTCATCTTGACTTTTTCTCATCTGATTTAGTACATTATATTTTTGTTTTCCTTCCTGTTGCAGATTCACTTATCTTTTGGTCATTACTTCAGCTATTAGAGACACCTCCACTCTGTCAATGTAACCGAGTAATGTAACAGAGTTCTACATTCTTTACCATTCATTACCCGACCAAACATAAAAGGGAGGTTAAAGCCCAATAGTGTGTGTGTAAGACTCCCGGTGGTGACATCAAAAAACACTGTTGCAGACAGCAGGCCACACATTACACCATTTTCACTGGGATATTTCTATAAAAAAAAAGAGAGAGAGAAAAGTCTGAAGATATTTTTAAGATACAGTCACATGGTTTTCATATAGGGCCTTTCAAGTCTGACAGTCTGGGTCTTTTTTTTCATTGGGCAGTGCTATGACTTTGGTAACAGCCACTGAGATCAGAAGTTTTTTATTTCTCGTTTCCAAATAAAGTGCATAGAGAGTTTGGTTAAACTGGATTTGTTCAAACCTGTCTGTGTGGCCTATTGTGAAACTATAAGTGTGACAGAGACACTGTGTCCCCAGCGCAGATTGTGTAACTAAACTCTGACAATTACAACCAGGTTGTTTTTCCTTATAAATCCATTATGTTTAACAGCTTCTCCATTGGAGGGTTGTGAGGGGCCAGCTGACATTGGACAAGATATGACATGTCAGAGCATTTAGGTGTGACATCAACATGTTAACACACCTATGCTAGTCTTCATCACACCAACACTACACCTGACATAAGAATATGAAGTTAGTCACATGTAAGAGCAGGTGTGGTGTTAGTGCGCTGCATCAAGCAATGTCTGACGCTAACATTGTTGGTGTGGCTTCATTTCATGAAGACGCAACATGGACGAAATCAATTCACATCCCTACATGTAACTAAGTGTCTGTTTAGTGTCAGTCCATTGTGGCTTCACTCAACAGCGCACCTAACAAGGTTAACTAGGTTAGGTGGGAGTGCAAGTCAGGCAGACCGGTACATGTTTGACGTGCTGGTGTGTATTATTATTGATACGATCCATCCACCATTACAGATCGTTGTTTAAGGTGACAGTGCTCTCTACTGCACTGCCCTTTATTTCCCTTTAAAGACACATTAGATGATCTCCAGTGTTCTTAGTTTGTGCTCTGTTGAAAGCCACTATGTTATATTAGCAAGGGATTGTTATTATCACCCACATCCTTTTCTGCCGGCGTAACTTATTTCCATGCTTCAGCATCAAATCTGAATCATGTTGATGTCTGTTATATTGTGTTTGAAGCCTTCCTTTCTTTGTTTTCTATAGATTCTTGAGAAGCTGAGTGATGAAGGCTGGAGTGCTGAGAACATCTTTTTCGGCTGTGGCAGCGCTTTGCTTCAGAAACTTAACAGAGATACGCTCAGCTGTGCCTTCAAGTGCAGCTATGTGGAGACTAACGGCAAGGGGGTAAGCTGCCAACAATTGACAGTTCATTCACTGACTTTACTGATTATCAGTGTGTTGTAATAAATATGACCTTCCTGGTATAGAAGTGAGGGCTGCAGCTTGGCCATTTCACCTGGCTTTTGTTTCATCGCCATGATAAACATGACCATGTTTGGATGGTCGAGGCAATTATGATGAACACACTCGCTATGTCACGGTTCAACTTTAACCTTTTGCCTGTGTGTGTGTTCTTCCAGATGGACGTGTACAAGCAGCCGGTGACCGACCCATCCAAGATGTCAAAGAGGGGTCGATTATCACTGAGGAGAAACTCTGATGGCTTCTTAGAGACGATAGAGAGAGGAGCAGGCAAGCCTGAGGAGGTCAGTCCCTACTTACTGTCAGTGTTACATAATGCATCCTATTTATTTGTATAGAATGTGTTTGATAGGCCAAACAAGGATTCAAACACAGAAGAGTGCCTTCTTAAGTATAATCGAACTAACAATAACTTCCATCTTATTGACATTAGGGTGGTTTGTAGATTGCACTCAAAGTGTTTAAATTTACTACGTACTACATTTTTTTCCACGTCAGAAGTTTTGTGGTTAGTGTTTTATCACAACACCTAGACTAGTAATAATAACAGCACATCATCAAGGTGCAAGGACTTGACGTCTCTGTCACATCGCAGCTGTGACACTGTTTCGGTTTCTCCATGCAGCTTTAAACCTCACCAGGAGCATTTCCACCAAACCCTCTTAACCTGTTCAGATCTGGTCACTTTCATGTGCTTGTGATTCTACCATGAGTAAACATGCTATGTAGGTAAATTGTTTCACTTTTGTCTGTCTATTCAATCTGAAGTTGTCACTGTGTTTTATTTTGAAAATCTGCAGGAAAATCTGCTCATTGGTGCTTGACGTGACTACTCACAGCATCTGTCGAAAATAAAAGATCTGCATATTCTTCACACAGCGTTTGTTAATTCCAGTCAGGGACCTTGTTTCATTTTATGTTTTATTTATGCCATTTGTTAGAATTCAGGTAGAAATGCCCAGAAATGCTGCAGAAAGCAGCAATTCCAGGTTCAATTCAAACCATTTATAGTGTGTCTATTAACAACAGAATAAATGAACTCCAAATTAACACTGAGTGAAGTAACTAGATTCATTCTTTGTAAAGGAGAGACCAATCACATACATGTTTCATCATGACAGCGTATGCAGTGGGAAAAATGCCGTCCATTCAGTAAGAACATTTTGACTATGTGTAGTTTCACTGATGAAAAACAAAATAACCTAAAAATAACATCTGCATTCGCTGCTGGTCCCTCCGGGTACTCCAGTTTCCTCCCACAGTCCAAAGACATCAACCAAACATCAACCTTGGATCAACCAACAGGTTAATTGGTGACTCTAAATTGCCTATAGGTGTGAATGTGAGTGTGAATGGCTGTTTGTCAGGTAGTTATAGCAAACATTTGTAGTGGGTGGGCTAAATGAAACCAAGGTGCTCAAGTCAAGCCACCAAAATGGCACCCGCCTGCCAATCAAAGTGGTTAATCCTGCATAACTTTAAGTCTTAATATAATTTGAACCGGTGAGATCTATCAAAATTCTATATATAAAATAAAAAGTTGACAAATCACAGTAGCCAGAGAGAATTATGGGATGCATTTTAAACAAAAATAAAATCTGTATTTGTTCCTGTCCTCTTGCCTTTTAAATTCAATGTCAGCTTAAATTTATAGTTTTGTGATCAAACTTCAGGTTGATTTATCGGTGTGTGCTCTATGTTCCTCAGGACCTGCTGGTGACTGTTTTTGAGAATGGCACCCTGGTGAAGGACTACTCCCTGGAGGAGATCAGGAAGAATGCTCGGCTGAGGGACGAGGAGGTGAACCCCACCCTGCACAACCACGATCAGGAGCTGCTGCACAATCACATCAATGGGATTCATTAGATCAACCACAAACACTCTCACAAAGTGTGCACTGGAATGAAGAGTGCAGTGTGAAGGGACCCCATCAGTGTAAACTCAACATGTTGAACGGGAGTGAAAGGCTGTTTCTAATGACAGTCACCAGTACTCAGTATGCACACATTACACCATCCTGCCATATCCACAACTCAGGCTCAGGGTTAAATATGATAAGCTGAATAAATCCAGAAATAAAAGGAGTAAATATTTAAAGATAGACTTTCTGAGTTTGGGGTTGTTACTGAACACTTGAACTTTAAACATATTTTCCACAGTTGATATGCAGTAGTAAACATTTTCAGGCCAAAAATAATCTAAACCTCCAAATATTCTGAGCTTCCACGAGACTGACTTTCTGTTTGTAATAGAGGAGAAGAACCGTTGAAACACTAACATGAACTGTAATAAAATATGAATGGTAACAGTATTATTGATTCTAGTAATAGTGCTACATCATTAGGTATGGGTCACACTGAGCGCTTGATGTACAATATTTAATTTAAAATCAGTGTCAGACTCATGTCAGCACAACAATATATTGCTCCAGCTATTTTCTGCCCTTTAGTCTGAAGGCCTCAATGAAGCAGAGTGCTGCACTGTCACAGTTTGGACAAAGAAACAGCATCCATGAAGCCATAACCGCCCGTCTGTTTTATGTGTCTACACAGCACCCTCTAGAAGTCCTGCATTTACTATTCAAAGAAACCATCATTCAGGTTTATTAGTTATTATTTCAATTTTATGATAGACAGTTTTATTTCCATAACAGTGGTGTTGTCAGTCAGTGCCCATAACCCTTCAACCAATCATGTACGTCCGTCTCTTAAGCTAGCAAGCTCAACAACTGCTACCAAAAGTAGCCAGTTAGCTTCTGTTAGCCATAGCAACAGTAATGCTGCATTGTTCTGAATAAACAAACTGCTGTAAATCAACGCCGTACACAGGCACAGGCAGGCAACTAAGCCTCAGCTTAACTTAGATGTATTATTACTCAGCCTCAAAGTCAGGAGCCAGTGTTAGGAGTGTTAGTTCACCTGTTGAGATGTTTTCTACATGTGTGCATGTTTATTTACAGCAACAGCTGGACAGTCAGTCCACAATGACTAGTGTTGTTTATGCTCCGGCTAACACGCGCTAACTGGCTAAATCTGCTAGCAGTTGTTAAGAATTGCTTGCTTAAGAGACGTGTGATACCTGTGATAAGAGGTGTGTGATTGGCTGAAAGATCAGGGGGGTTTATTTCTATAGCGCTAAGTCATAACAAAAGTTATCTCATTTCATATCTCACCTATCTATACAGAGCAGGTCGACACTGTCATCGTAAATGTGACCTAAAAAGTGACATTGGGGGAAATGGTGTTTTTAAAATGTAATTTGAAATGAAAATAAGAATGATGAAATGAAATTTTATGGTGAGCTAAGTTTTAATATTTTTCTTGATAGTTTCATTTTTATATCTCTCTTATACCATGTCTCCATGTGACTCTGTACAGTCTGTGAGCTGTGAGCATGTCATCCAAACAATCACAGTGTGACTTTTCTAAACATTTTCTGAGGCCTAGAAATTCAGCAAAGAGTGACTCTTAACAGAAATTGATAATTGTAAAGACATATTTTCATTTTCTGCTTCCATTTTTAAGCTGTCAGAGTTCTTCATGTCTTCTGTTTCTTCCAAGCACAAGTGTTTGTTTGTCCTGGTAAATTCTTATTGGTACTACTGGTGCCTGAAAGCTGCAGTGAACAGATCATCATGTGTAGATACATAAAGGTAGACAGATGTTGGTGGTACTAACACACCACACTGTGTGTTTCAGGGGCTGCTTTGCCTTTTTGACCGTTTTAATGTTTTCCATTCAAACAGTGCTGCTCTAAACATATGCAGTATAAACACGTTGTACAAGTCCCTCATCCAACTAATGCATTCAGTGTCGTGTAATTTCAGTCATTGTTATAAGCTGTCATAAATCTGTTTTTCCATGTGATCATGACAAATGTCTGATATGGAGATGTGATTGCTGTAAATGTAAACCATATTCTGTTATGGTTTGCAATAACCTAAAACACACGATGAGCATTTGACTTCAGTTTATGAAGTATTTTAGTCACGTAGTCTTGAATATCTTTGTAATCAACCTGACACGTGATCAAAGTGTCAAACCAAAAGAAAGCAAGCAATCCACTCAGACTGAGTCCCAATATTAAAATCAATTTATTCCAAAAGTCAAACATAAAAAAATGTAATTTTATTTTGATACAATATTGATTTCTGACTAATGAGTCATTAGAAAACAGACTGGGCATGAACCTGTCTTTACTTCCTTTTAATAGAGGCCTTATTGTGCACTGCTAAAATGACTGGATTTGTTTGGTTTTTTTGTTGTTGTTTATGTAAAATGTGCAGTCCACATTCACACCCAGACGCTGTCAAGTAGAACCACAGTCTGATCTGCTGGCCACTGAGCAGCTCCACTGGAGCAGTTGGGTTTAAGGGCCTTGCTCTAGGGCACCTCTGACCTTTAGTCCACCACTGCTCAAGTCTGCTCATGGCAGATATGATTTGGTGTTGGCACAGATGAACTGAATTCATAAAACAGATAGTGGTACAGAAAGGGGGGTGAAATATGTAGTGGTTGTCAGAGTCCGTGTCTGATGTCCTCTGCATTCAGCCTGTTTTATGATTATGATGTTTTATGACTTATTTTATGAGAAAATTTTATCACGAAGTCTTCGTGCAATGTTCCATCAACCTGCGTTGTAGAATGCCTTTCGAGAACCTCTACACAAGGGCCATTATTTCTTCAAATCAGAGGCAGAGATGCACAGATGTAAACTATGTCCCACCTGCCTGAACCAACGTGTGCTGCTCCATCCTTCCAAAAGAACTCTTAAAACTCTAATCTTTGTGAGCTTGAACCTTAAATTAACCTGCAGGCCTGTTTCAAAGCTGGAGTTCACCCCTTGAGAAAAGACTTAACTTTTTTGAAGACTCTCTCCTCATGCCCTTTTATTATTGTTAACATGTACGCTGTGGGTATATGCCTGCCATTGGTTATTGGAATTCCCTCACCTTTATGCTTCCTATCTTGTGATACTATTTTGTAATGGCACTGTAGCTGCATGAGTTTAAGCACGGTCCAAGATGGCTTTGCTTTAATGAAATCCAAACAAGCTGGTGTTTCTAACCCCTACAGCAGAATGGCACAGATGACTGCTCTGCATGGATTAGAGATGAAGTTGTGACACCAACACTGGGCAGCACATGGGTTACGTCTTGTGTAACACCAGCACTAATCACCATCATCATCTAGTATACATACATACATTTTGTAAATATACTTTCGAAAATTTCCTTTTAACTGGTCTGTGTCTTCTAAACGTTGTGTATCTTTGATTGTGTCTGTCTTTAAAACTGACCTTTTGTAACATTAAAAACAAACACTTTTATACTGGTGAGAGTGATTTTGTCCATAACCAGAGAGGCAGAGGGTGTTTTTACACTGACGTGGAGCTGGTAGAGTTAAGCAGACAATTTTAATTTTAATTTATATAATATTTTTAGCAGAGTTTCCTCCACAGACCTCAGAGTCTATATCACACTCAAATTCAAGCAGACAAACAAACTCATTTTATGACAGCTGACTCCCTGTGGTAATAAGAATAACACTGACCCATTCTACATAAATCCACAAGTGAAGGTGACATCTGAGTGTCCTTGTTCTGTCAGAGAGTTGCCATGTACCTACTTCCTGAGGTTTTGAACTGGCGGTCTCACTTGCAAAGATCTGAAGCTCAGAGGACTGTACGAGAATCTGGGAGAACATTGTAAATCTCTGGCACAGAAGGACGACGGTTCCATAAATTCACCCTGTTACCTGAAAAATATAATTTCTCACTCTGTTACTTCAAAATTTCTCTCAAGTCACTTTGCTTCTCTCTTAGTTTTAAAAAGCTACAGTGGCTCATGTTGTGTTGCACATTTTCATATCTCTACTTTTAGATCCTTCAGTTGTTATAATAATCATTTGTAATAATTTGTTTTACGTGTGGAACTGGACTGTATAGTGGAGTGTGTAGTGATGCATAAAAGCAGGTATCGAAATGAAGGGCAGCAGTCAGTGACAGTTTAGTTTTCAGCCACAGGGGGGAGGCAACCGACAGAGCGCCGGTTTGTGCACTGAACACATCATCCAGAACATTTTGAAGCAGATCTCAGAGCAGCTGAGCGTGTTGAGATGTCTGAGAAAGATATTCAGAACAATTCAACAACAATAAATAAACAAAACAACAATTGATTCATCAAATCAACATTTTATACAATCACTACTATTTCACATTGAGCCGTCATCATTATGTAGTTTAAGATATGTAGAGGTTGTATTTGTCTTTCCATTGTCCACATGTTGTGAGTTTACTGGCTTCATTAAATTCCCCAAACACACTATTAGATTAGAATTACATCTGAGATACGAGGTTTATTTCTGACAGGAGAGGAAATGCTTTCCCTGAAATCTACAAATGTGAGTTTTGCACTTTGTTCACTGCATGAATCATCATTATTTAGCTCTCACAATAAAGCTTCAAGACATTTTGTTCATGTTCTCCCATAGTGCAAAGAGTGAACTTCAACATTACAGCACAAACTTTCCTATTATTCTGTTTCTGTTGTTCTTCACATCTTCTTTTGTTCTGACCTTTGAGAAGCAGACACAGTCACTCATAAGAATGACACACTAAACTCTAAACACCTTTGTGGGATATCTTTAGTTTTCTAAAGACACTCAGGATGACAGATGGTCTGATGCAATCTGCTGCTCTCAGCCTTCTCATCAGTGCCTCCATTTAAACTCACAAGTTTCTAAATTCAGCAACAGTTTATATCACTCCTGTTGCTTCTGTAGCAATCTTGTGTTTATTGAAGATCATATTACATATCATAGTATTCATTAAAACTGGTACAACCACAAACTTAGACCATAGGCATTTAGAGGACGTATTGACATATATCATTTCTGAGTCATTTGAGTAAGTGCTCACCATCCAACTGACAAAAAATACATTTCTTAGAGAAAGGTTTTTATACCAAAACACAGCATGAATTATGGTCTTGGTGTCTTTGTGTTGTTTTGGATGTTTTCCACTGGAGTAAAGAAATGGTTCAATTTTATAGCAAATCTGTGTCACAACCCAAAGACTGCTGCAACAACTTATGAGACATAGTATGGGGATGACCATCATGTACTATCATAATGTATTAAGCTCTTATGCTCTAAACATTCAATAATAATCAGACACTTAAACACAACACGTCATCCATTACAGATTCATGACAATAAAAAGTCAATGGTTTAATCTTCATTTTCAAATGATGTTTACACTTGTAGCCTGTTTATACTGCTGTCCTGCTCCCTCCCCCTGAAGATTCCCTGCCCTTGGTCTGTGGTACAGGCGGTGTGGAGTGTAAGAGGTTTTAACTGAGAGGATGCACATCATGTCAAAGGTCACCTCAGATGAAGGATGCTGGATTGCAGCCTGCTGTGTGTTGCTGCTTTCTTACATCTTTATGACTGTCAACAGACGAATGAAGCACTCTGTGGTTTCATGCTGATCACCGACTGAGGACCTGTGATGATTCAGTGACTGACGTGGTCAGAATGAATCTGACATGGAAAAGTTCTGGAAGTTTGCATCAGGTGGGTAACTTTAGTTTCCAGTAGGAGCGTTTTCCTCGCTGGCTTGACAGCTGATTGGTTGGACGTTGTCATGGTGATGAGGGGGACACGTGAACGCGCGGGCCCCTGAGGAGGTTCAAGTGGAATAAAAGGCAGAGTGTTTATTATGATGGAGAGCAGATTCCTCCTGTCCTGTGGCCTCACATACTTTGAGCTTTTTCTTCCTGTGTGACCAGATATGACAAGTGACTCTGACGTCTCCCCTGTGAGCTGACCGGACCGGATTCTGCCCTGTTCTGCGCGCTCGTCTCCCAGCCTGGACGATGGAGGTGGGGAGCTGCTGGCACCTCAGCCTGCTTCTCGTGCTCTGTTTCATGACTCTCCGCAGCTCGGCCATCGAGACCGGTAAGCCTTCACCCATTGGACCTCTGGTCCCTCTGATGACGTTTGGGTCGTGTAGTGAGCGCGCGCTAAAGTCCTGCGTGGAAGCTATAGTTTTATAATAAGATAAACAACGAGCTGAAGTTTTGAAGTTGTTTACTTCTGAGCGTGGACTCAAAGTCTCATCGTGGAATATGGTAATTAGTGTAATATTCTGTCAGCCAAGCCCACAGCAGGCAGTGAAAGCAGAAGAGAGAACTCTAATTATCCATCAGGAATGGTAGACAATAAAAGATGTATGTTATGTAAAATATAAATCATAATGTGTTTCAACACATTCTTTAGTGATATACAACTCTGCAATGTAGCTTCTCAGCACCAGTGTGCTGTCTTGCTGATCATCAACATGTAGCTCTCTATCGGTGTCCATTGGTTTCTAATCTGGAAGGTATAAAAACCATGTAGCTGGTTCAAACATGGTATTAAATATCATAACCATAACCCTAAGTCCACAGATGTTCATATTATTATTATTATTATTGTTGTTGTTGTTGTTGTTGTTGTTATTATATCTGTAGTTATTGTTGTTGTTGTTGCTCTGGCTATAGTATCAAACTGTGTTGAAGTGATTTCATTAATGATCATTGACTAAAGACTGCAGTCTAATCACTTTAATGTATCACTGGTTCTGTTTTATGTCAATCACCCCTGTGATGATGTTTGTCAGATTTTGTCTTTTTGTGTATTTATTATTAACATTTCAGAACCATGCTATATATCAATGTTGTGAAGGGCCACATGAAGTGAGTTTCCACATGGTCCTCCCCTGCATTAACCCACTTTATGCATGTGTATTCACTGTACTGTTTATATAGCGTGTTTGGCATAGAGTCAGTGTAAGTGTAAAGTGATATAATGGTCACCAGTGTTAGGATAACACATGGATGGACAGCGAGGCTGCTGCCCTTTTCCACACAATGCTGTCTCTGAGACATTTCTCACTACACTGTGTCACCCAGGACCTTGGCCCTCACTTGCCCTCTGGATTTGCTCTCTCAAATAGACTCTATTTACAATGATAGTGTTTAAAAAGAGTTGAATTTTCAGCCTGAAAAAAATCTTTACTGGGGACTCTGTGTCCTCTGGTCACCCATGTTTTGGACAGTGTCCCCTAAGGCTTTGTATTTACTAATGCGGTGCAGAGGGGATGAGCTGTTTCTCACCAACAGGGGCTCCAGGGCTTTGGGACATTCCTGGAGGTCAGTGCAGGAGGATCTAGTTGTCTCCCAGGGAAACAGAGCTAATAAACTCCAGGGGTGGTCGTAAATTTTCTCATTATTTGGCCTGCGGCCCAGAGGCAGGGGGTGGTGGGGGAGTTGGGGGGGGGGGGTTCTGGACCCGGATCCGCCCACCCATCTGTCGGCCTGCAAATGAGCTGCTTCTCAAACAATCAACACACTGATCACATGACTAAAAAGCATAACAGGTTTTCCAGGTCCAATGTGTGTGAGTGTGCTGAGGACAAACTCTAAGCTTCTTTAACATCTCCAGATATTTATCATAGTTGCTCTAGCCACACATTCAGAGGACTGTGAAGCTTCTCGATCCAGGACAGTCATGGTGTTTATCCAGCTCTCAATTCTTGATTCCCACGTTTTTAGTATTCAATTTCTGTATTTCTATATTTTTAAGTTTCTCTGTTGAGCAACAGGAAAATAAGGGAACCTTTGCGAGTAAGCTACTTGATGTGTCACTCAGAAGCTTCACACAAACTTTTGAATACATTTCATCATCCTCATCATCACTCCAGAGTCATTCAGAAATATCTTGTAAGTACCAGTATAAACAGGAAGAATGTATCAGTGTCCAACTGGGAACCATCCTATAGCATTAATTAATTAATTAATTAAAGAGCAACACACAATACCAACAAACATAACAAGGTCTAGAAAGAAAGCAGGAGAGAAAGCGTACAGTTAAACAAAACTACTGCAGATCATGATGTCTGTTGTCCATGCTCTCTGGTTCCTCTGAGATATAAAACTTATGATGCTCAAGAAGGAAAGCCAAGCCTCAAAGAGTCAACACACTCCAGATTTACTATGTTCAGTTAAACCAGACATAACTAAACCAAACCAAAACATAATAACAAATATACTAGTAGAGTTAAAAATACATAAATGACAAACATAGGTGTGTTGTAGGAATCTTTTGTAGGGTGTTTCATGCTATGTTGGTGGGTTCCATTTGAACTGGGAAAGCTTCTCTGTACATTAAAATGAATGAAAATTATAATAATGTTGTATTATAATAATGCTGTTTGTTAGCACTTCAGTCTTCTGTGTATACACAGTATGGTCCAGCATCTGTCTGTGGACCTTGCTACGTGTGTAAAATACAGCTATCAACTGGCTAACATTGAGTAGCAATTACTAACCTGGCTTGGGTTTCTTGTTGTACTGGAATGTGATCAACCTGATAAATGAAAGTAGCATATGAATAACGTGCTGGTTCTCCATGTTTTAAAACTGGCTTCAAGCTTCATGTTCAGTAAGCTTATTGTAAACCATAGATGTGATTCAGGCATCACTTCCTGCGTAGGTCCCCTGGAGAACCTGTCTGTGCTGTCTTTCCTTCACACACACACACACACACACACACACACACACACACACACACACACACACACACATATATATATATATATATATATATATATATATATATATATACAGTTGAGACACAGTTGAGTTAATAACAGATATGCTCCATGTGCATCAGTTTGTCTCTGAGAATTCTCCTGTGCCTCATCAGTGAACGTGGTGGACTTCTGTGGCCAGACAATCCGGGATGACGGCATGATCGTCAACTCACACCAGGAATCCAAGAAGTACTACTTTGTGACAATGGGGACTGACTGCCATCTCACCATGCAGGCCAGCTCTCCTAAAGACAAGGTCCAGTTCTACTTCCGCTTCTTTCTGGTCTACAGTTTGCTGCGAGTGGCCCCTCTTAGCCCGGCCCCAGTCTTCCCAGAGTCCCCTCGTGGCTCTGCCCCGCTGAACCCCAGACTGGAGCCCACCTCAGGTGAAAGCTCAGGGGACCCGTGTCATGCTGGCTCATATGTTCAATTCTACGATGGACGGGACAGGAGCTCGCCTCCCCTTGGGCCTCCTCTTTGTGGGAAGAGCCCACCCTGGCCATTGTTGTCCACAGGAAATTACCTGACCCTGAGGCTGGTGACACGGGGGACTCAGCCCAGAGTCGACTTTGTGGGGGACTTCACCTCCTTCAGATTGGGTAAGAAGATATGTCCAACAATTCCACAGATGCTTGATGGCACCAGAAATCTATTGTATTGCCCCTCAGGAATGACGGAAGTGGCACAGTTTAGGTGTGGTCCTGCTCCTGAAGCTCACCAAACACAGTGCATGAAGGAGCTAACAGGATGCATCAATACAAAGTCAACTGGTGCAGAAAAAAGATCATTCTTTCTCTCGTTAGTTATCATATTAAAAACTTGAACTTCATCTCACCCTCACCTTACTCTCAATATGAAGTAAGCAACAAGTAACAACAAAAATTTGCGTCAATCCTCCATTAGTCAAAACATGCACAATGATTATAGCTTTGACAGCATTGTAGCACAAATATTATTCACAAATGGTGACCCATGAGGATCCATGACCCTAAAAGCACAGAAAGACTACAAATACTGTATAATGTCATTCATAAAACTATGCAAATGTAAAGTATGTACAAATCCACTGGGCAGTCTAAGAGGAACACATCCATGATTCTCCGAAAAAACTACAGTGGTGGTCTGATTGTTGAATTAGTCTCTCCATCACTGCGTACTGTTGTTCCTGCATGTTGGTTTCACTAACTTTCAGGACGCTATGAAAGTGTTAATTCAGCTGATGTTCACAGTGACAAACAACATGTACATCTGGACTGAGCTTGACTACTGACACAAGTTGTAAGGCGGACTCATCTCATATGTTCATGTGCTGTGTGTGCTGCGTGGAGGCTCAGAGTTCTCTGCTGAACACTCCTGCACTGTGCTATATCTGTAATATAATAATATATATATAATATATAGCTTTTGTAGAGCAATAAACATGACCTAACTCAGATTTGCCGTTATTAAACAAGCCGATCTCTTCTACTTCATTCTGTTGCTGCTTTGTGGGGAAGCTTCAGTGAGGAATCTGCCATAGCACCAGGGCACAATGGACTCCATCAAGACCTCATAGAGAGTAAGAAGGACAGGAAGAGTGGGAGAAAGAAATGGACGGGTGGGCAGGAGGGGTGCAGAATCTGACAACAAAGAGAAGGAGACGGGTTAGGTTAGGAGGGTATGTCGGAGGTCGGTTGAGGTGTGCTCCTGTTTCTAAAACTCAGCTGTTCACGTCTGACCGTCCTCTCTTTCCCCAACCCCTCAATTCTTTAGGTTTCAACCAATCAGAGTGCAGCAGTGAGCCTTATTTCACCTGCAGGAATGGGAAGTGCATTCCTCTCAGCCTGGTGTGTGATGATAAAGGCATCGACAACTGCGGGGATGGAAGTGACTTGGAGGAAAACCTGACTACAGGTTGCAAAGGTCAGTTATGTGATGGTGACACACTGATATTTAAAGATGCACAGACTGCTTTTATTAGAGTACGTTCAAATTCTCAGTTAATTCTTCAAAACCATATTTCAAATCTCAGCAGAGTGTTGGGCAGAAATCTGGACTTTCAGAGTGCTATAAATAATTTAAAGGTTGTCGCTACGGCATTTCATTTAATATTTAACCCAAGTTTGTTCTTCATCAGCAGGTCAGCTTTTACCTCCTGAACCTCCACCGGCTATAGCAACCCCACCTCCACCTTTTGTGAATTCCCCCACGCCAATTCCTTCACATATGAACTGTGGCATGCCAGACAGCACTCCCAGTCATGAGTCAGTAACAGGTGAGTTCACTGATCATTGTGACATACAAGATATTTATTGATTCAGCTGGTGGAAACACTCCACCAACAGGAATCAATCAGCATGTAATGCACTGTGCTTACCTCCTGCAGTCGGTTGGTTGGTGGACAAATGAACTAAGTGCCCATTTGGATGCAGAGTGTCCTGATGACTGGGCATAAAACTAATGGACGTGACCATTGAGTTGGTAATTTTGCCTAAACACTCGTAAACCAATAAATGGTGATGGATTCTCACGCCAGAGAGCAGCCTTTTGAGTGATCTGTCTCTATTCCAGCGTCAGAGGTGCAAACAGAGACAGTCTGGGCCAGCCTGTCAGCTTCTGATTGCTTTTAAGACTGGGCCAAGTCTGGTCTAAGAAAGCAGCTATTCATCTGTTCTGACTGTTCTACTGAGAGTGGGAGAAGTGAATTCACAATCGCCCACTGTGCAAATTGCCAGCTGTTTATTAGCTGAGATCCATTGCGTTGCACCCTGGTCTGCCCACAGGCCTGATGAATAGACAGACTTATTCATTGCTGGATGTGGTTGAATTTATTTTATTTTCTAAGAGTAATTACTGCAGATCTGTACCTGTTCTGGACACAAAGAGAATGATATGTCTGCAGTTACTGGAGTTGTAGAGAAGTTCCTGTTTTTTTATTATCTGGACAACTTCTGATCAGGGTTGGTGACCACCAGCTGCAACACCAGCTTTTGTTACAGCGAAACGTTTGAACAAAATGCTTCAACTTCAATAAAATGTTTGTAGTTATTGTATTATAATCAACACAAACCACCTTAACAGTGGTGAGCTTTTCGAGAAGAA
This sequence comes from Nibea albiflora, assembly GCA_014281875.1. Taxonomy (NCBI): domain Eukaryota; kingdom Metazoa; phylum Chordata; class Actinopteri; family Sciaenidae; genus Nibea; species Nibea albiflora. The sequence goes on from CM024790.1 coordinate 98,280, forward strand.
CCAGAGTCAAAAATGGAGGATGCAGTCATATTGTATGTAGCTGTGCTGCATGATCCACATGTAGTCACTACATCACAGTACCATGTAGGATGTTGGAATACATTTCATTGTGCCATTTTCTTGTATGACAGGGCAGAGGCTTAGTGAAAGGGCGATATCCTGCCTTTTGTTACAGTCAGCACCTTTTTGGGGAACTTCCATCATCAGGACATTCTTTTTTTTTTGAAGTTGGGGAACAGCTCACCACACTCAGGCCAGTGGCACTGTGGCCCTTTAGGGAATGATGTTGTAAAATATGAGAATGGATTGAGCACAGACTCATTTTACTTAGACAGTGGGAAGGCAGCGATGGAGCCAGAGTAAAGTAAGGCAGCTCAACCCTCAACCCTTGAAAAACTCAACCCTAAAAATGTCAGAAGTAGTTTGGCAAATCTGATTCCATGTGGAATCCACCTGCATTATAACCTAAATTAAATATGGCTGTCGTGAATAAAGAGAATTGCATTTTGCCCCTCTTATCTCCAGACTCCCCGGTCTCCCTGTCCCTGTTGGTCCTCTACATCCTCCTGGGTGTGGTGGCAGGCAGCATTGTGCTCTGCTGGTGCTGCTGGTCACCTGGCTGGTTCCTGTGGCGTGTCAGCATCTGCCGTTTCTTGCCCTGCTGCAACTCGGCCTGCGCGTCGTGCCAGCTCTGCGCCCGCAGCTGCACCCATAGCAAGGAGCACCGACTGGCTAAAGTCACCCCACACACACCTGTCAACGGGACCTCAACGGACACGGTGGCCACAACCAACAGCGCTGATGAAAATGTTACAGTGGCGGCTGTTTAGAGCAGAGTGGCTGCTCAGTGGATCACTCTTGGCATATAGAGACATGGGTACAGCATGCTTGTGCTGAGCTGTGATCAAGAATCTCCTCTTTAGCAAAGGTTGGACTGATGTGGTCCAGTATGTGAGGCTGACGTGCAGAGCTGAATAGCTTCGTGGTTTGTGTGCTTTAACTGTGACGATGCAGGTGATGAGACTGCTCATGTTGTTGTAAGAAGGTAAAGCAGGGTACAGTATGACATTGGATTGTAATAAAGTATGAATGTTTCTTGAAGGGGTTAAGATAATGGCTTCTTAGAATCAGTTAAGAAACATTTTTTGTTCAAACCTGTTTTGAAGTGATCTCTTAGATATTATGATGCCAGCACACTGCTGATGAAGTGCAGCCTTTTTCAGAAGAGACAATAAACAGCGTTATGCTGTTAGTGTGAACAGTATTTAGTCATGTATTTGTTTCCTTTTTCTAAACATGCTTTTCTTAGAAATAACAGCTTAGTCCTGCGGTGAAACTACACTTCCAGTCCACAGCTTTGACCAAAAGCTTTCCATGGACACACACTGAGGAAACAGCCCCAGAACTACAAAGTCACCCACCTGGTGACAACAGCTGTTCTCCCCTGGAGAAATTCCTTCAAAGTTTCCGCTCTCCTCCCAGCAGTCCACCGTTGTTCCACATATAAGATTGCACAATGGAGCACCAAGTCATCCAGTGCCTTGTCAACATTTTAAAGAAAAAACTGTAATGTAAATGGTAATTAGCTATGGACTGCACAAAATAAACCTCAGAGAGGTACAGACATGGATAATAGTCCAGTCTTCTATCTTATGCACATGCCCTCTTTATATATGTCAGTATTACAATGAATATGTTGGATCTGCTCCAAAATATACCGGGTCCCTTGGCTTATGCTACACCCCTCCACCAAGTCTTGTGAAAATCAGGCCGGTAGTCTTTCTGTGCTCCTTGTGACAGACACAAACAAACATAACGTCCATTAATAATTGCATTAATAATTTGCTGTATGCAGTGCATTTAAAAGCAAGCTGAGTAAATAAAAATTACAATTTATCTTGAAATTAATTATTTAACAAGAGAAATGATTTGATAAACTCTGACAGTGTTTGCAGTGGTGTAATTATTTATTATCTTGTGTCCATTGGCCCATAAGTCGACCATAAAACAAAGTGTTCAGGCTGGACTATGGCTGTCATCTCATAAGTTCTTTTAGTTTCAGTTTGTTTTCCACCATTGTGTTCTAAACTAGTAAACCGACTATCTTGTAGTCTCTTCAAACATAACTTTCTGCTCATATTTGTCACTTATCATCACTATATGACACTATATAAATTAAGTCTAGTTTCTTATATAGTGGTTATGTCTTCCTGAAATGAAGCCTGTTATTTAATCTCACCGGCAGCATGGCTTTAGGGATGACAGTGTTTGTTTGTTGATCATCTGGTCAGTCCACAACCTGGAGCTAGACTGAAATATCTCAACAACTATTGGATGGATTGCCATGAAATTTGGTCTAGATATCCACAGTGTTTACAGGAGAAACCCTCACTTTGATGTTCCTCTGACATTTCATGTACATTTAATGTGTCTAGCACTTTGGATTATGACTAAATATCTGCAAAACTAATGAACCTAATGAGGTGTTCCCACAGAAAGCAGAGCACTGACTACTTTGATATAACTACATCATTCAACTACATCAGCACTTATCAGGTAGTTCAACTTCCTCACTCCTCTCCTACTCCCATTCCTTCTCCTAGAACAATAGTCTCTTTTTGTCCCGTCTCTACATAATATGAAGTAGTATCGTAGAGCTCAAGGTGGCTCCATGGTGGAGTTTAGTTAGACAGATCAAGAGCTGAGAATGGAGATAGATGCACTTTTTTTAATGCCAAGAGTTTGTGAAATACACTGAGAGGGTCCCCTCATAAACAGCTCCAGATCAGAGCAGAGCCTGGTGGGGCTCCAGCTCTGCCTCCAGGTCCAGAAGCTCCCCGGCACTCTTTGAACGAGCAGCAGCTCTATTGATCCACTTCACACAGTCCTACACACACACACTTTTGCGTCATTTGTGTCAACCTTGCATTGTCTTTGTATGTAATCTCTCTCACCACATGAAACATTTGTTCCACTTTCTGCGTGAACTCACTGTAACATTATTCTCATCAGCCACAGCTGTAGGTTGTGTTTGTGCCAGTTATCAAATAGTAGCCTGCTAACATGTTACCTTTTAAACACCAGCCTGTGAGAATGTTAGCATGCTGACATTAGCCTTTAGATCAGAGTTAAGGAGCTAAGGGACCAAACTCAGGATTCACAAAAATAGACAAAAAGTAGACATTGGTATGTAGACAGGGGTGTCCACATGCTGGTGGACTAATTCTTTTGTATGAATCATAAAATCTGCTGCAAAAAGAAATGAAATGACAGTGTGAACTAACCAACAGATCCAACAGATGATGAATGAAATCAAAATTCGGGGATGATGTCTTTCTGGTTCTGTTCTCTCCCAGGCTTCATATATAGTAAAGATTACAGTAGAGCTCCCAGCCCCTCCACGCTGCTTTTACCCAGATTGATGCTTCATGTGAGGGGCAACTTGTGTTCATGTGTCCACCAGGCAAACTTTCTTTGTTACATCCTCTAGATGGAGTAGCTCCATAACCTTTCCTCCCTCTGCCACACTGTGTATTGTGTAACTACATTACACAGAGCCCCCTGTACTGTCTTTTTAGGGATTTTGACTTGTGTCCTCGGTAAGGCATAAGGCCTTATGCTTAGACAAACAATGTGTTTCTGACCTCTGGGTTGCCAAGCTGCAGCACACTGAAGTATGCAGACTTCTTTATCTGCTGTACAGGAATACACGTGCATCTGTACACCCATCAAACAACAGACACACACACACACACACACACACACACACACACACACACACACACACACACACACACACACACACACACACTATAGAACCACTCAAGTCAAGGTCAGTCAAAAATGCATGTGCGTCACTTTTTGGAGAAGGTCAGTGCACCGGCTCTTCTCACATTTTCTCAAAGCATTCATTTAATAAGTATTTAACTATTTCCTCATATAGTTCCATTGATGAATCCCACTGTGACAGGCTGATTCTGTGTTGAACAGACACTGTAAGAATGTCTGGAAGTCAAGCATTTTAAAAGTTCAGATATGTCACAAGATATGTCACCTGGTGCATAAAGCTGCACTAATTAATATTGTTAAAACAATTAATCAAATGTTAAAAGTAAGAGGGGTAACCCGTAGTGATGAATTGCAATCACAAAAAAATAACAGCAGTTCCCTCCAACAGTTTTTTATTCTCTTTTTGCTCGTTGTTTTTCTGGCTCTCAGCACCCTCAATAGTTCTACAAACCGACCTGCTCAGCACCAAACAGCAGATCACAGCTAAAGGCGCAAATATTTATTTCAGGACTGATGTAGACCAAAGCAGAGCGAAAATGAGAGTACTGGGCTTACCTTCATCAGGTTACTCTGTGTCTGCTGGATGTATAAATAGTCAACTGTTTGCTAACAAGTTCAACATAATAACTTTATGTGATGATAATGTGTCAGTGTTGGCCAAAAAAAGACATAGCTTTAAAAGGGATTTCTTTTATGTTTTAATGGATGAAAATGAAAGAATTTGAATGATCTGATTCAGTAGTGTCATGATATAACTTCATAACATCATTATGTTGAAATCTTGAAGTTTTGCTTGAATAATTATTGAAATAAGAATGTTTTCTATTCTAAAAAGCTCTAGGCTTCTCCTCTGTTGGACTAGTCAGCACTTACAGATTGTTTAACAGTGCACATGTCTCAGTCTTGTTGCTGTCCTCTTGTACATACTCTACGCTGGAAATAAAATAAACATCACTGTTTATGACAGCGTCACCTTCAGCATATTCTGTCACCTGTGTGAAGCTTAACACTGCTTACCCTGAGTTACATATATAAATATACAATGTGTTTGCACTGTCAAATAGGAAATATTCATCACTACACTTAATGATATTCTGTGAGTTCAGACAGAACACGTCCATGTGTTCGTTTGTCGTATTTGTTGCAGGTCAGTTTTACACAGTCTGTGCCACACATGGTGCTTTTACAGCTAAGCTCACAGTTCAAAGCAGGATGTAATCACATCCTCACCCGCAGCTATGTCGTTCTTTGTCTGACTCAGAGGCTGCTCAGTTGACACTGGGGAGGGCTTGGCAAAGAGTCAGCAGCTTCACACTGTGTGTGTTGCATCTGGTATCCACTGGCAACCTTTCAAGTCAAATCCCTGTCTCTATGAAAGACAGAAAAAACCTTTCCCAACCCTTTTGTCACTTTGATTTGATTTTCTGTAATTGACCTTTTGACCCTTAATAATTTAGTGTTAAACTAGTGTTGCTGCTGAGGTCTTCATGCCAGAAAATGATTTTTGACCTCTGTAAGTAAGATTGCGAAAGTACTTTAACTCTGTTTGCCCAGCTTTTCATTTCCCATAGACTTAAACTGTTAACCGACCTGCAGTCTCATCAATCTATGTGACAAAGTTAAACAGCTATACAGCCGTAAAGACAATGCTCAAACTGTATTTAGGTGTAAGATAATATTAACAAAAAAAACCTTAACAGGCAAAGCAACTGAAATAGCTGCTAAGTGTTGTTAAAGGAACACAAAGAACATGCTGCTGTCTGTCTGCATGATGAACCATCTTCATATTTTACAATTAACCATTTAAAATATACATTCAAATATACATATAAAATCCAACATATTATTAGATCAATCTCTAGATCAATTAAATCAGTGACCTTGCGCCGTAGGCAGCCCTACACATTTTTGCAGGCCCATTTTGCACAATATTTGTAGCAGGGGGTCCCTGCTCCCTCAGTCTCACTCTGTCAGCTACAGGGTGCGAGCCCTTTTTTTGAGTAAGGGAAAACATGAAGTGATCAACAGGACTGTGAGTCTGTATTAAATTATCTGCATACAGGAACATAACTCTGGAAATATTCCCATCTCTTCTGGTTTTATGTCATTCAGAGGTCACAGTTTAACATTATTCATATTCATATATTTCCACTGCTGCCTCACAAGGACATGCTGCCTCACACACTTTCATGTTTGGGGGGGGGGGGCTCACAGAGATTTAGGGTTTGTCCATTTCAGCCCTCACATAGGCCATCAATCTAACTATTCTTAGACCACAGAGTATCATGTTGACTCAGGTTATATTGGCCTCCCACTCAAGTGTGTTCACGTGTCATTGTCCCATTGTTGCTGAGCTATCTCAGTGAGCCATGCTGTTGGTGACTCAGTGGAGCCGACCTTCCGTGACCCTATAAAACCTGCAGCCAGCCATCAAAACACCAGGGGCTCAGGGCAAACAGTCAACATAGAAGTGCATCTTAGTGAGTAACACACACTGTGTAGAACCAGTTAACCTCCTAAACTTGGTACTGAATGGAGCTCACTGATAATGGATTTACTGACTGTGAGCACGGCCCGAGGTAAAAAAGTTAAAGGACGCAAGTTTTTCACATTTACCTCAGTCTAAATCCTAGCTTCTGATTGGCTGGTGCAGTTGATGACAGTTGACATAACAAACCCGTGCAGTGTAATCATGGCTGCATGATATTCAGGCAGGTGCATCAGGATGCATGAGTGAACTAATGTTTTAGTCTACATGACAATACATTCAGCTGCCACCAACATTAACAACAACTGATGGCAGCAAACATTAAGCCAAACAATGACAGGCATGCGTGGCACCATGAACATGTTGAGTGGACACATGGCCAATGACCTGAGTCCTATATTATATGACTACTGCTATGAATGTGAGTATATGGAATAATAATGAAGCTACAATGAGGAAAAACCTCTGTCTTAAAAATGTCATAGATCATTATTTTCTTCAAACCAAAATTTGCAGATGGGAGAAAATTTTAGATTGTTTCAGAAAACTTTCCAGTAATGTGTAAGTTGTGTAGTATCACAGAAAGTGCAGCTCTACTGTCAAGAAAAATTAGTTTGAGTTATTTTCTATTAGAAGATGATCATCTCATCTATCTCATCAGAGTAGATTTTCCATATGCTGATAGTTTTGCAATAAGCAGTCATATAACACTATTATTTAAAGAAGTCAAAGCAGACTCAATAAATAAAATGAACTTTTATTGTATTGTATGAAAAAAGATTGTATATTTACATATTTTCAACAAACACTCCTCTCATTGAACACAGTATGTGGGTGGAGTGGCAGATCAGGTACTACCACCAGACAACAGGTGATGCTACACAGCCAGACAGACTCTCAACTCAATGCTGCCTTCAGGTACTCATCATCAGCTCCTAGCTTCAAGCCTTGAAATCCTAACTGATTTGTAGTTTGCACAGCCAGTGGTTTTTCTGTCTTTCAGAAACTAAACCAGCAGCAGAATGGAAAAAAGCTTATATTGAGCACACATACTGTACATTTATTTCATGTTTTTTATGTTCATCTTGTTACCGCGAGTAGATTCATATTTAGAGTTCAGTTTAAATATATCTACTATCTGTCATTTGTATAGATCCATTTCTATCAGGAACATTTTTGTTTTGTCACATTGAATGATTCCTATACTTGCTGGGGATCCAGGGGAACCAGCTGGAGGGTCCCTTGGAAATCATGACTAACTGAGTTCATGTACACTTCACTTAAACCATACACTGTAACTTAATGTCCACTCTCTCACGACAGCAGGTGAGCCTGTCAAAAAGTCTCAACTCTTCCATTCTCTTCCATGTTAGCTGCCACTGAGGCCATTTGGTGTCTTTCCTGTATGCCTGATGTATTGGGAATACTATGAGACATTTCCAACAGCACTGAAGGCATCATTAATAAGCAGCACAGAATGGCAGGCAGCTCAGCCACTTCTCATGTAGCTATAGCCTATAAAGCTTCAGTGTACGTGTTGCACAGCTCAGTGGTGGAGGAGCACTTCTCTAATAAATATCTCAAGTCACTTGGGATTGACCCCTTTAAGACGCATGCAGCCTGTTGGCCATGCTCCTTTGGCTGAGTTTATGAGTCTTGGAGAGGGTCATGGTCTGGTTTGTGGCCCCATTTTCATGAGCCAGCTCCTCTTCCTCCTCCTCCTCCTCTTGGCCCCCCACACTGCGCTGTGTCTTGGCCTCAACAGTCCTCTGTTCCCGGGCCATCATGAGGACCATCTCTGCATCCATTGCCTCACCAGAGGAGAAAGGATGACACACAGTCTCGACCAGGCCAATGACTGTCCCCAGCACTGCAAACACCGAACCTATCAGGTAAACCTTCAGCAGCCCACGGCTAGGTTTCTGGCTCAGCATCTCTTTGGCGAATGGGATCAACTCCTGTATGGTTTCCATTTCCACTGGCTCTGCTTCAGCTGAAGGTTGTATCTATTGATAATGAAGAGAAAATATATCACTTATTTGAGGCATTAATCATGTAATGAACATCAGATGGTTCAGTTTTTTTCAGATGTGCAGATTCACTGTTTCAGTAATTTTAATTTTTCAATATCTTTTGGATATTAAAACTGCTGGTCTGACTCATCAGTTTGGGCTCCAGGATCTTGAAGTTAGAGCTATTAGACCAGGAATAAAACTCTGTCAGCAACACTCACAACGCAGCAGCATTTTAAAATGACCACTTTAAAGAATTAATAGATTTGACATGAATAAATACTTAAATCAAAAAAGGAAAACATCCCAACATACTGCACGTGCTAGATGCTGTTGAAAATACACTAATGTTACAGCAGTCTGACATTCATCACGTGCTGATGTTTAAAACGAAAAAGAACTTACTGTGATGTGGTTTGTTGCTTCTTCTTGTCACAGTTTCACTCCTTTCAGTCCAGTGAGTGCTGAGAACACACCTTTACTTGATAGTGGATACTGTGGTCATTTATAGCCCACTCTCTCCACCCACACAGCGACAGCAGCTGAATATTCATGAAACATGTGGGCTGGGCTCTGGACACAAAAAACAGGCCTTAAGCCAGAAACTTTGACCCAGTTGTTGTGCAGGCTTATTACAGTCAACGGCTTCCCTAATGTTCATACTCATGGTGCATTAAGAGCTTTGTAGTATTCAAAAGTGAGTTCTGAGTGGACTTTGAGTTAAATGTAAAAATGTCACAGGAACACTAAACATTGCAGTCTATTATCACTGTTGTCATATAGTAGCCTGGTGAAGTTAAATCAAATATACAGTACTGTACTGTCTACAGTATTATACAAAATTTCTGAAGTCCTAAAAAAACATGATTTTTGGAAAATTTCCTATCTGTTGAATAACAGGAAATTATCAGCATAATGATGGTTCTTCTCAGTCAAAGGTGAAGATGCTATGAAAAGACAAGAAAGAAAACAGGTCGTTGTGCTTCGGTGTCTTGTTATCTTGTTAGGTTGGTGCAGTGGGTAGCATAAAAGCCATACAGGTGACCGGGCTTGGGGTCAGTTTGGCTGATGTCCGGGTGAATCTTCCACATCAACAGCTACAAAATCAGGGGAAAGGTTGAGTCAACGCAGTTACCCTGCATCACTTCTGCAACGCAATGCTGTGAACTGTGGTCAGAGTGGAGTCGCACAGTATAGCACACAGAGTGACCTACACGTACCACACACACAGCTCATGATGATGACTAATAAGCAGCAGCACAGGAAGTGCAGAGATGTTTGTCCTGAATCTCAGCATCTGTTGACTTCAGAGAAAATGGCAGCTGAGGAAAGATGGCAGCATCTACTACATGATTACATGAACTGTTTTACTTTCAGTTTTCTCAAAGTTTTTTGGGCTTAGGCTTTCTAGAGCGTAGGAATACTTGAAAATTGATTTTGCTGGTGAAAATTCGATTCAGATCTTACAAAACACCACTAGAACTGTTTTTTTGTATGACTGGTCTGTAAAAAGTGGTCAGTTTCTCTGCACTAAATTGAAAGAAAAAAGACCAAACAGCTGTAGAAGGTCACTGTGATAGCATCTACTACCAGTGAGTAGAAACCAGTGTGGCAGAAAAGGTCCATGGTGAGTATGGAATGACCAGCTAAGGACACATTTCACCGACACTTTTTGGCTCAGAGGCAAGCCATATGGGAGTACCAAGAACTCATATACTATATCCTGAAAATGTGTGTGAAAATATCTGGCCTTTATGCTGATCGATGTGAACTGAACAGCCAGGGATACCAAAACTATCAGGGCTGTGTCTGTGCTTGTGCAACTTGTTTAAAACATGCAGATTCAGGATGGAACGTATATCTTTTCCAGCATAAAGCCGCAAGGTGGGAAGCACCTTGGCTGCTGTATCCATTTAGCTGGTGTGCTAAAGAAAGGAAAATTATTCATTTGGAGTGATAATCTTTGTTAGCTAGCTCCAATGGTGAGCAAACAGTAAGATGACAGCAGGCACACTTGCTCAATTTAGCTACTAGCTTAGAACTACTAGGAATGTGTGTGGTCAACAGCAGAAACTAGAAAACTGCCATGGCATGACAAAGGGGTCCAGTCTGAAGACAGTTCAGCTGGTGAGCATGGACAGAGGAAGTCAGGTGAGAAGCTTGCTTCTGAAGCTGGGAGAGGTGACTGAATGCGGTTATACTTCTTAGAAGCACGTTGCTAAAAGTTTTTGACCTACACACTCAATAGCTACATTAGCAACAATGTTTCTGACCCCATTGTTCAAAAGGAATGTCTACGTAAATCAGTAAGGCATGCAACCAGGTCAAGAGGTGATGGAAAAGCATTCTACAATTTTCTAAGTTTAATCTTATTTCTTGAAAGGAGCTTTAGAGGGAAAGTCCAACTATATCATGTGAGTGTGTGGTAAAGTATTGGTATTAGTTTGTATGCAATGCCAGTCTTGGTACATCAAATACTGATCGCTCTAAAGGTTATTTAACTTTAGGTCAATGTTTGGAATTGTATTGCTCTCACACACAAAACATGAGATAAGTGCCTTGCCACTGTGTCTGTGAATATGTATATGAATTCATATACATATTTTATTACAATTTTGGAAGATAGCATTATATTACATGTAAATCTGCTTGCTACTAACTGGCTAGTATTTAGTCTACAACTTAGACTCTACACTGTACCATACTAACATCCATCCATCCATTTTCTGTAACTGCTTATCCTTCGGCTTGATTTGAGTGTCTCAACTGGCTCATCTGTGATCTTTATCATCTTATGATACAAATATCTCCAATAAAGCAGCCTTGGTTTCATGTCACTGTAACCAGGCTATAGTGTGGAAAGACAGGAAACACAGACAGGCTGTTACCAAGAACAGCCAGAGTGACTGAAGGCATGTTAATACTCGTCTGGAGTCGTGTGTGTACAGTAGCCTATGTGTGCTTGTTGAGTCAGAAGACACACCCTGTACTTGGATTTAGTCAGTGTGTCTGTGGAGAATGGAGAAAAACAGAAATGTGTGTTCAGCTGGTCCTCGGGCTACTATTTCTTTACACACAGGTGATGATCAGCAGGCACACAGCACACAGCCTGGCAACGCTTAAAGACTGGCTACAGGGCATGTATGCTGTCTGGAGAGGTGTGAGGAGTGAGATTGTTTCACCCCAATATTCTGTGTTCTGTGGACATCTCTGTATTATATGACTTGGTTGGACTTTTTGTTGAGACATGCTTTTTTAAAGTTGTGGAATTTAAGGAATTAAAGTGTTTCCCTGTGCTCAGCCAAACATACACTGCATCCACTCCATAGTACATTGTACACATCCATACTTTGAGTTACACACGATGTACATGTACCTTTTTGGAAATGAATACATTTGGTTATTTGTATGAATGACAGAAGGCAGGCAGTGCTACTGCTGTGAATCCATGTGAAGAATAGCACTCAAAACATAATAGCACTAGCATAATGAATCTCATATTTTTACATAAGTGTGTTTATTGTTTATTGTGTTTATATGAGTATATAACAGCTATTTATTTATGTACTCAAAAGATATTGTGTCATGGACAGAATCATTCAAAAACATTTTTTTAAAATTGCATTAAGCAATTAATCTTAAACGAACACCAAACTACATACACATTCTATAGAGTATGCACTTCATAACCAATACTAATATACTGTTCTATCAGATATTATACATCAATACAATAATATACAAATCATATTTTATACAAATAGATGATTATACCAGACTTATTCAGTTGTTAATTTTTTAATTTTTTCCTTCCTTTGTTATCCAACATCTGTGTGGAGGACGAGCAAAATGCTAACATTAGCATGTTAGCATGTTAAAATGTTTAAAATTACAATACCCTGATGAAACATATCAGTTCATCATTTGTAAAGTAGCACTGTCCACACAGCTGAGCTGGGCCTGATGGAAATGTCATTCAGGTATTTCATGAAGATGATGGCAATAAAGTTAGGATTCATCCTCTGGGACCATGAACATTACAACCTTCTGCCTTCCCTTATTTAGCCTGCAAATCAACAAGAAACAATCTTACAAATCTTTAATGATTTCTCTATCCAGATCAGATCATTTGAGTTCACTCTGATTTGTAGTCACTATAATGTTGTTCAGTTGAGTCTGTTTGTAGCTGTTCAATGTTTCAGCGTTGCTGTCTACGTCTGCCTGCGTGTCTGTATGTGTGTGTGTGTTGATTCATGTAGAACAGGGAGTGGTGGTGAAGGGTGTGACTCTGACACACACTGTATCATAGCGTCCAGGTGAGATGGTGTTTATAAAGCACCAGCCTGGCAGCAACACGCACACATTAATACAGCAGATAACAGAGCTGATAAAGTACCGACTGCCAGGTGAGTCTCGCATCAGGAAACACGGACAACTAGCTGCAATTGTGTTTGATTGTTCCTGCTTGCTGATAGTCTTTTGTTCTCTCATCTGTTCCAGACTTTTTCATTGGAGGAACACAACATGAGAATATTTTTACTTGTAGCTGGTGAGATTTTCATTTTTTACTCTTCACTCTCTGTTTCACAAACTTTTTCTGAGAACTTTCAACTTAAACTTTCCAGGTAGTCATCTGGTGTGGAAACTTGATCCTGAAGTTGTTGACAGCCTATAGGGTTTCCTTTCAGCAGCTGATTACACCAACCATTCCATTTTCTAGAAGAAAAACAGAGCTGCTGTGGCTGACAGGCTGGAATGAAAGCATGCATACTCTGTGCTGGTCTAGTCGTGATAGAGAGAGAGACGTTAACACTGATTTTATTAGTATTTGTATCAATTTAAAGAAGCTAAATATTGTTAACAACTTGTGTGTGATCATAGTTCTAGACACTGTGATTTTTTGTGGAAAATAATCACGAAAACTTTGCAGCATCATCACAGGGACAGACAAAGAGCGAAACCCTTTAACACAGGGTAAAATAGCTGAGAGAAAATTATGGATCCTACAATGGTGGTATTCATAAACTCTGTCATTGGTTCAGGTTTAGGTAAAACATTAAAAATGTCTGTTTATGTTTAGACAAAGTTTACCGATGGTTTGGTGAAAGTTTCATATGATAATGATGGACCTAATAATCGAGGAGGAACTGTGCCCATAAATCCTCTGACATCTCTGACAAAGTAAAAGAAAAAAAAAGAATAATCCAGATTACACAGGATTTAAGTATATGAAAAAATGGTCCTTTTCTAGACCATCATTATGTTCGGGCTGTGCTTGTATGTCATGGCAAATGTCAGTATTGATTGTAATATTGATGTTTTTGATGTTGCACATATAGTTATGCATTGTAACATTTTGTTTCTAATTACGCTGCTTTCCTCTGACAGCCTTAGCTGCACTATCACAGGCCCAGACTGACTGCTCTCGAGGGGCTTGTTACCCACCCAGCAATGACCTACTCCTGGGGAGGGCTGACCGGCTCCAAGCCTCGTCCACCTGTGGCCTTACAGGCTCCGAGGTCTACTGCACCCCATATGAACAGGTAGGACAACACTGTGTTTAAAGGAGATTTCATCTGTTTTACAGTCATCTGTTCCATCAACCTATGATTAGAGTTTAGTAAATCATCTTGATTTAGAGATTTCTCTGCATATGAATGCAGGCTGGAAGAGCTGTTAAAAATAAAAAAAGGAAAAAGCAATGGTGGAATGTAATTAAGTAAATATACTCAAGTACTCATCCTCTCTGATGGGCCTCATTCATTAGTGTTCTGTGAGCTTAAGTTACTTTCCTAACATAGTGAAGGCGTGACATAGCTTTTGAGTTGATGGAGTAAAGAAAGATAATACTTGTTTCACCCTGTAGTTTGCGGCTCAGTATTATACTCATATGTTACATAAAGATTTTTACTCAAATAATTCAAAATGAGCAGCTCCACCTCATCAATGCCAACAGTAAAATCCTGCTTTTACATGAATGCATCCATATATGAGACAAAACAGAAGAATATAGAGCAGCTTCAATTTTAGAATATTGATATTGGCTTCATGAAGTAGATTAGTTAGATACACATGGGTCACTGGTTCAGCCAGCTGTGTTCACTCAGTCCATGCATGGATGTCTACGTGGGGCTTGCACCACCAGGACATGAGCAGTGCAGAGGTCACAGTGGACAGACAGACGTGCAGGATGGAGGCTGTGGTGGTTTTTTGACCAGAAGGCCTGCCGTGCGTTTGTGAAACAGTCTGATTTCAGTGCCAGTGTGCTATGTTGCAACTGTACTCTTTGACCGATGTCTGGAAAACCCACTCTCCAGCCCGTCTGCTGGCTCAGCACAAACATCCCATTACTGGACTTTAATGCTGATTTTGAAATTCTGACTTTAACTGTCCAGAGCAGAGGACAGTCAGTGAGCAAGATTTAAGCCTGTAATGTTGTATTTTTTCTTCTCAGTCAGAAATGGGAGAAAAGTGTCTCTAATGTGACAGAAAATCTGTGATTGAAGTACAGTATGTTTCTCTAATCAGGTATCAAATAAAATCCACTAAAACAAGAGAAACTTTTTCCAGTAGTTTGGGACTAAAACTTGTTACAGTACAGAGGTACAGAGTAAAATTATTTTTGTCATTTTAAAAGATGTTCTAGAAGAAATTTAATATTTCAGCTTTGTCTAGCTAGCAACAGTTCAAGCTATGGTCCAAGGTACCTTAAGTAGTCCTTGATGTTAAATGAAAAAGTAACTAGAAACTTCACACAAGTGGAGACTATAAAAAAATAAGCTCCAGCACCTCTAAATAATGACTCTGCTGCACCATGGAAAATGCCATCTTCTAAAAAGAAGTTGTATTAAACTTTATTATTATTATATTACATAATGTACATTATGTACGTGAATTAGACAGAGCAACAGGCAGGATAATGTTTCTGTTGATGTTACACAACCGTCATACCTCACAGTGTTGCAGGGTGTGCACTGTGCTGCGCCTCAGGGAACGGAAAGTTGTGCTAGGCTGTCATTGATCAACGCTTTCCCCCTTTTTTTGTCTTACCTGAGCCACACCTTGTCCAGACAGGGAGGGGCAGGAACACTCAGCTATATCTCAGAGCTGACACACACTCACGCATGCTTGACTGCCAGTGAAAACCAACGATGATAAAATGAAAGCCCTCAGAGCAATCACAGAAAACTTGTCAGATCTTGTTGGGTATGCTTCATCACACTGCTGCGAGCACCAGACCCTGTAATAAATCATTAAGTGTAATTGAGTTACCATGTCATTGAATAGTTTAACATACATGTCAGGTTTTATTGCAGATTTACGTTTGAACAGAATTGTTTGGTGAATTAGAATCATTGAGGTAATTAGCGTACCTCATTAGGTCTCCCTTTTATGTAGACTGGCCTCAACACCCTGATTATTTATTTATTTATTTATTCATGAATGTATTTATGTGGTGATAATATCAGTTTATTTTCATTGTGATTGCTATATCATCTGCAAATGTATGGAAAAAAATATAAATAGTTTTGATGGGTCCTATGAATACACACATTTCAGATGACACCAGAGGGGAAATCATTGTGGTGCTAGTCAGACTGACTACACATACAGTGGAAACTAGGCAATCATCCTGGAAATATAATATAATAAATATAATGTTCCCATAGCCTGAGCTTATTTTGGGCCCCAAAATCCATTTTTGGCCTTCTGGTATCAGTCCTGCTGTCAGTGTTAGATTATATAATATGACCATGGGCTCTGACCTGTAACTGACACGACAGATTTCGTTCCTGCCGTCTTTTGCACACATGAATATATGAACAGGTTCTGTTCTGCTTTCAGAGACGGTCTTGAAATGAGCTTTGATATCAATATTCATGCATGAATTATCATGCCTTAACTGCTGATCTACTAAGTGTGAATTAATCAAATACAGCCATGGTGACTTGAATTGTTAGTGGTGACCAAGAGTACTTCACGATACACCCTGCGTTCATTCATGTGTGAAATCACCATGAGTCATGGTTTGTAACTTGTTATGATTCACTGAAGCTCACTAATTCATCAAACTGTCCACTGTGGACTTTATACCCCTGATCAAATTCAGTTTTTGCAACAGTCAGCTGGCAACACAAAATGCAAAGGCTGTGTGTATGCACGTGTGCTGGAGGTGACACACTGCGGTGCCAAAAAGTCAGAAACCTTGAAAATAGTCACATTGAGTCACTCTAATAGAAAAAGTTAAGAAGAATCTCCTCTAATGCTTTACTGCAGTCACTGAGATGAAGTAAAACTGACACGGACACACCTAAGTCTTTGACACAGGCGTAATCTTCATGAGCTTAGATGAGATAAGATTCACTGTTTTGCAATCAGACAATATTCACACACTTTAAACTGGACGAGGTGCTCCTGCTTGATGTGAACTACAGTTATACAGCAGGGGTCAAAGCAGGACTCTGTGATGCTGTATGTTGAGGCTGAGCTGTTCATCTGCAGGGTTATCTCACTGACATGGCTGTGACCCTCATTCATGAAGACTGAAGGTGATGATGATAATTCAAAGATCAAGTTTCTTTCGGTTATTCAGTGGGTTAAAGTTCATCTGGTGAGCCACTGTGAGAAAAGGAGGTGAGGTAGAGTTGGTTATCAGCTAATCAGAAGATTGGTGGTTTGATCCCTGGCAAGCTAGATATAGACAGACTATCAACAGGTAAATAAAAACATTAAACTAATATGTACAGATAAAATAATATGCATAAATATGTATATCTGTATTTCTATAAACAACATTTGTAGACAGTAAGGCAATAGTCCATGGTGCAGAATGTGAAGAATGTAGAAATAAATGAGATTTATGTGGCAGGCTATTATACCTCTGTATATCATGTATATGTATATGTTTTGTATGATGTAATGTAGGTTATCTGAGCTTGGGCTGACTAAACACATTCATAACAGAGAGCCATGACTAAACTAGACTAGGCTGTTCTAATGAACGACACCATGGAGATGAGTTCCAGAAACTGTGGAAGAGGCCATTTAAATTGTAAATTTAATCTTAATGCATCTTAATGTGGATGAGTGAGTTGAGGCACGTCGCTGGAGGGGAAAGCATGATTGAGGCTATAATGTTGTAACAATCAGCAACCCAGAGGGAACTTTTACCTACAGGGATAGCAGCCATGGTCTGTGTGCCAGAGTGGCAGCCACGTCCAGAGTACCAACACAGAGGGGGAGCTAATAAATATTGACTGATGAAAGCAGCAGCCAAGCTGTAAGTTATGTCAGCACTTGTGTGGGAATTAAGTACATATATTCACAAACATGCTGTGTCTTCATGAACAGCACGTAGCTCATCACGTGGCAGAACAACAGTTAAATTAGCTGTTTGCACTTGTACATAAAGGGGTACTTCCTCTCTCATCTGTTTGCCCCCAGGTTGCTGACCAGCTCTGTCAAAACATTGTTTAATACAATATGAAGCTCTGTGGACTGTAATCTCCAGGTTTCCTTCTGAGGCTTATTGATTTTCTGTCCACTGTGTGACCTGCTCGGCCACACCGTTTATCTAACTGGCACAGCAGTCAGGTCCTCGGGTCAGTTTCAGGACAAACATTTGGATCACATTCACACAGGTCCATACACAGACATGTACCCTAAATATTACAAGGCAGGAAAGCCAGTGTTACTGATTTGCTTGTGTTTTTGTTGTTGTTTGTTTGTTTGTTTCATAGAGACGGATGAAGTGCTGTCCATGCGACTCCAGGAACCCAGATGGTCCCCTGGCCCACACTGTCCAGGATGTCCTGTCCACTTCTGGACCAGATAGATGGTGGCAGTCCAGGAAAGGTGGGAAGAAAGAAAGAAAGAAAGAAAGAAAGAAAGAAAGAAGAAAGAAAGAAAGAAAGAAAGAAAGAAAGCTTTGTTACCATGTAAACTGTGCAGGACAGTGTCCTCTGGCTGTAGGACACAAAACAACATCAAATCTATCTTGAATGAATGAAATAAAATCAAAGAATTTTCTGTGAACATCTGTCAAACTGTGTCATCTGTCTGCTTGTTCATCCTGTAGAGGTGAATCCAGTCACTCTTGAGTTTGACCTCGGCAACTTGTTCCAGCTGGACAACCTGGTGCTCAAATTCAAGGTATAGTTCAGTCTGGAACCTCCTGAAACTGTTCACTTCTGTCTTTTCTCTTTAAAGTTAAATGAATGTTATGAAACACACAGTATATTTGCATTTTTATCCCTCATACATCATTCTGTTGTTCTCTGTAGGGTCCTCGTCCCAGTAACTTCATCATAGAGAGGACACTGGATAATGGCACGACGTGGCAGCCTGCTCTCTACTTGGCTACAGACTGTCAAAAAGCTTTTCCTGGTGTCCCCACAAGGACACCTCTTAACCTGGAGGACACGTACTGCTACACACTGCCCCCTACAGGAGCAAACCCATACCAAGATCATACAGTAAGGACAAGCAATGTGTGCTTTGACTAATTAAGATCTCAATCTTCAAGACAATCTGCTCCTTTAAAAACATTCCAGACACTTATAGTGAAATTCAACAACAATAAAACAATGAGCCCTATTTCTTTTTCTTTTTTTTTCCTCCACTAGATCCAGTTCAGTCCTTTGCGTCAGTATGCTTATGTCCCAGCTCCCAACAGCCAAAAAATTGAAGGTAAGTCTGTCTGTCAGGAATTATTCTTGAGTCACGACAGTGCACACACAGTTAAAGGTTGCAGCCTGCTGAATCACGGCTGTCTCATCCACAGATGTGTCTGGGTTAACCGGGCTGAGGATGAGGATGACAGAACTTGGCGATGTGCCACGTCTACCAGGCAGAGCTCTCAGTAGATTTTACGCCCTCAGGGAGATGAGAGTGATGGGCAGCTGTATGTGCCATGGGCACGCCAACCGATGTCTGCCAGAGACCAGCAACTACCCACTGCACAATAGCATACAGGTACACTAGACAAGTTCTTTGCCATATAGTTTCTTCGTACTGCTTCAGGTCTTTTTCCTAAACACATGCTGTACCTAAAACAAATGTACCAAGACTCTTTGAAACACAACAGGCTTCCCTCTTATTTAGGTTTTTCAGTCCTCATAGCTACCAGGAGTCCTTTTCTGCTTAAAGCACCAAAACTTTCTTTGTTTGTAGGTGAATCCTCAGTGTGACTGCCAGCATAACACAGCAGGTGTGAACTGTGAACGCTGTGCTGATCTCTACAATGATCTGCCCTGGAGACCTGCAGCGGAGGGCAACACTCATTCCTGCCAACGTAAGGCATTATCCATAGCCGTTACACTTCTCTCTGAAACAAGGCTAATCACTGTGATATTAAAAACTGTATGCTCATCCCTTTTCTGCAGGCTGCGAGTGTAACAACCACGCCAAGCGCTGTCATTTTGATGAGGCAGTGTACGAGGCCAGTGGGCGGAGGAGTGGAGGTGTGTGCACAGGTTGTATGCACCATACCACAGGACCTAAGTGTGACCAGTGTGCCCCAGGCTACCAGCCAAACCCCCACAGCCGAATGGACCGTCCTGATGCCTGCATACGTAAGTGATACATTAGTAAAAATTAACCCCCGTACACGAGTCCTATTACATATTGGTCCACATTTCATACTTCTTACTTTTAGCTCAACAACTTCATGGAAAATCACTTCACTGGTGTCTTGTTGTGGCCTTCTCGTCTTCTTCTTGTGGCCTGTTTACAACTTTATATAACTTTATCGTCATAAATGTGCAAAGTACTTTAATGTGGATTAAATCCGTGACGAGTGGCTCATTTCTGTGTTCCTGTGTTTGCTGACAGGCTGTATCTGCAGTGCTGAGGGGACAGTGAATGGAGGCCGGTGTGAAGACAGCACTGGCTTGTGTCAGTGTAAAGCGAATGTTGGAGGTCCCCGCTGTGACCGCTGCAAGAGAGGATACTATGACCTGAGCGCCTCCAACCCTCTGGGCTGCACAAGTGAGTCATCTAACACCTTCTTATCACACCACTGTCAGCTGTGTTTGACTTGACTTCATTGTTATTGCCACCATAAAATCTGATCCAACTGTCCAGTACTTGTTCCTAACTCTGATGTCACCTCTGCTGTCCAGAATGTTCCTGTTCTTCAGACGGTTCACTGTCAGATGTTTGTGACTCGGAAACCGGACAGTGTCCATGCCGTCCCCACTTCCACGGCCTGACCTGTGACGTGTGTTCAAAAGGATACTGGAAACCACTGCTGTCAGGACGCTGTGAAGCCTGTGGCTGTGACCCCACCAGGTCATACAGTGATACTTGTGACCAGGTATGACATCACATTGTTAAGAAATATTCAAGGAGCTATTACCAGCACATATTTTTTGTTTAAAAAATGACTTGATCAATTTAAAAAAAAATAAAAATGATTTGATAGATTTTCATATTGAATGATTGTTTCTGGTCTAAATTAAATATTTGTTTTCTCAACTAAATTTTCCAACAATGTGTTCCATCAGCAAATTGAAAATATTCAATAACATGTTGGGAGAATATGAATATATCAGACATGTAGATAAATGAATGCTGAAATATGTATAAATTATTTATCTGGTTATTGACATTTATGAATTTATGAATAAAACTGAATGAATGAATATGAAAAAAACATTTTGTACAATGCAACTAAATGTATGCACAGTTAGAATGAATTAGGGCTGTTATTACCAGCAGTTCAGCTGCTGTAAATCATCCTCTGAGGTTGTTTTAATAGATCATCAGCAGTTAGTATTTGTCTTCATCAGTTGTGTTTCCTTCTTTCCAGGTGACAGGTCAGTGTCAGTGCAGACCAGGCTTTGGAGGCCGAACATGTACTAAGTGCGCAGACAACACGTATGGAAACCCTCTGTTAGGCTGTCTACGTGAGTCTACACTCTTTGATCATTTAGCCATTTGTTGGCTGCAGGCATAACTCCATTGAAGGTTGGGTTTTAGTTTGAGTCATGGTGAAAGAATTTATTATTTTTTTGCATTTGGTTCATCAGGATTGGCAATTAGTCCAGTGAACCGGACTTGTTTCAACCTGTTCATAGCAAATGGGGACGGAGGGGAGGATAAAGCCCTCCAATATCTGCTTGAGTTTATATTATTTTCTTCTGATCTTCTTGTCTCTTCCCCCACAGCGTGCCGCTGTGATGTTGAAGGAACCCTTCCAGAAGTTTGTGACAAGCAAACAGGAACCTGTTTGTGCCGGCCAGGCGTCACCGGCGCCCGCTGCGACTCCTGCAAACGTGGACACTGTGACTCCTTCCCTGCCTGCGAAGCATGTCCCTCCTGCTACTTCACCATGGACGCCCAGAGACGGAACCTCAGCTTAGCTCTGGAGAGATTGTCCCCCAGCTTCCCTTCTCCTACTAGACCTACTGTTGATCAAAACTTTGGGCCTCGCATCCGTGCCCTGGAGGCCAGCCTGAATGTGATCAGGAACTCAATCTCCCTTCCACCCAGTGTAGTCAGACAGGTCAACAATGCTCTGTCCAAACTGGACACGCTCAGGTGAGCGACTGCTGACAAGAAAACACAGCGAGAATTTTGATATTTTGTTTTGTGACAAAGCTCTGCATTTCTCCATCACTGAATAATCTTTTTTTCTGTCGCACAGGGACAAGGTGGACGAGGTTGACAATGACCTTTCACCCCTGGTGATAACTCACGGTCTGGACTCACAGCTGAACAAACTTCAGGATCTGCTGGACCGCCTCACTGTGCAGTACGAAACCAAGAAAAATGCAACGGTGCACTTTGTCCATCCCGACAATACAGGTCAGACACAAAGACACACCAGTCACTGCTCTGATCTGTTAGCGATCATTGCAGCAGGTGTTAGTTTCATACATAAATGAAGTAACAGCACCCACAAGTGGCTGAAACCAAAATTGAATCTCCTAATAATACTTCAAACTTCAAATATGTCAAAAACATACATATCACCCGCCTGATCAAAATACTGACTAATCCATCAGCAAGTTTTTTTCTCAAACAGTTCGATATGCTGACACCAAAGTTAACATGCTGACTTCTTCTGTTCTATTCAGAAGCGTTTTCTGCCATCAAGAAAGCGTACAATGAGTCTACAGATGCAGAAAAGAAAGTGGATTCCATCAGAAAAATTGTGAAGCAGGTGGCTGATAACATAGATGAGACAACTGACCTTCAACAGCAAGCCCAGCCAGGCAACACCAGAGATCTGGACCAACTGAACCGGAACATGGCCCGACCTGACCTCACTCCTGTTGCCAAACAGGTATCTACAGGGCCTCGGTTTATCAAGAGGCTGTGATGGTTGTCATCTTCAGCGATTCAGTTTCTGTTCTGTTCTATCTATTCTTTCTATGCATGTACGCCACCTTTAATTTTCTTTTTCTTTAGAAACTACAAGTTAGTTAAGTGTCAGTCTATCTCCAGAAGTTGGTACTAGAGGAAAGGCCTTTCAAAGCATGACTATCATTACAAACTATGATAAACTTATTCAGTTAAACTCTATGAGCTAATGGCTATCTTCTTAGATCAAACCACAGTTTCTGATTTCCCTTTTAAATCTTTGCTGTAACTTTTCAGGTATGCGGCAGTGTTCGCTCAGTGCCCTGCACCCCTCTGCAGTGTGACGGTGGAGAGTTATGTCCACCGGAGGGAACCCCGCCTTGTAAAAAGGGAGAAACGTGCGTTGGTGCCCTGCCGCTAAGTAAGAGGGCTGACACTGACGTGAAGGATGTAAAAGACAGACTGGAGAAGCTCGCTGGGAAGATCACAGAGGCTGCAGAAAAGGTGCGTTCACACTCATACACACTGCTGTGTGTTCTTTTCCTCTGTTATCACTGTGATGGTGATGAATGATGAATGCTGAATTTAAGATTTTTGTAGAATATTACAGATTATTCTTTGAATAAAACCGATTCTAAAGCATTCCAATACCTTACAGCTTCAGGACACACAGGACACAACCAACCAGGTGAGACAGTCTGCAGAGAAGCTGTCCAATAAGATGAAGCAGGCCAGAGATGAGGTGGAGGAAGACTTAAAGGAGACACGTGACGTTGTGAAAGAGCTAAAAGATTTCCTGTCAGGTAAAGAGTGTTTACCCGAGCTTCACCTGGTTTCCGCAATAATGACTGATCGCAACGTCAGTCTCTCCTCCCCCATTTGTCTCCAACTTTTCCCATTTCTGTCTGCACAGACCCATCCTCCAACCTGACCCACATCCAGGAGGTGAGTGACTGGATCCTGAAAGCGAAACTGCCACTCAGTCTGGCTGCTCTGAAGAGGAAGTTGGATGAGCTGAAGAATCTGGCGGCCAACCTACCAGACAGCACGGCCGTGCTGAGCGAGGCAGAGCCACAGCTGGACATCGCCAGGAAACTGCTGAAGGAAGCTCAGGACGCCAGGTGGGCCTTCACTCTCCAGGACAAGACTACTGTTACTGATACTGACTACCACTACTGACACTGAATGCTGTTTTAATTATTTCAGCGTCATATCTATTTTATCTCTGCGCTTTGAGTGGTCGCAAGACTAGAAAGGCACTATATAAGTAC
Organism: Nibea albiflora; assembly: GCA_014281875.1. Lineage (NCBI taxonomy): Eukaryota > Metazoa > Chordata > Actinopteri > Sciaenidae > Nibea > Nibea albiflora. The sequence continues at coordinate 122,147 of CM024790.1, forward strand.
AGTCCATTTACCATAATGTTGATAAATGTCACATTGAAGTTAAAGATTTTTTTCTTCTGTTACACGTCACAGGGACACGGCAGTGGGAGTAAAGGCTGATGTGGATGAGAAGCTGACAGAGTTCGGCACATTGGAAGACTCCCTCCCTGACCTGAAGGACAAACTGACGAGCAGCATGGATATCATAGGCAATGTGAACTACAACCTAACTAAGGTAGGAAGCATGGATACAATACACCGTAGATGATATAGTGGCCCTTTGATTCCAATAAAAGCTGCTTGTCAGGCTTTACTGAGTTTTCAAGTGGTTATCTTCTTCTTGCAGGCCAAAGACCAGCTGATTCCAGCAGAGAAGGCTCTGGATGATGTATTGTCATTGATAAAGCCAATGAAACCTCAACTGGACGAGCTCAAAGATCTGCTGCAGAGAGGCAGAGAGAAGGCCCTGGGTGCAAAGGACAATGCAGACAATGCTGAGGATAAAGCTGCTTTGGCAGAGGAGGTGAGAGAACTGCTGAAGTTGTTCTAGTTTGAAATATGAATATTTAATTTTACAAGGGGCCAGTTAAAAATAGCTAAAACATTACAATGGCAACTTGTTGATAGTTCAAAAAACATTGTGGCCCTTTAGCAGCACATTTGAGCTGTAGGATTCAGTAATTGAAAATCCTGGCTTGGATGACACTAACACAAATATGTGTTTGTAGGACCTGTTGTCTTTGCAGAAGCAGCTGGATAATCTTAAAAAAGTGATTCCACCCAGTGGGTCGGGTGGAGAGTCAGGGCCAGTGGGGGATCGCCTGGCGAAGCTGCAGCTGGATGCTGGAGATCTGGCCAACACCACAGAAGACATGTTGAAGGCTCTGGAAGGTAATACAGCAAAACCACAACACCACTAGTCTTCAAAAAGAATGTTTTTTAGTAATGTTTTTTTAGTAATGTTATTCACTCCTCAAGTCCACCTCAGGTCTTCAGGCAGACAGTAAACATCCAAAATGTCTGCCCTCATTAGATCCTCTAAAACTGCTGAAAAGACCTTTGTGTTGAAGTTGAAACTCTGGTCCTGTTTGGGATATTAAAGACTTTGTCTCACTTTGTGTACTCTTCTCCTTTCTCCTCCAGGTAAAGGAGATTCCCTCCGGCAGCTACAGGGTGAAATCCTTCAGAAGTCAGCAAACCTCGAAGGACTCGGTGCAAAGCTGAAAGATCTTTTGGCAAACCTTCGAAAGAAAGCCTCCGACCTCAGCACCTGCCAGGGCTAGAAGTCATCAAGCTGCCCTCTGAGCAGCATCAGCAGCTGCTCTCATTACAACATTTTCATACCAGCCCTGCACACTATTCATACCTTCTGCTGTCCAAAAATTCTGGAAAACTGCTATCTCTTCTTGATAATATTGCACCTTTTCTCTGGCAGCTTTTCTCAGGGTCGTTGATTTAGATAGCAGGAGGCTTCAGGAAGATATAAATGACTTGTGCTATCATGAATAACTTAAAACTAGATAGGTAACTCTTTAAACGGTTTCTGCTTAATGATTGTGCCATCGGTTTGATTCATTGATTGGAAATCCACAATTTGCATAAATATCTTTCAAAAACATCATTATTACCACAATATATGGGTACATTTGTTATGTTATGACTGTTGTGTCATTATCATTTTCAGCAGCCCCACTGTGAACATTGCACCGCAATTGTATTAGTCAGAACTGTAGAAATGTTGAATGTCTCATAATTTATTTGTCTGTTTTGTGTCTGCATGTTTGTGCACAGTATTTAAATAAAATATACTTCAAACCAAGATGCAGCTGTTTATCCAACACAAGAAGAAGAAGCAGAGAGACTAGTTACTACAAATTTATTGAGAAAATAATACAAAAAAAAAACAGAACATGTCACTACATTTGTGAGTTCAGAATCATCCATGACATCACTAGTATTGACAGCATTTTTATATCAGCTTGTGGCACTTAATGAGTTTAGTTGATTAACAAGAGAGCAGCTTATGTGCACATCACAGAAAACACAGCAAACACTGCTGTGTGTCAGTGATTCCACCTTGAAATGAAGTTTAATCTCATGAAGAAAAAGATTTTCCATCCACCATCTTTGTGGAATGGAAATGGAAAAATAACAATACACGTCCACAGATCTGCCTGCAATGTTCAAAACAGTCCAAACACAAACAGTACACAAGTACAGTACGTTCCCAGATTTTGATATAGTGTCCAGCGGTGACTATGAAATATCTTAATAAAGAAAAATGACATGAATCTGAAAAAGCTTATCAGCTTTTAAAAACTTAGAAGCCGTTAGAAAAGTAGTCATGTCAGTCTCAAAACAACTCATAAATAATAAATTAGTTTTCACATTGCATAGGTCGCCTAAATCTATTCAAAACAAATATATTCTTTTTTTAATGGACGGTAACACTTTGAAAGTCATATACAATAGATAATAATAATTTGAGAGAATAAATAGTGTAGCAGCAGGAATTTTAAATTCTGAATTCCTGCTTGTGTCTGTTTTAATGTGTGGTGTTCACTGCATATATATGTATAAATGCATATAAATGTATATTTGTCATTCATTGTGACCAAGTATTTTTTACTGTGTAGACACTGCATGTGTCTGTCCATGGAACCTGTTTTCCACAGCAGAGAACCACAACAGACATGAAGAGTTGAATAAATATGGATGCCGCTGAGTGCCATCAACTCTAGAGGGAAACCTAAAAGGAGAGAGATGTTTGAAAATGAGTTATCAGTTATCGGTTTAAAGTCAATATTTCCACAGCCAACATCTGAATTCTGAGAGTGATGACTTTACCTGCATGAGATTTATCTCAGGTTAGCCAGCCAATCACATTACAGAGCACACTCCGGACTGAATTGGCTGATTGTTCCTCTGAGCCACAGCATCCAGACTACAACACATAACCAGAATTCATTAGAATAACACAAAGACGAAGACTGAGAAACTGATGACAAATGATTATTTCTTATATCATATCCACATTGAAAAATCAGTGGCTGTCACAGAGGGTGCAATTGACAACTTTATCTCTATCAAGATCAATTATCAACAAATGTAAAATGGTTTGTATGTCACTGTACGCTGTTTCTGACACAGTGTAATAACTTATGGTGTACCTCAAGGCACCATTCTTGGACCATGATCCTTTCTAATTTACATACATGATAGCAACATATCTTCGTACAGATTACATTTTGACCTCAAAAAAATCTAATGATTTAATATATATAATTATTTTTGTATTTTCCAAAAGTGTTCCATTTGTCAGTTAGGTCAAAATGAAACTTTGTCTTGGGCATAATTTGAAACTCTTTTTCTTTTCTTTTAATTTCTCTGGTTATTCTGACAAATTTTCTAGCAGCCAGAACAGGGCAGCAACTCTCACCTCTTGGATGGCCTGAAAGGTGCGTCAATCTCTGAATGGTAGTTACTGATTGCTCTTGTCTCATCGCCGGTGAGGGCGTTGCCAGGCTCACTGTGACTGGCTCTCAGTGGTGGAAAGACACCTAGGCCTGACTCGGGAGTACTGCGGGATACATGACTGGCAGCATGAACAGGATTCCCATTAGGGTCAAGGGCATCAGCCTCATTGTGGCAGGGTCCCAGCATCTCATGGTCATCCTCGGAGGAGTGTACTATGATGTGGGGCGTGGAGTGGGTCTTGGGGGAGGGCTCACTCTGGGACAACTGCAGTTTCTTCATGTGGTTGACTACTGAGGCTGCATTGAAAGCTTGCTGATAGAAATACACACACAAAGAAAGCGGGTTACTGGTGAGAGTGTATGAACTGGCATATCAATATCATGCAATATGCAATAACAGTGTTGAAAGAATTTAATAGCGTCAATGTAGAGTTTATAGCATTTGAAACCACAACAGAGTGCTTTATGTCTTTTCATTTTATATTATAGTTTAAGCTCAAGCTTCTAAACTGGTATCTTCACTCACTGTAATTTTTATTCACTGGAGTGTAAAAAGCTTATGGTTATGGTTATGGTTATGGTTATGGTTAGGGTTAAGGTTGGGGTAGGTTGTGTGAGAAAACAATCAATCTATCTGCCTGTGGATCTGATGGATTCAACCTCTGTGTCTTTAAACACAAACCTTAAGGTATCCGAGTCATCCATCCTCTGCTACTTCTTTTTCTCTGTTTTTATCCACTTTTTAAAGTGCCCATATGGTATCTTTGTATGGCCAAATTTTATTTATGTATTCATAATTTTCAAAATTCTATTCATCAATGTCTATTTCTGTTTTTACTTTTCGTTCTGTGAAGCGTGCATGAAAGATATAATTAAATAAATAAAGTTTAGGTTTATATAAAATATATTAAAATATTAATAAAAACAACCCACCCCAACCCTTCAGCAGAACAATAAGAAATTATGTTCCAAATGTTTATTCTAAAACGGTTACATACAGTGTTTTTGTATTTGCATGGTTGTTGTTGATTTCCTGTAGCTAACAAAAGCAGATGCAGTTACAATATAAAGTAGCCTATTAGCTAACAGCGTTATTTACCTTCCATTTGGATTTGGCAAAGTTTCTCTCCATCTGTTCACAGACAGACTGAGAAATGTCAGCGTCTTTAGCTGTGTTTCCAGCAATCCTGCAATCAAGTCAGTCACATTAGTACGTTTGATAAAAGTAACTATATCACACAAGTGACACAAGTGTGACAAGAGAAGAGAAAAGACTAACCAGGGGTGTCTGAGGGCCTGTTCAGTGAGGAAGCGTTTTGTGGGGTTTTTCTCCATCATATTCCTGATGAAGTCTTTGGCTGTTGAGACACAGCATGGACAGCTGTTAGTTTCTGATTAGAACTTCAGTACACTGACCTGCTGCATACAATAATGTACATTTGTTCACCTACACTGATGTTTGTTTACATTTCATATATGGGATTTGTGCTACAGCCACTGTTATTAGTAATACACCAGTAATGCTCACATTGATCATCATTTTGAGACAAGACAAATGAAGCCTGATTGTCACTTTCTGTGGTATTCACAGTCCATGTGGAGAGCAAAAGAGGCTGAACACAGTGGCCAAAATGCAATTCTTGGTGGGTTCAGAGAATCAGGTAAGTCCAGTGCTAAAATATTCACTATAGCTGCTTCGTATATAAAAATGAACTGAACGCCAAAAAGGAGGTGCAGTCAGTTTAGAACATTTATCTCTGCTGTTTTCATACCTGACTCAGAGATGTCATCCCAGAAGGGGGAATGAAAGGCGTACTCAGCTCGCATGATCTTTGAAAAGAGACGAGTCTCATTGTCTTCAAAGAATGGAGGGTAGCCACAGAGCCTGAAACACAGAGATAACAACCTACGTCAGCTTCTCTTCATATCCATCTGACATGTGACATAGATCTACATTTTGGATGGACTTAGGAACTAAGGTGTGCTGTCTGGCTGTAACATGTTGACATGTAAGTTCAAATTGAAAGAACACTTTTAAATGTTAGCACACAGTGTGAAAATATATCTCCAAAACTAACAGATCCTCTCACTTCTCCAGTCTGTAGGACTGTTTGTGGACAGAAATATAATATGCTCTGTGAACAGAACTCACAGGATATAAGTGATAACTCCAATAGACCAGCAGTCCACTGCTTTGCTGTAGGGCTTCTGGGCCAAAACTTCAGGCGCTGTAGAATGACACAACAGTGTCAGCAGAGGACAACAGAGGAAGAAGCAGCACTGTTCAAAACTGATTCAAAGTTTGACTGACTACAAATAAAATGTCACTATGAACATCTCTGCAGCTGCATTGCTGCTATTAAATATTTTCTGGAAACTACGACATGAAATAGGCTTGAATATCAGAATCTCTTTGTCATTATTGCCACCATATCTCCATTACAGTTTATAGTTAGTTAATGATTTGCTGCTGCTGTGCATCTGTGTCTCTCTGTCTCGCGTTTGATGATAGCACATACGCTGCACAATGTAATTGCAACTTCATGATTCTTTTCCTTTGTGTGACCATACAGATTTAAATAATGATGGATTGTATGGATGGACGGTTTTATATCAGGTATATATCAGAGGGGAACGCTGCAATAACTCACCAACATATCCTGGTGTCCCACAGGCAGTAGACATCACACCGTGCTCCACCGTCTTGGACAGACCAAAGTCACTGACCATGATCTTAGCATTCTCATCTGTGTTATAGTACAGCAAGTTCTCGGGCTACTCAATGACAGAGAGAGAGAGAGTAAAAAATTAATGACGTGACAATACTTCGACCAACACCGACCTGGTTATGGCACTAGTATAATATTTTCCACTGGTCATTCTAATAACTATTCACACAATGAGTGTGTGTAAGTGTGTGTCTTACCTTAAGATCCCTGTGTACAATGCTGTTTTCATGCAGGTAGCTGACAGCCTGCAGCACCTGTTTGATCACTATGCTGGCATCCCTCTCAGTGTAAACCCCCTTGTCTAATATGCGATCAAACAGCTCCCCACCTGACACCCTGCACAGACATACACACACACACACACACAGGAAATTATTAGTGTTTCTGTTTGCTTCTGTTGCTTTCTTGATCCCTCTGACTCGTCACATGAACAAAAAGTTCTCTGGATCATATAAATCTGTTTTAAATTTTTTTTAACTATATGGTCTAATATGACATTCTGTGTAAACATCACATAGCTTCAATGGTGGGCTGGCACTGTCTGATATTATTATACTGGCAGACAGTGTAAACGCCAATATTTCTGATTATCAATATTGTTCTACCTAGGTGACCACATGTGAGAGACAAGATGATATTGAACCCACTTACAGTTGCATGACCAGATAATAATGTGTTCGACTCTCGTAGAAATCCTCCAGTCCCACCACGTTCTCGTGCTTTATCCTGAAAAAGTAAGGAAGAGGTTCAGCCATCACTGGTGTCAGATGTTACATATTTCAGAAGTCATTGTCATCCAGCTAATTTTGTGCTTTGAACACGGTTTGAGGGTTTATGTGTGAATCCTGAAAGAAGTTATTCTGACTCACTGTGTGCTCCTATTTTGAAATAAAGGTGAAATGAGTTGAAAGTGTGATCAGCATTTTTATGATTGGCTGAGTGCTAACCATGTGCTTGAAGTTATATGAGATAGGTATGGTAGAAACCCTCCCAGCATGTTACATGTGACAACAATGTTCTACATAGTTCTACATTGTGTTTCCACATTTGTCACTGTTAAACAGTTAGATATGACCAGTGAACATGGTCTGACTGCCAAACTTTTAAGTAATAATCATTGACTTGCAATAAAAATAATAACCTGACTAACATCTCTTTAATTTTTGATCACAGTGAGTTCTGCAAAGAATCATTTCAGTCTTAATTTTCATAAACATGAAATGCCAGAATCTTTTAGTCAAGCTCGCTCACAGTTCATCAAGCAAACTTTAGCTTGGTTTACTGTTTTCTTGCATACTTGTTTCAGCCTTACTTTTTTCTAAATATTTCTTATTTAAAAATTGAATGAATGTAAACTTTAAACCAGCTTCAACGAAAGAAAGAAAGACAGAGACCGGTGTGCAACCATCAACATATCAACTGGACCCTGGGTGACCTTTAACTCAGAATAGGGTTTATAGTGAAATGTAAGAAGGCGCTGCGTGTGTGTGTGCGTGTGCATGTGCGTGCATGTGTGTGTTTTTACCTTCTCAATACATTGATTTCATTTTCCAGGTTGCTGTGAGCGAGGTGTTTTTTCTTCAGACATTTCAGGGCGTAAAGTTTTCCACTACTCTTCTCTCTCACCATAAAAACCTCAGAAAAAGACCCCCTGCACGGAAACAGAGACACAGCTCAAAAATATATCCAACTATAAATGACACAGCTTTTCTCTTTATTCTTTGTATTTACTCATTATTATTTTCCATGCTGATGTTACTTTGTACCAGACAGAAGATAAAGCTTTGTTAGATTTCTCAGTCCTGCTGAACAGTGAAGAGTGCTTATGTTTCACAGTGACAGTCCTTCATTATAGCACTTCACCTCCTTCCTTAGTGTTGATTACTGTGGTGTTTTTGTTTTAGTTCATCTGTCTCCACATGAGGTGCCAAGTACTAATTACTCTAATTTCTAGTTTTTTTCTAATTTCATCTCAGCATTGTGTGCTTCATTACCGTGGTGTTTGTTCTTTTTATGTGTCCAGATGTCTTACTGTAATTGTTCATTGCTAAGGTGTTTCTGTGCTGATGGTCTTGATGCAATCTGTTGACTATGCCTACAGAGTGCGGAGTGCAAGAACGCTCCGTTTGCTAATGCAATTATAGCACTTTTTTCTGTGTGAATATGTGTCCCTTATGCTTACCTGACTGTAAAATAACTGCATAATTATTCAAATTCACTTAAGTGGCAGCACTGAGGTATGTTGAAGAACAGGATGCAGCTACTTGTAAAATGAATTATCGAGCACAGAAATCATAATAAGTCATTATTTTATGTTTACTGAACTCTCTGCTGATTGCTGTACCTTTGCAGATCCACTATAACTAACTGCCTACCATGTTGCTCTAGCCTGTGTTCTCGTTGCTCACTTGTAGTCAGTTTAAATTTGCTCAGCTCAGGTTATTTTCAGTGCCCTGTTGTTTAGCTACAGCTTTACCTCTTTTGCTAATCTGCTCTTTTCCTGGACCCTTTGAGATTAGACTCAAAACGGCTATGGCAAGTGCCGTCTTGTAAATTGGACACTAAACACAACAAATGAAGTCAATGTAAAGTCTCTAGACTCCCTTATAAAGATCAGGCAATTTTGTGAGTTGCTGAGTTAGGAGATAAAAAAACAATTCAGTTCAATCAATTTTAATTATCTTCTTCTTGTTGTTAAGTATAAAGTCATTTCTTTCTTGTCCCAGCACACTGACTGTTGCCAACACACACACTTCTTTGTAAATGGGAATGATCTACGTGTTTATCTGCATATCAAGAGGAGAAGCAAGACCTGATTACAACATCACCTCAGGAGCATGTGGAGAAGCCAGGTGTAAACTGACATTTTAAAGCTGTCCACTTGTGATTGGATCACTCAAAGACGCATGTTATATCAGGTGTAAACAGGGCCTCAGGTCATTCAGGTAGAACAGTAAAGGTCTGAATCCCCACCATCCTTTCATTATTGACATTATAACCTGACCTCCTGAAGCACTTCATCGCTGATCAAAACTGCATTTAAAAATCATAGCTCAGTCAATCAACCAGTGTAAACCAGGTAACACCCTGTAACCTGCCAGATGGCAGTCAGGATGTAATCCTACATTTTGGCCACAGAGTCAAGCATCCGTGCAGGTGATACTGCAGCTCTGACCTCTAACCCTTAGACCTGCAGATGCTATTATATTCGGCCATACACTGTGTTCTGAATTAAAGATACTGATACTCACCATTTACTGAAAGTTTCATTTGAGACTGTATTTCTCAGTTGTTAAGAGCAGGAGATTAACCCTTTCGGATTCAACATTCTCACAATGAAACCTCTCTGATCTTATACCATCTAATCAACTTTCAGAACGTCAGAACATCTTTGAATGACAGGAATGTGGAAGAAGATGGGGAACGACATGCAGGCTGTCATATTGTGTGAATACATGCATTCACGGCTGTTTTCTAAAAATCACACAAAATCAGATTATTTAATTAAAAACCTAATTCATCTTTGAAGTCCATCTCTGAATGATTTGCAATGTGACAAATGTGTTGACTCGTTTCTATCTCATGATCACACAAACACACACCTGCTTCGACAACCTGCCTTTATATACATTCAGTCCACTCACACACCAATATAGTCAGTGAGACTCTTAATCCTATAATGAAGTGGTGCTAGGATGTTCCCTCACTGCTGTCCTGACGTCAGTGCTCAGGAACCTCAGACACACACACACACACACACACACAAGCTTGACTCATTCACAACCAGCCGAGGACAGAACGCTTTAAGCAGCTTTAGGACTGTGAGACAGCTCTGAAGAAGCAACACCTCAACCTCATTAGCCTGCATGTAATCATTCATCCATAATGAGCACTGCAGGTACTCTGCAGGTTCTTTACACAAAATATCAATATTAGTTTTAATACTTATATTGTACTGCCAGGCTGTGGCCATGAATATTATATGATCACTTGTGTGGCCCATCTGTCATCCAACAAGGTAACAATGTAAAGTCCCCCACTCACAGTTTCAATCCAGACAGTGTGAGAGGTTCAGGCTGTGGGCCAGTCTGAGCCTGGGAACTGAGAGACAGACCACAGTACCAGTCCATCTACTGTCTGTGGTCTGTTACCATCATCAAATGGTATTTGAGTCCTGATTCCAATGAGATTCCATTCAATTGCTTAGTGTGACAAAGATGCCATAATTTACAGTGTCAAACAGCAGTAGGCAACATGGTGCAACAAGCTGACTGATGACCATCCTACTCCACCATGACATGACTGTCCACATAAATACCATCACAGAAAAAAAAAATCTACTTACGATCCCATTTTCCCGTGAAACTCAAACACTTCCTTGATGTTACTGGTATTTTTCTTCCAGCTGCAGATGATCTCTTTCCGCCCCATTTTGGCTCTGACGTTGCCGTAGACTCCTGAAGCACAGAGGACATAAATTATTTACATTTTTAGGGGTTAAAAAACACTGAGAAATCGGATCCAATCATATAACTGACTGGAGAGCCAACTAGTGTTTAATGAACCAGCAATGATTTGAATTTGATCAGTATCACATAAATATGTGTCTCTTTTTAACATCAGTTTTGTACAGAGTAATGTGTGCGTGCTACATCTGTGATCGCAGTCTGTGATCATCATAGGAGGCATGCACAGCATGTATGTTACTTTTATGGACTGTTGTAAAATATCAAAATGAATCGAAATGAACTGAATTAAATTCAAATATCTTTAGCATCAAAATGGTATCCCATGATGGAATAAATCATTGCAACGTGTTTCATTTATTTAGCTCCAGAGGCCTCCACTTCTTAGCTTTGTTGCTGCCTGTTTTGGCCAGGACTCCCTTGAAAAGGAGGTTTTTAATTTCAACAGGACCTTTCCTGGTTAAATAAAGGTTTAAATAAAACATTCTATGATGCTGTCAGCCAGAGTCACATCAGCCGTAACAGTGTTAGTATTATTTCTGTATCCAATTAGGATACTGTCATAGAGCAGCAATGGTCGTATGACCACCTGTCCAGAGGGCCACCTTCTCTATTACCGAGGTATGAGGACTGCTTTGTTTTTTCATTAAATTTGACTTTTTTAGGCCAATAAATAGACAAATAAAGAAACGATTACTTCTTTGTCATAAAATCATTCCCTGTGCTGACCTTAACCTTTCCCTGTTCCACGACCCTTTAAGATGACACCCCCACCATCCCCTTATGTTCTGGTTACATAAACAATTGCATGTTGAATGTCCATGACTGAGGTCAGTCCACACTAGGTAAAGCCCATTTGTACCTATCGCTTACACAAGACTGGAAAAGGCAGAGGATTAGAGAGGTAAATAGCAGTGGTTAGTTAATCTCTCCAGTCTTCCCTCCTTCTCACCTCGTGTGCTCTCGCTTTGTGTTCTGAAGGAACAGATTAGCAGCTGATTCCCTGACAGGACAAAAACTGGGTCATTTTATAATCTTGCCTTTGAAAGGCCAATGAACTCTGGCCTTCCAAATATATTTACTGAAACACGCCAACATCAGGTAGAACATCCTAAAACTAGAATTATGAAAGTAATGAAAGGTCTTTTTGTAGACTGACAGAATTTTTCATACTCTGAAAACAAATGGAAGTACAGTTCTTACAACTTTTATTCCTGTTCTTTACCTGAATCATCGTCTTTGTTTGTTAAATGTTTTTAAAAGGAGCAAATTTCAGGCAAACCAGAATTTGGGAATAATGGATGACAATGATGAACTTAAGACAGTTTGAACTATTCCAACAGGCAAACAGCAGACAAACACTGTAGGAAAGAACATAACAGCTAAATGTGCCGTTTATCTCATCCAACAGTCCCAACGGACTCATGGGAGTATTTTTTAAGAATGGAGTAACGTTACTTTTACTTGTAATCTCTAATAGCTCCCTTTTAAACATCTATCATAGAAGCGACTGTATGAGTCATTGGCAGACTTTAATCTAACAGTCTAACACAGAGAGCTCTTACCTGAGGAGCGGTGCAGAGGTGCTCGCGGAGGTACCTGTGATGGACCTGTGACGGTGTTCAGGTCTGCCGCCTCTGTGCGCGAGCCGGTGGGCGGAGACTCGTCCATTCATCTCGTCGCTCTCAGTAGTCAATCAGATGACGTGCTGCATTCAAGGACTGTCGGAAACCGCCGCAGGCCACAGCAGTCACTCACAAAGGTGTTCCCTCTTGTAAAACTGAAACGGTATTTGCTGTCCATTTGCCTAATGACGACTCGTTATCCGCTACATTAGGGTCAAAGATTTTTTTATTTCTTTTGCAGATTAATACGTATCATCAGTAATATCTTTCTCTTTCTGTCTGGTCATACAAAGATAGCAAAATGGCGGCAGGGTGAACCACTGTTCAGGGACTGCAGATGAAAAATAGTCAACAATGGAACCGACCTTTTCCACAGCAGACATTTTGACATGAATATGGTTAGGTTAAATACAGGTGTTTCCAATGATACTCATCACAGTTACATTCAGGTCAAACAGAGTCCTGACCAATGAAGGTTACATCCACTGAAACAAGACTGTCTATCTGTCTGTCAAAAAATAGAAAGTCAGCAATCCTCATATTGAAGAAAGAACAGGCAGATGTTTGGTGATACTAAACTATTAATCAGTTATTAAAATGGCCATCCATTCATTTTTATGCAATTAGTTAATGATTGACTTGACTTATTGTTTTATTTTTCCTTCTGTTGAACTGGGCTGGTTAATGCTGTTAATGCAACCCTTAAGAAAACATTTATAATCAACAGGAAACATAATTCTTTCATTTGTGGTTTGATTTTTTTTAAAAAGTGGATTAATTGTTAGAACACTAGGGCATAGTGTTTAAATGGGCCAAAGTCATATGCTGAGTATTACACAGTTTATATTTCTCAGTTCATTTGTTAACTCTTTTGAAAAAGCATGAATGTCCATTATCAGCAGGGGTCCATAGTTTGAGCCTAGTTGATTAAATACAATGTTTAGTACGTACTTCTCTTCTGTCTGCCCATCATAACTGGTGTTTACTTATTCTGTTCTGTAGTCACCATATTTAAACCATATTTTAGATTCACACTGTACATGGACATACAATGAATGCCTATGATCAGCCACAGCCATTACAGTAACATTGCATGAGATTATCTCATACACGTGCAGTCAGCAAGCCTATGATAATGATTACCTAATCATATTGCCTTTAGCTCTCCAGGCAGAACCTCTTTATACTGCTGCGGTTATGACAGACCAGGTGCATTAGTATGTTTCATGGTTTCATGGTTTGTCACAGTTCACCCTTGTTGCACAGATGCTGTTGTGTCTGCAGTTACAAGCAAACAGTGCAAACAGTCCTACTTTTGCTTCAACATTTACCACTGAAAACCTGGAACTGTTTCAGCGTTCCACTGGGTCATGCTTGACTCTGGGTGTCAGTAGAGCCTGAGGATGTGGAAGGCTGCAGCACAAGACATGTTCCTCAGTGGCAGGGTATTGATAGCACAACTAAGCTGATCATCAGCTAAAGATATACCCAGCAGGCTATATACAGTAGACCATTAGACTGATATTTAAACAGACAATGCATGAAAGCAGACCAGGGTGTAAACAAAACATTTTCCAAATATATATATATTATGAGTTTGTTTTGATTAAAATAGAAAAAAATTAAATTAAAATTTAATTATTGGAGCATATCATATGAAAAAGTTCTCTGTTAACAGAGCAGGCCAAAACCTTTTTTGCAAGAGGTTTTACTATAATATCCATATAATGTCATTTAGAGGGAAAATCTAATTAATCATTTAAAATGTTAAAAATAGTAACAAATATTACAGATAAACACTGCAGGCCTGCTCACGGGCAGTCTACTTCAGCTAAACTTCAGGGGAAGCTTGGCACGTTCTTTGACCATCAGCTTTTTATTATGACCCATTCAAACACAGACTTTGAACTCCTGTAGAAAATGTGTATTTATCTATGATTTATTATATTTTAAACTCCTCCACACGAAAGACAGATCACACACACGTCACCCTCACACTAAAAATATTTATAAGATGTGTTGAGTAACAGAGAGCACAGCACTGAAATGTCACTTGTGCTCATCCGGACAGAGAAGCGGCCTCTGAGGGCTTCTCACATATCCGGTCTTCCCCTCCAGTCACAACAAAGAGACGTCGTCTACGTCACTTGTTGACGTCGTGTTGATTTTGAGCGGAGAAATAATTTATTTATTAACTGACGTAAGGGCGCTAAATCTAAAATAAACCGTGAATAAAATGTGAAAATACATCAAATATTTTTGGTGAAGCAGCTGCACGCATGAAAGGTTCGATAATATTTGATCGTAACACAATAAAGTGGCTCCGTTAGCGTCAGGCAGCGTTCAGTGGGAAATGCAGGAAAATTACATGCTAACGCTGCCGGTCGGGCTAGCTGCATTTTAGCTAGCTGGCTAACATTAGCACGAGGGTAGTCCTGACTCCTGACGTTACCTGCACACAGTGTTTGTCGTAATTTACTGTGTTTCACTGCACTCTGTGCAGTGTTGCGATGTGTGCTGTGATGTTCACTTTTTAAATTCAGTAGGGTAGTAAAAGAAGGACTAGGCTAATACTAGCTGGCTAGGTTACGTAGCAGCACATAGCTAACGGTAGGTTGCTTCTATGACCTGCAGGAACTTTAGCCGTTGTTAGCCGGCTATGTTAGCATTCCTGAAAACACTTTGGTGAACGCTGCTCTTTGCATTATTGCCTTTCTCCACTCGTATATCTCACTCTGTGGTGAACGTTACGTTGTAGGATTATGGCGCCCCGTTTACAGCTGGAGAAAGCGGCTTGGCGCTGGGTGGAAACGGTGAAACCTGAAGACATCAGACCGGAGCACATCGACCTAGCATATCGCATCAACCTCCCGGCCTGCAAGAGAGGAACCTGCAGGTACAATGTTAACGTTTGCGAACAACATGCTTCTGTCGCGTGTCAGTGAACATTGCCCAGAGCAAATGTTAGATTTGATTTTAAAGTTGAGGGCTTAATGGTCATCCCCGCAGAGGGATGTGCATCAAAAGTCTGGTTTGTTTCCTTTGCCTGTTGTGGACAAGCCTTCATAACATGCAGAGCAGTTCTAGACTTTGTATGAAAGGTCATGGAGATCCACTCTACTCTTCAATTCAGAGCACCGCAAACTAACTGTAATATAAAGGATGGTAATCTGCAGTGAGCACATATGTGACCAGCTGAAATGTTACTAAACTTAATGTTGTTCTGCAGCTCCTGACTGCATAGAAGAGGCCAAAAGACTTGTGCACATACAAGGAGAGATGCAGTTAATGCTAAAGTAGGTATTTGGAGCATTAAGGCATATGATCATGACTATGTTTTGCAGGAGGAACTGCAAAGGGAATCCCAACTGTCTTGTGGGTATTGGTGAACAGGCGTGGCTTGGGGAGATCGATGAAAATGCTTTCCACAATATTGATGACCCAAACTCAGAGCGTCGGGACAAGGTATTTCTTGAAGTCTTGGGGCTATCACAAGGCAAGAGATGGACTAACATCTAAAGAGTCAATTTAACCCCCCCCCCCCTCTCTCTGTCTCTCTCTCTCTCTCTCTTCCAGAACACATTTGTTGGCCTGACCAACCTGGGTGCTACATGTTATGTCAACACATTCCTGCAAGTGTGGTTCCACAACCTGGAGCTGCGTAAAAGCCTCTATCAGTGCCACAATTCCCGAGCACAGGAACACAATATCGAGTCTGGTATGAGTGAAGACTATATACTAAATACTGCAGTTAGTATGTTTTAGTCAGATTTCTTGATCAGATTTGCTGGCAGACAAACTAAGAGAACAATAATTCTTTTTTTAAAGATTATTTGGCCTTTTCAAGCTTCATTTGATAGAGACAGCTGAAGAGTGACAGGAAATATGGTCTCCCCATATTGAGAGAGGTGGGGAATGACATGTGGGAAAGGGCCACAGGTTGGGACTCGAGCCAGCTGCAGTGAGCCTTTGCATGTGGGGCAGCCACTCTACCAACTGAGCTCAGCGCTGCCCCAGAACAATAATTCTTATCTTGTTGGAAGTAATAACTAAGTGTTGTGGATCTCAAATTAATTTACTCATACATGGGAAGTGGCAGTTTTTCCAATTTTTAATAATTTCACATGATTATTATTTGACATAGGTAAAGGCCGACCCACATTGGCTTGTGTTTGAGCAACACTGCAGACTCAAACTGCAAATTTGATTGCATTTTGAAAGCATTTCATTCTCTCAGAGAGACGACTCTGTCTTTTCCAGATTACGAGCCCCAGTCCATCTGCGAGCATCTGCAGTATCTGTTCGCACTCCTGCAGAACAGCAACAGAAAGTACATCGACCCCTCAGGGCTGGTCAAAGCACTGGGCCTGGACACAGGGCAGCAGCAGGTAAATCACTACATGAAATCTACACTAACTGTCCGGATTGATTTCTAAAATGTTTGTTTAATAAACAAGACGGTTAACTAACTGTTCGTTTCAGGATTACACTGCAGGGTCAACACAGACAGCATGTTTATTAATGGTTAAGTTTTTTTTAAAAACAGTTCCTTTACAGTGCATTGAATTCATATTTTTCATTTACAGGATGCCCAGGAGTTTTCAAAGCTGTTCTTGTCTCTATTGGAAGACACACTGTCCAAGCAGAAGAGCACCAACCTGCAGAATGTCATCCAGCGGCAGTTCTGTGGACAGTTCTCCTATGTTACTGTGTAAGACCAGTCAGTACTTAAACCTCACACTATACTCAGGTGTAAAAGTGTCTGTTATAACGAGTGTCATATACGTGACGTAACAGAACATTTTTGATTTTGATTTAGTTAAATATTGTCACATATCTGAACAAATCACAAGGGAGTTTAGTTTAGGCTGATGAAGACATTTTGGTTACAAAGAAGAATGGAGAGACTGAGAAGGTGGTCAGTATCTTCCATTTCTAATATGTACAGGCAGGTAAAGGTCTGTGACGTTGCAGATTACTGTGTCAACATCTTTTGCAAATGCACAAAATGTGCTGGTTGTATGTCAAACCTGTTTTCTTTAGATAATGCACCATGACTTGTTGGACAAAAAGTATAAATGAAGCCTGGCTCTGTCACCTTGGCAGCCTCCTAAAAATACAAGTTGAACTTCAGTTGTGAGTGAGGTGTCGGGCCTTGGCTCATAACTGGGACCATTGAATAGGTTGGCCTTTCCTTTTTCCACATAAAAACAAGACTGTGTCATATATTTGATGTGGTCATGTCACAATGTGTAATTATATGGAACACAGAAACAGGTAGGCTTTTGCAGAGGGGAGGTTTTCCCGTCGCTCAGGGAGACGTGCTGTTCTTCGTTCTTAAGGACACTTTTTAAAAAGTCACTCTGTCTGTGCTTGTGTAACACTACCATCACATGCGGTGCCAGTCAGAGGTGACATGCGGTTTAACAGCCATTTATTTAACAGTTTGAGGGCGATGGATGTCTTGTTGTCATGTTAATGGTACAAGTTAGATAGCAGGTATTTTCATAAGGCTTGGTTCAGTGAAGGTGAAGGCTAGGTTTTTGGAATGGGACCAGAATCATGCAGAGGCATCCGGCTGTTCTTCAGTTGACTTGATGATTATGAGGACCGTTTGAATGATTCTGTGTATGAAGATAGAAAATGGAAGTTCACTTGACAGAACAATATTCGACCATACAAAAAGTTATTTTCTGTGCTCTTATCTTGGTTTGGTTGTTCTCCAGCTGCAACCAGTGTGGACGATCGTCTGCACTACCGTCACGATTCTACGAGCTGGAGCTGAACATCCAGGGCCACAAGAACCTCACAGAGTGTGTCACAGAGTTCCTGAAGGTAGCTTTCATTCCCCACCACACTGGATATCCTGTCATCTCCTCCAGTAAATCATATTTGGGATAACTGTATCAACACTTAGAGCACAGCAGCATAGGACACAGCATGAGACTGTTTGCACTCACATATTGAACTGTGTCACCACAGAGTGCAGTACTGTGTTTTAAATGATTGCAAGCAAATAGTTGATATAAACAGAAGTGCTAAAAGGATCAGTAGGGCTGCATGATTAATCAAATAAAATCACGCTCTTAATTCAGGCTTCTGTATGTGAGGGGCAAATAATGTAAAAAAAATCTCAACGTGTGTGTGAAAGACGGTGGAGGAAATGTGGTGACACTGGCGAACACTTTAAGAGCAACTTAAATGTCTCAGAGTTGCAGAAACTCTGCAACAAAAACTCCTCTACAAACCGTTCTGTGTAGATGCTTATCTGAAACTGGATTTAAATACCATGATGACAGTCAAAAGCAACTATGTTACTGTACAAACAAATGTATCACTGCTAAAGTTTTACAAATACCTGGCCCGCCGCACAAAGGCAAGGAGAGTGCATTGCCCGACCACTTGAACATCCAGCAGAACACGGATCAATGCTTTGCTAAACAAATGCAACTTGATACTGCAATTGTTCTTCATGTTAGACTGCTCTATGTTATGAAGTGACATTAAGTGTCCCAGAAATGGGAATAATGTGAGCCACAGTTGAACCACAATCACACGCAGCAAACACACACTGTGTCAGTGTGTTTGCTCAGTAACGACTGTTGTGAGCAGTCTGAGCTACAGACTGACAAGACTGAAACAGTTCATTCAGTTCACATTCATTTTTTAGTCCCAAAGTGAAATAACTATCTGAAAATGACTGTGTATTGTTTTCACAATGGTGACCTCTCACCCTCCAACTTGCAGGAGGAAAAGCTGGATGGGGAGAACCGCTACTTCTGTGAGAGCTGTCAGAGTAAACAGAGCGCCACCCGAAGGATAAGACTGCACAGCCTCCCTCCAACCCTCAACCTGCAGCTCATGCGCTTTGTCTTTGACAGGTCAGCCATCACTCTGTACTGCTATGAGGAAAAATGGCAGAGCACAAAAATCTAGACTATATCACTTTGGCAAGACAGTATCTTCTCTGATTAAATATTCCAAAATCAAACAGACCTCCTCCTGAGTCCATCAGTGTTTACTGTCTACTGTCGTCTTCTCCAGACAAACAGGCCATAAGAAGAAGCTGAACACCTTCATTAGTTTTCCGGAGCAGCTGGACATGGGGCCTTTCTTAGAAGGAAAACAAGGTATTAGCAGCATGAAACACACACACACACACACACTGCACTTTTGCTTAATCGATTCACTTCAAACTAGCATGTTTGCTTTTTATCTTTCTCCTCAGTGAAAGGATAAAGACCAAGTCCTTTTTAATTTTGTAAAGGAGAGACATTTTCAATAGTCAACAGTGTCAAAGCAGGCTTCTTCTGTAAGTAAAGTCTTGACATTTCTGTGTTTGGATTGTCTGTTTCTCCAGACCAGAAGTGTGTTTATGAACTGAGTGCCGTTCTGATCCATCGAGGCATCAGTGCATATTCAGGCCACTACATTGCCCATGTGAAGGACGCTCGTACTGGTGACTGGTACAAATTCAATGATGAGGAAATAGAGAAGATGGAAGGCAAGAAGCTCCAGCTTGGCATTGAAGAGGACATCGGTGAGTGGTACTAAGTGAACATGGTATAGTTCTGTATTTTTTACATAGTGTTAGACTTGCACATTATTCAGTCATTTTTGTTAGTAGAATGTTATTTTAAAAAACTTTGTCTTGTAGGCCAGCTGAAATGATTATTTTTAGAACTGTGTCATCACACTGATGACGGTGCTTCAGAAATTTACCTGCAGGTCAGTAAATGTAAACACTTTCTCAAAGTTGCTGCTCTTCCTTCTTAGCTGAGACAGTGAAGTCCCAGACACGAAAGCCCAAGTGCAGTAAAGGCTACCACTGCTCCAGAAACGCCTACATGCTGGTGTATAAGGTCCAGGAAGAAGAGAGCTCAGACTCCTCTAGAACTAATGTCGAGGTACCAGGTGAGTGACGCAATATTAACTCAAAACAAAGATGGCAGTGATAATCTCCTATCTTTGTATGAACAAAGTCAGATTGGTACTGAGAAACATGTTCAAATCATTAAAAAATACAGCCAGGTCCATGTCGCCTTGTCTGATGGTTTCTTCTACCTCTGTTCTGGCTGCCAGCCTTCCTTCAGAGGTTGGTGGACCAAGACAACCATAAATTTGAGGAGTGGTGCAGTGAGATGGCTGACATGAGAAAACAGAGTGTGGATAAGGGCAAAGCCAAGCATGAGGAGGTGAAGGAGCTCTACGAGCTTTTACCTGCACGAGACGGTCAGTAAAAACATTCCCTGATCTCCCACAGTCTTTTAATTAACACACACTCAGAGTAATGATTGTTATAAAAATGAGTTTTATACTGTGTTTTAAATGTCTTAAATCATAAGATGTGTACATGAGTTTCTACTCCTCACGTGTTCTATTTTTCACTTCTCTAATATGACTATGTTGCAAAGGTCAGGTAAGGTCCAGGTTAATGTGTAAACAGGAAGTCTAGAAGAAGGGTCAGGGACAGGTCAGAGTGGCGATATTTAGATTGAGGAAATGCTAACTATTAAAGGAAATAAACAAAAAACTTATGATGCCATCTGTATCTTTGCGGAGATGTCCGAGACAGAAACCAACTGTTAGAGCTCCACACTGAGCCGTTTTCTCTGTAACCCCTTTTGTGTGTTGCGCTGTTAAACGCTCCTTCTTGTAAAGAATAAATTTACAAGTCCTCATTTTTAAAGGGTCATTAGAAGATTCTTATAACATTGATCATTTTTAATATATTAATATATAAGTAATACTGTGTCTTCATTTTAGGTATTAGAATGATATGAACAGTTTCCAGTGTCAGTTCTATGTGGATATGAGGGAGATGATATAGACAGAAGAATCCTGGATTTAATATATCTCTTGATGCTTTCCCTCCTCAGGCGAGCTGTACGAGTTTATCCCTCTGGAGTGGTTGAAGAAGTGGCTAGACGATTCAACTGCCACAAAAGAAATCGACAACTCACTCTTTTTGTGTTCTCACGGAAAACTGCATCCAGATAAGGTGGCAGAGTCCAAGAGGGTTTCCCTTCAAGCGGCTCAGCTCCTCTACGAGCGCTACAGCGGAGGGCCCAGACTGGACGGTGTGTTGTCTCCTCAGACCACGAGCTTCTGCAAAACTGAGAACGTTTTAATTCTTCCACTTCAATATTTACACAGAAGTTTTCCCAATGATCAGTTTACTGTTGTAAAAAATCATCAACACTCTGCTGCATTCATAGAATAGCACGGCTCACTGTCTCAAAGTGTTTCTAATCCTGACTGATCCTAAAACCACCGTGGTCATCTTTCACTTCTGTTTGTTTGTTCAGGCTCCTCTCTGTGTAGAGAGTGTGTTAGCCAGCGATGCAGGGTGCTGCGGCTGAAGAACCAACTCAATGAAGACTACAAGGAGGTCTCCAACCTGGTAAAACGCACACTCAGGTAAACACACTCAGGAAATGTTGAGCTGAGAATAAATACATGTCTTACATCCTCTTCTGAGATCAGACACCCCTACACGATAAACTAGAGATACATACATACATACAACAGTCATTGTCTGCCATCCACTCTAAAGCCCATGATGCCTAGGTGGAATCTGTCAACCGATTACAGGTTGTGTTTCTGACTTATTGACAAATTAGAGGCAGAATGGGGCGGGTCTTCACAGTTTGCAGTAGAATGACATCAGAGTGACCCTAAAAAAATGTAGTGATGATGGTGGGCATCAGATGACTGTAGTATAACAACCACAAACAGAGACATACAGACAGACAGACAGAGAAACACACACACACACACAGACAGACAGACAGACAGACACACACAGATACAGACAGAGAGAGAGAAAGACAGAGACATACACACAGACAGACAGAGAGACACACAGACAGAAAGAGAGAGGGAGACAGACAGGGAGAGAGAGAATGACATAGCAGCAAAGGTTGTGGGTCAGAAATGTTCCATAGTCCATGTCTGAAAAGACTAAAGATTGATGAAGTAGTGTATTAGTGTGTCACAAGAAAAATGAAGCAGTTCCACATTAAGAGAAAATCTCAGTCTTCACAGAGGGATTTATAATCATTATCCAGTATAACCATGGGTATTTATCACTCTGTGTGTGTGTGTGTGTGTGTGTGTGTGTGTGTGTCAGTGGTGAGGGCTACTGGGTGGGCAAAGCATCTCTGCGTAGCTGGAGGCAGTTGGCGTTGGATCAGCTGGAAGAAGACGAACACGAAACCAAACACAGCAACGGGCAGACCAATGGACAGGGACCACACACCAACAACAGCAAAGGTGATGGACCTGAGTTTGTTTCTCCTTCTGTGTCATTTTATTTTTCATCTGTCAGCCAAACTCGAAGCAGAACTTTGTGTCACACTGTGCAGAATCAGCGTCATATCAACTGAACTTAATATTTTATGCTTAGGCTGCAACTAATTATTATTTTGGTTGTCAACTAATTATCTTTTCAATTAGTCACAATTCAAAGTATTCAAAGAGTGTCAGCTGATCTGTAATATCTCCACTGCACCTCTCGTCTGATGAGCTCACAACACCCACAGTGCTTCACTTTTGTATTTTAATAAATCTGTTTTGGTTGCACACTAATGGATGAATATGTCTTTGTATCCAATTGGGTTTGATGTGCTTGCAGGTTGGTCAGCCAATATAAAGACACACGCACATTTATGACCAGATTTGACCGATAAAACTATCCACAGCGACAATATGTTACTAATCACTACAAAAGTGGCTGTATGTCCTGTAACTCACTGATAACTGAAACAAATAACTTGGATTTTATTTTGGTTGAAAATAACCAAAGTAAAATGACTTTAAGTTTTGGTCGACATAATATTTTGACCTGATGGGTCATTCATAGATATCAGATACCAAGTTTCATGGCCATCCATCCAGCAGTTCTTCTTGAGATGATTCAGTCTGGACAAAAGTGGTCCATGACATGTCCTCCCTAGAATTGTGCTGCTAGCCTAACTTAAATTCACCGTTTGCTGGTCTGTATGGTGTTTCATGAGTGTTAACGTTGTGAATTGTTTGATCATAGAGTCTGGCCCAGAGCTCTCAGAGGGCAACGAGGACGAGATGAAGACCTTCAATGAAGACATCGTCTGCAGTCACGGTACTGTCCCAGGAGCTGCATCTGCAATCATCCTAGCAAATACAATGACATCATACAATTATTAAACAGAAGCATGTTTTTATTGTTAATACATTATGCAGGCATAGTTTCAAATGGTGGTTGTTAAATGTGTTCCTGCTGTAGGAGGTCTGAGCATTCTAGAGACGGAACGGAAGCTGGTATCACCTGAAGTTTGGACCAAGCTGAGGGCGTACTTCCCCAAAGCCCCGGAATTCACCCAGAACCAAGAGCCATGTCAGCAGTGTCTGGTGAGAAGGCAGCCAGTGCCACATTTCATTTCTTCTTTTGTGTTCACCGTTTTTTTACATCTCTGAGCCTTCATTAAAACATTAAGTGTTTAGGTGGAACAGCAGAGGTTTGTGTGTGCACCTGTGCGTGTGTGTGTGACACATCATAGATTGTTGTGTGTCCAGACATTAGAGCAGGAAGAAAAGGACAACGAGGCAGTCAGTAAGATGATGGCTCTGGACCAGAAGAACCAACTACTCAACCTCTTCCATGAGAAGAACCGCCCAACACTCGCCAAGTGGCCTCAGGTACACACACAGCCAAGTAACCTGTTCACAGCAGAAACATGATGAAATAACAGATGTGGGATCATTAGCTTATTGTAAGTTACTGAAGAAGACAGCATGCATACATACATAGGTAAAGATGAAAGCAGTGATTGTGGTGACTCCTGTCTGTTTCTGCAGGGCACAGATGTTCTTTACATAGTCCCTCTGTTCTTTGTGGACGAGTGGAGGAAGTTCATCAGGTATGTTTGTTTCTAAATGACTGTTTGTTGTCATTGTCACAATAAAATTGGACTAAGTTTGGCATAAATATCAAGTGCCGTTAGTAATAGTCTTGACTTTGTGTTGCGAGTTAACCCTTTGATTTCCAAACTGGCTATTCTCTAATGATGTTGAATCAGTCAAATCAACCTCCCACCTGTGTGGACCTGTGTTTTATAGGAGACCCACTAAATCATCTCCAGTGTCTAATGTGGGCAACACTCTGCTGCTCTGTCCCCACGGAGGCTTCATGTTCACCTACGACTCCCTCATTAACGGAGATGCACAACAGTGAGTTCTGCTTATTTCATTGAAACTTTTGTTTCCAGAATCATAGTTGAAAAAATGAAAGTAATAACAGTTCAAGTTGACGGTCCATCAGAATACAGTCTGAATGAAACAAAGACGTGCAGCTTTTATGAAGTGCGCAGGTTATGTGAAGAACCATGAGCTGATGCGTTGGTCACAGTGGACACTGCTGTGGTCTCATGTTGTGCTGTTTGTCCTGCACAGTATAGCTCTGCTCTGGCCCAGTGAATGGGACGTGATCAGCAGGCTCTTCATTGTAGACCAGCCAATCTCCATCCACTGCTTCAACCAGGCCACGTCCACCGGGCCCACCACTGAGTACACAACGCAGCCTGGTAAGAGCTCACATGTCCAAGGCTCCATTTCAGAATGCTTAGTGTAATGCACTTTTTTCATCTCCTCAAAGACATACTCAAACACTGTGCTGTGAGTCTGTTTGAGAGTGAATAAATAATATCCTGAGCTGGATTATGTAAGAGGAGCTGAGCATTTAAACTATAGGAACACTTTGATACTGCAAACATTTTGAGTGCTGCTTTGAAATTTTTTGGCTTCTGACTGATTAGATATTGATATGGAGTGTTTGTGTTCAGATCTGTGTTGGGAGTGTAGAGAGAGCTTCCTTTTCCAGCAGCAGAGGGACCTCAGAGAGTACACCCAGGCAACCATCTACATCCGCAAAGTCATTGAAGACAAGAGGGTATGACAAAAAGATAATGGCTTGTCTTTTTTTTGGTCTGATATGTGACTAAGTTTCTGTTTCCACGTTTGCACAGATGATAAAGGAGGCAGCTCCGGAAATGAACGCCAGCAGCTCCGAGGCAGAGGAGGAGAAGGAAGAGCATCCAAAGGAAGAGGGAGAGCGAGATCCCGACTTCAGCCAAGTAAGTCCCATCACCAGGGTGGAGCCACTGCCACACACACGGTATCTACTAACCTGGAAAAAAAATCCCATGACTGCTTGTGTCTCCTTGTGGAAAAGCTTTTCTCTTTTTCTTGACTCTCTGAGTGCAGCTTTCTTTTTCTCTTTCACCACAGTTTCCTTTGTTTGTGGTAGTAAAAACAGTAGAACTTGTACATGTTGCAGTTCACACAAGTGACCTTCATGTTTGATCAGTTTTAGTTCTGTCCTGTCAGCAGTTCAGCTGCTGCTTTCAGTGGCAAAGATGGAGAATGGAGTTGGAGTCAGCTCTAATAGCTAATAATCACATTACGTTCTTTCAGTCAGAAGATGGTGCAAAGCGGCTAAAGTTGGGTGACAGCAGTGCAGCTTCAGCAGCTGCCCCTCCTGTGACCAACGTGACCAAACTAGGTGGAATCAGAAGAAGCACCCGGCACAGGAAGCTCAGAGGAGAGAAAGCACTCATCGTTTCAGCTAATCAGACACTTAAAGAGCTGAAAATCCAGGTACAGATAGAAGCCTGAGGCTCTAAGACGGGACATGAAAACAAGTTTGCGACAAGTTGCAGATGGATAGAATGACTCTACAGGTAGCTCACTGTGCTGTGCTTCTGGCTCTGTAGATTATGCACGCCTTCTCTGTGGCTCCGTTCGACCAGAATCTCTCCATCGATGGAAAGAATCTGACAGATGACTCGGCCACACTGGGCAGTCTAGGCGTCATCCCTGAAAGCATCATCTGTCTTAAGGTACTTTAACAAAGAAAGCTTCACCTGTGTCGCTTTAATGTCGACTCACATCAGATCATCTTCATCCAAAACATTCATTACATTGTTTCACTACAGGCTGATGAGCCAATAGCTGACTATGCTGCAATGGATGATGTCTATCAGGGTAAGTGGTGTTGTCTTCATCACATTGATGTAAAAAAGCTAAATTGTGATGATACGGTCTTCTCATGCTGAGTCCTTCCTTCACAGTGAGGATGCCTGAAGAGGGATTTAAAGGTGAGCACTTGATATGGTGAACGCTTAATGTTAATTCATATTAGTCTATTATGTCCAGAAAGCTGATAAATAGACTGAATCCACCTCGCTGTTCTGTTTGGATTGGTGAAAAACATGAGATGTGAGCAGCAGCTCGGTGTCGATGCCTTTTTGAGTGCTCACCAAACTGTGAAGCACTGAAGGTTGACCAAATGTTTGACAATTCATCATCAGATTCTTTTGTAAATGAATTTAGAGTTGTGTTGATGAGACTGAGTTTGTCCGTGGAAAGTGTGATGTGATCTGATCATTTGTGTCCCTCTCTGCAGGCACTGGGCTTCTCGGGCACTGAGGAAAGCTGTGCTGTAGCTATGCTTGAATTGGACAGATAACTGATGGAAATTTTAAAAAAAGCTTGAATTTGTCAAGTGTCCATATATAAATAAGTGCTTTAATTTGTTTTTTTACGTTTTGAGTAGGCTTTCTTTGATAAAACTGTGACTCTGTTGCAAAGCCGCTGTTTTTCTCTACATAAGGTTAGCTGGCGTTTGATATTTAAACTTCCTAATCATTCTGAAGGACTCTGTGGTAGTGCTTCTGCCGAACTGACAAGGACAGGTGGAGGAAGCAAGGTGGGTCAGTTTTACTCTGAGGCTTGGCTTCAGTTAACTTCTACTGTTACTCAAGAAAATGGGCTTTGTTTCTGACTCTTAAATTATGGCAGAAGAAAAATTCAAGATAATGTTCTTTCTTTCCATTATGTGGAAGCTTGTGTTCTCACTGCAAAGTTTTCAGGTTTGTCAAAAGAATGCACGAGTAATTGTTAAGTATTACAAATATAACTGCTCTTAAATGTTAGAACATTTATTACCTCTACAGCAAATGTATATCCATATACTCCATGTGGCATTTAGAGATACATAGCTACACGGTATGTATAGAGGCCGATTCCTGCAGGAGTTTCAGCAGTGCAAACCTTGAGAGTTGGAAGTTCGCAAGAGAATGCAAGCAGTGATATGTCCTGTTCTTTTCACTGTTTTCTTATGGACAATAAAGTTATTTTCAAAGCACCTTGTCCTCACACACTTTGAATTCTGACCTTTAACAGATTGTTGTTGGTGGCTCAGTGTTTATCAGAGCTTATCAGAGTAAGTCTCTGGCACCTATTGAAATGATTCATCAAGTGTTTCCTCCAGTGCTGAAACTAATGTCCATGTATTGGGCAGTGTAGCAACCAATAATGTAATAACATGTCAATAATGGAATAAGTTATTACATTATTGGTTGGTTATGTTATTGCCGTACCATTTAAAATATATATAATAACCACATCTGATAATGTAATAATACATAAACAGGAATGCATTTCTTGGAAATCAAAGATCATTTTGCAGTTTTTGTGCAGTTTGCTCATCAAAAATAGATACAGTGGACGGCATAGTCGTCATATTCATTCATCAAGGATATGTACAATGTAGCACTTAATTATGGCTGTAAGAGGCAATTTGAAAATTTTGTTGTGCAGTCTTTAATTAGAATATTGTTTATTCACTCAGTGGAATGTGCCAGAATTCAGATAAGGTCATTATTTATATATCTATGTGTGTATTATGACATTATTGGCTGCAATTATTACATTTTCAATGGATTTCTTTAATGCTACGCCAATAATGTGATAACATATTATTGGTAAAATGTAATAGTAAATAGTATATGTCTATATATGTATACACACATACAAAATGTGTAAATGTACTTTCTACTTCAGTGTTGAAATGAATGCTGCCTGAAAGGCGGACTCCCCGCAGCACCCGGAAATGTCCCTATTTGGCTGCCGTACCGTCGGTCTCCATTTTCAAAACGGCCAAGCTTTATTGCGCACACAAGAATTGTTCAGCAAAGAAGTTTAAATAAAGAAACGGATCGTTTGAATTATTCAAGGTAAAGACACCCAACAACTGCAGGCTGCATGTCGGAAGCTCGTCACTCGTTGTCCGCGTGTAGCCGCTCGTGTACGCTCACGAGCTTCACTCACCCCGCATCAGCCACCTTTATACATTACATTAGCATCTGTGGCTAAAGCTAATGCCGGAGACCCGTTAACCGTGTGTTATCTTGTAAACACTGAGTCAGTGAGCAGTCAGCTGCTCTCCTGATGGGACCACGCTCTCTCCACAGAGCCGACATGCTCACAGTCTGATTTGATTCACAGATTTCTGTTGACAGAATAAGATAAGACTCACTCGACATTAAATATTAACCCTACTTTTGAATCCAGTGCTCTCAAACATTTGCTATGAATCCTTAATGTAGTTAATGAGGTGCATCCACTTCAGTAGTGCCATTCTGTATTGAGTCATCACAAAGGTATACTTTAACAAGTTCTATAAAATGTCCCCGTGGTCTGCACCTGCATCATTTTTCTGTTTGAATTTATATGTGTTATGTCAGAAACTACGAGGACCTGCAGTTCTGTTGTTCTAGAGGTGTTTCCTTGGAGAATAAAAAAAAAGCCTTGTGACCAAAGAAACACATAAAGGATTGAGGTTCAGGTTTTAAGTAAGGCTGTATGAGGCTCTCCTGAGTAGAGTCAGTGTTACATACAGCAGACAGTGTCAGTGCACACCCTGCAGGGCTGTGCACTGCTGTGGACGGGGTCAGCAGAAAAGTGTGCCAACCTGAAACATTCACATCTGTCACCACTGTGTGTAATAGTTAGTATCTACTCACTGCTTCACTGGGCAGTCAGATAGGTTTAATGTAGGGAATGGAAGTTGAGACAGTGTGGTGCCAAAGGAAGGAGAGGCTGTCTGATAGCGAGGTAGAGCTGTGAGAATATGCTCACTGTAATGAACAGTGGCTAAAGTACATTTCTGCTGACCCTGTCCGCAGCAGTGCACAGCTCTGCTTTTCTAAACTGCAAACGCACTACCTCATACAGCCGCTGTTGGGGGGGAAAAAAACAGACAATCCCTTTAACTGCTGCTTTGACTGATTGGGAAATGTCAGTAGATCTGTGCTTGGCTCAGCTGATACTTAAAGTGCTGTAAAGGAACTGTAAAAAGCGTCTGTGGACAGTTATGGGTTAGTATATGTCCAGCTGAAGAGCTTCAGCACTGTTCCCCCAATGGACGATAGTATATGGAGTAAATGCTGTGTGTGTGTGTCTGTTGAGTGTGTGCCATTCCACCAGTAGATACAGATTAAATGCACAGTATTCTGTCTGATTTCAGTACTGTACAGGTTTGCTGCTTGTCTTTAAAAAGCTGACATGATGTTCTCTCAGAACATTCTCCCCCCTCTCCAAACAGTCAGATAAAATGATGGAGCTACCCAACTACAGCAGCCAGCTGATGCAGCAGCTGTGGGCCCTGAGGAAAGAGGGACACTTCTGTGACTGCACTGTCCTGGTGGGAGACAGCCCTCACAGAGCACATAAACTGGTGCTGGCTGCCTCCAGCATGCTCTTCAGGTACTGTGAGAATTAATGTGCAGAGAAACTAAATTAAAGGGAGCAGTTAAGAAAGCTGCACTGATCTATTTCTGACTCTAAGTATCCATTTGATATCCAATCAGCTTTTTAGGTTCATGACTTTACAGTTAGTCAAGTCAAGACAGTCTCAAGCCAGTCAAGACAAGTCAAAGTTAAGTTTCGAGTCATTTTAGTCAAGTCAAGTCTGAAATCTTGTCTAAGCTAATCATGGGTCAAGGCTCTCCATCAGCATTGCTGGACCTGAAGACCTGAAGACCTGAAGAGGTCCAAAACGCCTGTGATACAAACACTAACACACCCTGAGCTCACGGTTCAGGCAGCCTGGTTAACAAACTGAGCTAACAGTAGCTACAGTTGGCAGAAGTTTACTTCACTGTCCATCAGGAAACTCTGTAAATCACAGAGCGTTGAGGTGGAGCAGACAGAGGTTACAGTCTAGTGTAAATGCACTATGGGGGCAGTTATAGTTACAAGTCAGTGTAGCATCAAAATGATTTAAAATCTGTTATTTTATGGTAGAAAAGTGAAAGTGACACAATGTTGCTTTAAAGCTGTATGAATAAGCATTTTTACAGTCCACATTCTGTACTGATGAATATGATGTATTACTTTTATTTGTGACTTTGAAAGTCTTCCATGTAGTTCATGTAGTTTAAATATGATAAAATGACCTAAATCTCTGCCAGGTCTCTCCTGGACGGCTCCGACACCATCTCCATCGACACAGCCATGGTTTCCTCACAGGAGTTTGGTTGTTTGCTGGACATGGTCTACACTGGCAAGCTGCCTATAGGAAAACACAACGTCGGCCGCATCGTGGCCGCTGCAGACAGCCTGCAGATGTTCGATGTGGCCGTTGGCTTCAAAAACGTCCTCACCAGTCTTGTGAACCAGCAACCCCTTTCTGCACAGACGCCAAGCCTAACTGTGATCAACAAAGCCCAGAGCCTGAACCCTGAAGGTCCATCTTCACCCAGCGAGTACACCTCAACCTCAGACAAGAGGGAGTCAATGGTTGTGCTGAAGCAGGAAGACTGTCAGAGTGACAGTGTTGATGCAGAGGAACCAGCATGTAAAAGAATCTGTGTGGAGCTCTCTGAGGCCTCAGGTCAGTTTCAGCTGCTTACCATGTTTAAAGGCATATATACACTAGTTACTAGACTAACAAGTTCCGTCCACTCTGATAACATACAACACAACAACCTGTTACAGTCCTAACACCTTTGGCTGTGTTCATATGTGTGTGTGCACAGAGCCTGAAGGAGCTAAATCCTCAGAGGTGGTAGTGGAGGAAAACAACAAGGTGGCAGCCACGTTCTCCAGCGGGCCTGTCTCTGGCTTTCTAGAACATTTCTCTCAGCTTGTGGAGCTTCTCAGCAGCATGTCATCTGTCCTGGAGCTGCTGAACCAGGCAGCACAGAGCAGCCTGGATGAACAGGAGAGACAGGTAGAACAGGTCACCCCAGTGCGGAAGTCCTAAAGGTGCCCTGTGATGTTTCTATTCAGTGTTACCTAATGAAACACATTGTGTGTATCATCGGTGGAATAGTGTTAATCAGCTGAATGTGTTTTGTGTCACATGCACGTGTCCTTAACAAACAGGACAGGAACCCCCTCAGAATAACAGCTCTGTATTATAACGAGTGGAAATGAATCACCCAGATTTAGTTCAGTTTAGTGTACTTAGTGTATAATCACCTGAAAATAAGAATCAGCATGTTTTTGTTACCTTAGAATTAGTCTTTACATCTACAGGCACGGCGGGTCCGCTGTGTTGAACTGTGTTCCTGCAGTCGCCCAGGACAGACAAACTATCACTGTCTCTGCATAGGGACTTTCTTGCATGTTTTCCAGCTACTCTAGATTTAGAGGGCGAGTGAGCTTGATGTCACTAAATCCTACACACTGCTCCTTTAAGCTACGTATGCACTTCCCTGCAGTCGTCTGATGTTTCTCCATTCATGATCAAATCCAACACTCAAAACAGACGGTAGAATAGTTGATGAAAGCATGAAATCATGTGACACTGCGTGAGATGGAACTGATGCATACTGAAATACAAATTAAAACAGAGCAGATCAGAAAATCATGTTCTGGTCAATTTAGGAATAAAGGCCCGTCTGTAATATCTCTAATAAGGCCTGAGGTAAATCAACGTTCCTTTCTGTCCTGCCAGGTTGTGTGTCAGTGCTGTGAGGAAGCAGATCCCAGCTCAGCGATGGAGAAGCTGATGAGTGCAGTGAAAGAGGAGCAGCTCAGTGAGGGAGCGCTCCTCAGACTCCTCCGGGTCGTTCAACAGAAAACTCCTTCCTCGTTCCCCACACCACTGCTCTCTCTGCTGGATGAGGTGGAGGGGGACACGCAGGAGCCAGAAGGAAACCAAACTGGGGGTAAAGAAGACTCTGAAAAGCAGGACAGCACTGGACCTGAAGAAAAGGAGGAGGAAGAGGTGGAAAAGGTAGAGGAGGAAAGCACTAAGGGGGAGACCGAAAAGGACGAGAAAGTTCTAAATACTACGTCCCCTTCCTCCAAACCCTACTCCTGTCGCTGGTGTAAGAAGGGTTTTGCCTACAAATGTCGAATGCTGGCCCACGTGAAGCGCTGCCCCATGTCCCAGGAGTGTCAGCAGCAGTGCTCACAATGCCCTGCCAAGCTGCCCAACCAGCGGGTTCTGCAGCGGCACCGGGCCGAGGCCCACCACAGCACCGCACGGGTGAAGAAAAAGGTGGCATGCGACCTCTGTGGGCGAACCTTCGCTCACCCATCAGGTGAGAATTGACTGGTGCAGAGTAACACACACATTCACCTATACAGCTCATTCAGTACTGTGTTCATCATTTACATCTGGATGGCCACACTGCCTCCAGCAGGTGTAATGAAGAAAGCACTGACACGTTTCTGCCCCCCTCCTGTCACATCTCAGGGATGATTTACCACAAACGCACCGAGCACTTTGAGGAGAAACCGTTTGCCTGTGAGGACTGTGGCGCGAAGTTCGGCGCCAACTCGTCTCTGAAGAATCACATGAGGCTGCACACGGGGGAGAAACCTTACCGCTGCAAACACTGTGACATGAGCTTCAGTGTGGCTGCTGCACTCGCGTACCACACCAAGAAGAAGCACTCAGAGGGTAACACACACATGCACACACACACACACACACTTAAATAAGATTATTGCTTATTGGCCTGTTGGTCATCTATTCCGCTGCTGGCTGTTTTTTGGTTGCAGTCATGGTGAACACAGTGAACAGGAGGGCTCAGCACTTTGTCTGTTTGTGTTTAGGGAAGATGTATGTGTGTCAGTACTGTAAAGCCATCTTTGCCCAGTCCATCGAACTGACGCGACACGTGCGAACACACACGGGTGACCGGCCCTATGTGTGTCGAGAATGTGGCAAAGGCTACAGCCAGGCCAGCGGACTCACCGTCCACCTGCACACCTTCCACAGTAAGAACACACTCACTATACTCGCACTCACTATAAGAGAATCATTTCTACATGTGCGTCGCGTAACGTGGAACTTTCTTGTGCTCCCGCTCCTCGTCAGATTTGTCGGAGCCTCATGACTGTCAGAAGTGTTGCCTCAGCTTCTCCTCTTTGGAGGAGCATCGCCAGCACATCCAGGAGTTCCACCCAAAAGAGTTCCACAAGTGTCCCACCTGCAACAAGGTGTTCACCAGCGCCGCCCTGCTGGACAAACACAAGGGCACGCACACCGGAACCAAACCCTTCAGCTGTGACCTCTGCAACAAGTCTTATCAGGTAGGACGAGGTTGTTCGGCTTCACAGCTCTTGGGTCAGTCGGTTTGTAGGGATCTGTGCAGTTTTATGTGCGTGTCTTTCTTTGTTGCTATAGCAACTGTCGGGTCTGTGGTACCACAACAGGACCAACCACCCCGATGTGTTTGCGAACCACACCCGGCAGCTTAAGACTCTGGTCCAGTGTGATGTCTGCTTCAAGTTCTTTCCCAGTGCTGCCAGTGTGGCCAAACACCAGGCTGCTGAGCACCAAGGTGAGGACAGTGAAGTGTCGTCTCAGTTCTTACGTCATCGTGTACATGTAATGTCGTGACTTCAGTCACTATAAATGACTGAATAAAAAGAGCAGGGCCTCATCTGCTGACTCCACTGTTTGTCCTGTCCTCCAGGTTCGGCGGCGTCAGCAGTGCACTGTCCCTACTGCCCAGCTGTGCTGGGCGGGGAGGAGGAGATGCAGGAGCACATCAACAGCCAGCATGTCACCCAGAGCAGCGAGACATTCAGCTGCATCCTCTGCTCCCTGGTCTGCACCTCCCAGCTGGAGCTGCAGGAGCACCTGCTCTCCTGCCACATGGAGACACGGGTGGAACCAGAGGCCGGAGAGGAGCAGGCCTCCACCTCACACACAGTAAGGAGCTGAATGATCATTCATGTTCATGTTACAGTAAATATATGAATAAGTCTACAGAGGGAGCTGAGTGAAGTCTGATCAGTGTCCTCATGTGATGTCACTTGTTGTAGCAGTGCAATGTTGAATCAATGAAGCACTGATTCAAACAGGAGCCTACTGCTGATACATTCAAGCAGCTGGACATGCCCCAATAACTGACATTACTCCAGATGTTTGGCCTCAGACAGCTGTGGCCAGCAGAGCAGATTTATCTTTTGAAACGAATCAGGATATTTCATATCTGACTCCTCTGTCCAAGCAGGTCATTTCAACAGGCCCAGCGGGCGATGAAGGGCCAGAGTCTGTCATCTGTGAGGAGCAGGCACAGCTGGCAGCTGCCCAGCAGGTGTTTGTGGCTCTGGCAGGTGGAAGAGAGGGAGAATCATCGGCGGAGGTGGTGGAGGTCAACATGTATGACCTGCTGAACAACTCAGTCACCTTCATCTGCGAGGACAAACAGCCGTGTCCAGACTCCCAAGCATGAACTTTGGTGACGATGACTCTGAGCAGTTTTATGGTCTGATCATTAACAGAGCTATGACACCAGGACTCTTTACGACTTAATTCACACACAGAAACCAGACTGGTTTCTAAGCTTGGTCCTGAACGAGCACAGAAAGTCAAACACAAAACAGAAAAACAAACATGAGCTCCACCTTCAAGCTGCTCCTCTACTTCACTCACTACATTGCCCAGACAACAGTCGAATGTGAGTCTGGCCATGAGTGGAGTGAGAATGTTGACTCTGAACTCAAAATCACCAGTGTGCATCTGCACTGAAACACTGCAGTTTTTTTATTTTTATTGGAGGTCCACAGGCAGCTGACAATCATTATTCATAAACACTCTGAACAGGCTCATACAGCAAAGTCCTGAGAAGTAGATCGAACAAAGAGTGTGCTCAGTGGGATGTAGTAGAATATTAATTCCATCTAATGAGAGGGAAATAAAGTCATATTACATCTGGAATTCTGAATTCAAGTCCAGTGTCAGATTTAGAGTTTTTTCATTAGTGTAATCACGTGAACACTTTGATATCTACAGACGCAGCAGCTGTGGATGAAAGCTTCATGTATGTTTGAACGCTCTGGTTATGCTTTCATTAAATATGCACAGCAGTGTTTCCCCTCTGGCTCATAGACTTTACATTATGATGATGATGATTACAGATATAAACCTCCATGGAACAGAGTGTTTGTAGTAGAGCTATGCGATATGACCAACATGCACACAGCACATTTCCTGTCATTCCTCATCTTTTATGATGCATATTATTATTTGTTGGATGGAATTTCTGATCATGTCTTTGGTGTTTCACTGTACTGATTTGTATTTAGTATTTAAGTTTGTTGCAGCTGTGTGTAGCACTGTTACGCAAGTCAAATTTCCCCTCAGGGCCAATAAAGTTGATCTTATTTCATCTTAAACAGTCTTTGGAAGTTCCGACAGAAACTTCAGTCTTCATGACTTCTTGTTGTATGATGAGTTGCGGACAAAAGGTCCCCCAAATCCTGCACAGGGGTCCTTTAAATGTGTTATTTTACACTTCTGAACATTACGTATGGCATGCTTTTCATGTGAGCTGGAGTAAGAGCAGATCAAAAACAAAAGCAGAAAAAAAAACAGTCATTAATAAATCATCAGAAACCTGTTTTAATGATGGACCGCTAAAATGTCTGGAGGGTTTATTACTGACTGCTCATCTCATCAACATATGTGGGATCAGCTTTCACTGTCTTCTATTAGAGACACAGCAGGTGTGAGCACTTACAGTCTGAAGCTTTGTGCTGATTTAAAAATGCACACACTATCACATGAAAGAAGGAAACAGGTTTGATTTGTACTTAATGAAGGTGCTCAGTCGTGACTTGTGAATAAGACAGGCTGAGGCAAGGTGCTGGAGGATCAGTACATCCAACAGGTTCTCTAACACAGTTAGTTAAAAATAGTCCACATTCATCAGTCTCAGCAGGGTCGCACTTGACTCTTGTCCTGATTAGAAAAGAACCTGCAGCTGCTTTTCAACAAACCTGCTTGTGCTGGCTGTTTGCGACGACTGTTCCATAACAGAGATAATACGTATCTGTAAAATGATTATTTATGGAAGTAAATGGTTGGAAGTGAAACAGCAGCAACTTGCTTACACATATTTCTATACAACAGCAGTTAAACAATGACTACTTTTTTCCAACACAAAGAATCAGCGCAATAAGCAGAATTCTCACCCTACTCATGTAGAACGTGTTTCCAGGATTTCCTACAAGCTCTGTATACAACAAAAGGTTAGACTGATGGTAAGACTATAACTGGTGGCACTCATTGAGAGCAATAAATGGGGATTACCATCTATTGTGCCTAGCAAGAAACGAACCAAAACCCTCTGATGTTCATCTGTAAGGAAGCCAGTTTCTTGAGAGCAGGTTTGGACCCTGGCATGGAAAGGTGCAGTGATCTGTACATTTTCCAAATCTTCTCCTGTGACTATTTTGCTGATATGGAGCCGACGGGAACGTCTAGCCCTTACGAGTATGCTGGGATTGGTTGAATTAGTGTCTGGACTGATTCTGTAGGGATGGCATCTTTGCAAAAAGTAAGCTTGTACCTTTGCCACATTCATTTTCTTTCATATCAATAACAAACGCTAAATCACAAAGAGCACGACTATGAACAACCACTTTATATACAGAAAAGGGTTATACATACACACTGACAAAAAGGAACAGCTAATGAACCAGAGGTGCTACATGTCGTTTTTCACATCATTGTTTGGTTTTTGTAATAAAGAGACTCAATGACGTCAACAATGACTCATCAGTCTGTTTTTGTCCTTATACTATTGTTAGCAGTGTCTTTTCAGACACATAGCCGTGCCATGAAATCAAAACAATGAGCTAAAGGAAGCTATATGATAACTCTCTATTGGTTTGGTTTGACAGCATGATCTGACTCAACATTGACTGAAATGCTTCATGTGGCACCTCTGAGCAGCCACAACACAAAAATATCATACGTGGATAAATAAATAGAATTCACAGGCTGGTTTATAATCATCCAGGCGCTACTTCGGACACCTTGGACACACTGCCTTTGACTGTGGCTTTCACTGCATATATAGTGCAAATCTTCCTCCGGAGAGGCAACAGACAAAAGAAGTTCTTTGTGTTTCTTACAGCGGCTGGAGTCAGTTTGAAGACAGCAAAGATGCCAAATCTGCATCTTTTTAAGCTGCAGTTCTTCTACTGGCCATTAGGTGCTGGCTCCTAGAGAAACCTCTATTGAAGTGTGCTGAGCAATGTTGTAGTCAAGACCACCTAAACCAAGACAAAGCCCTGATCAGGACCAGAGAGTATCTGGACAAGACCAAGACTTTGACTTAGTTGAGGCCAATTCAAGACCAAAGTCAGCCAGCAAACTTGTAGCCAATATTTGACATATATCTTTGGGTGACAGCTGCAGAGCTTGGGTGACGCTGAGATCAGACATCCAAACATTTGATTTTGATCTCAGCTTCACCCAGGGTCTGCACCAGCCCCTGGTTAGGATTTTCTGTCTCAGGTAACAGACAGAGATCTTGATAAGCATACAACTCAATTCCAGAGCCCTGTGCTGAGCCTACACGTTTTTATGTTCTTCTGCTGTTTCTAAGACGAGCAACGTGTGAAGCTGTTTGCTTTTGCGGAGGATGTAATCTATCTAATTCTCTAGGCTTCGGAGTACAATGTGAATCCAATATGGCCACTGAGCAAATAAAGACAAACAAGTGCGTCTCCTAGCTGGTGATCTTCTTACGGGGCAGGTAGGCATTCGTTATCTGGTTCATCACCACCAAGGCAGGGAAGAGGGGCAGCAGGAGGAAGGCCCACCAGGCCACCCCTTTCACCGTGGCCTGAAACCAGTCTGAGAACATGGCCGACACCACAGTCACTGTGGCCAGCAGGTAGACCACCAGGCCGCAGGTGGCGTGGTACAGCTTCAGCCTCGGCACAGAGGAAGAGAGACGCAGCAGCTTGGGGCAGACCACGCAGAGGCCGCAAGATGCTTGGACGACGGTGGCAGCCAAGGTGCAGATACCCAGCAAGCTGTGCCAGGTGACCAGGTGGGGGAGCTCTGACACACTCTTGCTGGCCACCATGAAGCCCAGCCCAGTGGCTGCAGCTATCAGGACCAGAGCCTGACAGAACCAGTGGAAACGGACTTTACCCTTCCGAGATTTGAAGCAGAACGGGGATCCTTCAGCCGAGAAAAGGAGGATACCTTCAGTCATACACAGGCAGTACTGCAAGGAAGGAAGGAAGAAGAAACATGTTAATAAATGTTTTTTTTAGCAAAGCAGGTAGAGAGTGTGTGTGTATAGAAAACAAAGGATGGAGTACAGCTCCATTGTTTTATTGTATCAGAACACCACCTGTACATTATAGCTGTTTGGCCTTCATAGTTTTGGTCATCATAACTAGGATTGAAATCAAACTAAGTTCATCCAGATGATGTACATTGTTTTTTATTTCTTTCAAATGTGATGGTAATATTTCCTCACTGAAGAAGACCACTGCAGTGTGTGTGTGTAGGTCAAAGTTAAACAATGTTTACACTAAACCTTCTGGGTAACAGTCTGATACACGGTCTATCTCTGCATTCTGTGATCCCAGACCTGAACTGAAATAAACTGTATTTATCCTATCACAATGCAGGATGAAGAAGTTTGAGGTTGAAGGGTATAGTTATGTTTCTGTAGATGATATGGCAAATGAAATGCTCTCACTAACACACTCTCAGGTCAGTTTGTAACACGATATCCGGTGCCGTGTTGTGACACGGTCCTCTGTGTGTGCGCGCTCACTCCATCTATTATTCACAGTGGAAAGAAGAGCAGTGGGTGTGAAGGTAAAGGAATGCTGAGAGCTTTCAGGAGAGTTAATATTCAACTGAAGAAATATGAATGAACTAATATACTGTCAATTAATTTACATTTGAGAATACTAAAGATAATCCATCAACATAACTCAGTGACAACAATGTTAACTGTAGGAAATAAAGACCAACGAACTCATGTCAGGTCATGTCATAATGGTTATACTCTTTTCTTTTTGTAATTCTGAGAATAAATATGGGCATATTTTGTCGTGAATATGATGTGGGATTTTCAATCACTCGACAGCTCATGATAAAGCATATTAATAAAGATGTCATAGTTTTGTTGTAATTGGGAGTAGTGCCAGGTAGTTAGCAACACTTTGACTACATGCAAATATATATATATATATATATATATCAAATGATGAAAAAAGATGTTGGACTGAGGTTCGACTGCAGAAAGGAATTACCATAACACAACTGGAATTTGCTACTTTGGTAAACCAGCCATGATTAGAACATCATATAAATAATTCTCCCTTACTACAGTACAATCAATTTGTACAATCAAATGATGTCCATGCTGTAATGTCACTGACCATTTTCAGATGTCTCCCACTCTATTCAATAACTGTTAAGACCATGTAATCAATCGAATAATAGCTGAATAAATAAACATATGTGCTTAATTATTTTATATTTGTTTATATTCGTTTAACACATGACGCTGTGGGTCCCTGAGCAGCTCCTCCAGCAGCAGTGTTAGGCCCTCCGCAGGTCTTTCATCCCTACTGTTGTCAGACTCACAACACAACAACACATGACCATGTTGTACTTTGTTTATCACCACCTATTCACCATAACTTTTATATTTATTTTTTTCTGTATTATATTTTTATTCCTATAACTTACTATGTGCAATATTATTTATATCATGGCTACTGTCCCCTTAGTACTCATTTTGCACATCTTTACACTTGTCTGTTGTTTGTCCATTTTATTTTATTCTGTAGGGTATATTACACCTCTTTTGATGCTGTGGTGAGTGAATTTCCCCCATAATTATAGTCAGTGTGTGATGATGGTATCTACAACTACATGATGATTTATTCAAAAGAAAACAGACAGAGAGGTCACAGAGTAGGCCGGCACAACCCCGAGAGGCCGAGACAAGCAACACACCAGAGCACTGTCAGGTTATTCCAGTAGAAACTGGAAGAGCGACTGTATGCAAGCTGTGACAGACTGAAACCAAAAGAAACTGTAAACTTACTGCAAAAGACATACACACTGGATGCCAAGAAAACAGACCTGGAACAAAGAGAAACAGCAGTAAGCATCTTAACAAAAATCAGATATGTGCTATGTTTATTAAAGACATGTTTTCTGAACTTTTGGATTATTACTACATCACCCACTGATCTCTGTGTCTAAAATGTGAAGATGAAAATGTGAAGAGGCCGTTTCATTGCAAAGGTCATCTTAAGACATGACACAGTTATTCTATTAGAAAAACCATAGATTCACTGGTAATGAATATATATATGATATATGATTTGCTGCCCTCTTATACTATATTATTAGAGATCAACAGAGATATTACACACATAACACAAGAGTAATAGTAAGTACAAGTATGGCTCGGAGTCGTTCATTGAATTAATATGAATCACACGAAGTGTTAAATGCACAGTGTGCTGAAGTTATGAGTTATTAAGACGAGGTCAGTTCATGTTTTCACTGTAAACTGCTGCCTGTCTAACTCAGGTCGGTACACACATAGAACTGCTTTCAAAGCTAAATGAAGTAAATAATAATGCATTATTATTGATTCATTATTAAGTATTAATCCCAAGAATGTATTTAAACTGGAGCACATTAGTGCAGATCCATATATCCACACATCCATGTATTCACTCACTGGTTCCGGGTCTGGACAGCAGGGAGATGATGAGGGTCAGGCCCATTCCGGTGACATGAGCCGCTATCACCGCCGCCCTCCGCAGCCACACATACAGCCAGAACTCCCGCATCCCCAGCCCCTCTCCCACCGGGCTGTACTCCACATCAGCAGACCGCATGCCGCCAGCCCACCTGCCCGGCTACCTGCCCGGCTACCTGCCGACTCCGGCGGGCGTACAAGCTGCGCTGGGACGGAGAGACGCGGCGCGTGCTGTGCTCTGCGTGCTGGCTCTGTTTGTCAAGACACCGGAACACTGCGCGAGCTCCATAATCATCCAGTCACGGAGGGAAAAACGGACACACAAACAGGGTCGGTACGCGATCCCGTGAACATGACCCGAGACAAGCTCCGCACAATGACGACACACAGTACCTCCGGCATGTAGTTTTTCAAACTTCGTATCGGGTTACAGCGTCATAGGTTCTTTCCTTTTTGTGGATACTCGAGCCCACCCCATGACTTAATACATACATGACATAATTATAAACAGTGAAACAGGTGTGACCTTGCGCCTAGAGCCTCTGTTGCACTGAGTCTAAACCAGGTGTTGTACAATGCGTTCAACGGTGAGAGATTTATTTTGAAGGAAAGAGGCAGTTCACTTCCTGATGTGTTGTTGGACACTATTCGTCAATTTGACCAAACATGGCTGGGTCGCAGTGATCCTCCGAGGCGCGTGGATTACGAACAGGTTGGCCGACATATTAAACGGAGAACCGACCGCCGCGAGCACCGGAAGCTGCGCGCGCTCTGCTCAGTCACAGGTCGTCCTCTGCCGGTCACAAATATCTGACACGTCTGCACGTGCTCTGAAAGAATAACAAGAGCAGTCATCTCAAGTGGAACTAAATAAAAAAAGATGAATACTCAGACTGTCTCCATGTTTTTGTTTCACTTCCTGGTTTGAGTCGAACTCGACACCGAAGAGGACTACAGAACCGAGATGCTTCCCGGCCACTTCCGGCTTGCATGTTTCGTCCCCGCCTGTTTGTTTAGATGGCGGTCCGGCTGCGGTTCACACAGAGCGGCTTTAAAACCACCGTTAGGACTGACCAAACCAGGTTTTATGTTTCAGTATGAGGGCGACATGTTAAGACACGTGGCCTGTAAACTGGATACATTCTCTGACAGAGAATGGTCCACTAAATTCTAGTCTGACGTATTTAAGTAGGCTGTGCCGGCATTGACATTGTTCTAATAGTGAGTGTCAGTTATTACTTTTCGGTATACATTCGAGTTCTTTCTTTATGATAATGTCATCATGTTAACCCTGCTAAAGCTGAAGGTGGATTCAGAGATGAAAGGTGGATTTTTTTGTGTGGACAATAATCACGCGCACAGTGCACGCGCACACCACAACCGGAGGCTGCAGCCTGTTAGAAATATAAGCTACACAACTTTAACAAAGTCAGATAATGAGAGCTCAGCTGCTCCACTACAGCAGCATCTTAACATCCTACATGCTGAAAGTCAGTGGCTCCTTTGTTCCATGCTGTGTATCAGGTGATGTTCAAAGCTTAGGTGGAAATTGATTTGAATTCTGCTGGAGATCCAAACGTTTGCAAAGAAACCAGATACTTCGGGGAAATGAGACATTTCAGTCACTGTGAGCATCTCATCTGTTCAATGATGTGCTCATACTGTGGACGATTTACTAAACATGGAAATGAAACATTAAAAGAGCGTAAATAGAACACATTCACACAGCCTTCAAAAGAAGCCACAGAAACAAAGTGTAAAGGACATTTTTAATCCATTTTTATAAACCAACATATTTAATTTAGCAGCATAACCGGATGGTCTTGAGGTATTTCTAAATCCATACTCTGAATTTTATCCCGCCCTCCCACTCCCAGTTCTCCCTCAGACATTCATCCAGACAACAGATTCACACACCAATGGATTCATACTGCACTAACTCTGCACGTACAAACAACCTGACACACTCATACATGAGCATTTGCTCAATAGACAAAAGGCAGGCAGACAGGCGCACACTCACACACACACACTCTCACACACGTTTGAGTCCTGTTGCCTCAGTCTTGGACTGAGCAGAGCTGGCTCCCTCATAGTGGCTTGTAAGGCAGGCACACTTAATGGTGCAGTTTTGGCTGTGGGACAGAAGAAAATGTGAAATCGTTACTTCCATTATGACAACTGGCTTATATGATCACTTCAGAACACCACAATTCATAGAATAAAACAAACTGGCACAAAGTGTGAGAAAAGTCAAAAATCACACAGCTGGAGTAGACGCTTCGAGAGAGTATCCTGAAATATGACTGAATGACTAAAATGAAGCTACTTATTAGGCTTCAC
The DNA here is from genome assembly GCA_014281875.1 of Nibea albiflora. Classification (NCBI taxonomy): domain Eukaryota; kingdom Metazoa; phylum Chordata; class Actinopteri; family Sciaenidae; genus Nibea; species Nibea albiflora. Next base: position 165,597 of record CM024790.1, read on the forward strand.
CTTCAAGCTGCAAACCTCTTAACTCCAGAGTAAACTTACAAGTCCTTTTTTAAAAACAAGACTGTTCATCTCCAGACAGTCACTGATTGTTGCCAAGGAAACCGCTCCTAGCTGATATCTAGGGTATCTAAGGGTAAGGTGACGGACCTCCATCAAGTTCAACAATCTTTTAAAAATTTGACTGGGTTGTTGGAGCAGCAGAATTAATGCTGCTCTCACTACTGACATGAACACAATTCCAATATTTCACAAAGCCAGCCCACCAAACACGTTGACATATTTATTGGTGACTGATTTAAAAAAAACTCATTATGTAAATTAAATTTAAAATTAAATGAGTTTCTTTTCCCACATGAACAACTGTCCAGAGAAAACCTGTGATGTTTTGAAAGGAGCTCTGAGCCACTGCGCTCTCAGAATGCTGGGTTCTTTGTGGTTCCTACAGTTTCCAAAAGTAGACTGGGAGCCAGAGCTTTCAGCTATCAAGCTCCTCTTCTGTGGAACAAACTACCTTTCTGGGTTCAGGAGGCAGACACGGTCACCACCTTCAAGAGTAGACTTACTGGCTTTCTTCACCTTAGTTATGCTGCCATAGGACTAGACTGCCTCGAAACTGACACGATAACATCTACAGGGTGACGTTTGTTCATCTCGACACCTCTGGTTTGCCTGAATTTGATGTTTCACACATTTTGGCGAGTTGTTTACAGGGTAAAGCCATCGAAACAGGGAAAGTGTTGTTGGTCGTCTGCTGTTTCACACTTATGAACAAGGACAGTAACAATACACCCCAGCCTGCAGATTTGAATGTTAACTATCAAATCATATTCCCTGTCACTGTGTGCTGCTCCATGTCCTGATCTTCTCTCCACACTCACCTTTTGTGTGCCCAGTTTTTTCTCCACTCCCCCAGCCAGCCCCCCGCCTTTACTATCCTTCCAGGGGTAGAAGTTAGAGCGTGGAGAGGAGGAGGTGGCAGAGCTGGAAGAGGAGGAGGGCAGGCGGTGCGCTGAGGGTTTGGAGGAGGGCGAGTGCTCCTCCATGCCACCCCCCTTGCGTTTCTTCACCAGCCCCTGGTGCTCAAAGACCCTCCCGCTGCCCTGCCCATGCAGTCCTGAGTCCCCCACGCCACCCCGGCTGTGGGAGTTGTTGGTGGCGGAGGAGGGGTCTGGGGGTGACGAATGGCCCAGAGGAGTTTGTGTTCGTCTGTAGGTCCAGACTGCCTTGGCGGCTGGTGAGTGGGACTCTGATGGGGAGGGCTGGGGGCGTGGTTTGCTGCTGGGGGAAAGCGTGCCATTGGTCTGTCCATGTGGGAGAGATGAGGGAATGGCGGGTTTTGAAGAGGAGGATGAGGAGGAAGAGGCAGCAGAAGGTGGCCGGCCCCGGTCCGGGAGGGTGATGCAGTTCCTGTCGGGGCCTGAGTGCTCCCCTTCCTGGGACGGGGCTTTGCGTTTGCGGAGGGCAGCAGCAGCAGCAGCCTCCTCTCGCAGCTTTAGCATCTGCTTGCTGGGTCGGCCCACAGGATTCTTGGGGCGCCCAGAAGCCACCTGACGCACTGCTACAGGCTTACTCGGAGACACCAGATGACCACCAATGCTGCTGCCACTGCACCCAGAGTTCTCTGATTGTATGGCTGTCGAGGGTCTCCCTGGACCACGGGTGGAAGAGGAGGAGGAAGAGGAGGAGGAAGAGGATGCAGTTTTGAGGGAGGAGCTGATGTGACTTCCTGTGCGAATCTTTGAATGTAATGAAGAGGAAGAAGATGCAGCCATGGAGGAGGGCGACAAGGAAGTGATGGTCTTGGCTGAGGGAGGTGGAGATTGAAGGTCTGTGGCTTGAGGTATTTTCCTGGATTTAGAGAAAAGAAATCCATAAATCAAACATTACATGCAAGCATTTCTAATATTTAGCTCCAAACCATTACTTACAGATGAGACTCGCTTTGAATTCTAAAACCAAAATCTCAGTTCTGAAATCCAAGTTCTGTTTCAGAATATGCTGACAACGAGATGAATTTCAGGCCAACACAACTCCTTCAGTTAGACGTGAGCCTGGAATGATTTTTTACTACAGAGTCCAGAGCTGCATATACAGTCTTGTTAACAGATCTCAGTATTGTTATATAATTTGTAGTGTTATAATTTCAAATCAATGATACAGAATTGATCTGAAAAATATCTGTATAAGATATTTAATAAACTGCTAAATATAGCATATTTTTCTCTCATATAAATGCACCAAAAATCTGAGAGAAATATATATATCTTTCATTGGTTTGGTTTGGCACTGATTTGCATTGATATTTGATTAAAGAGTTCAAAGAAGGGCTGTTCGTCATTGTTCACCCAATATGTGAACATTATTATCTTAATGTTATTATGATACTGCATGCCAATCCCAGCTCGAAAATATAATAGTAAATAGGGGACAATCTGATTACCAAGCAGCCACAGTGAAGACTGCACAGCTCTGTTGTTCTGAACCTAAACTCTTCTGTCATCTTACGTTCATAACAGTGCTCTCATATCAGCAGATATTCAGAGGAACTCGTCTCCAGCTTGCTGCCAACTCCACAGACTCTTCACCAGTGCTATTCTGAGCAGCAGAAAACACCATCTGCTTCATCTATTAGTGACTAAGCAGTGAGTTACACTCAAGTTTATCTGCTAGTGTTACCAATGGGCAGGATCTGATGGAACTAGGCCTCATCCACTTACAGTGGGAAGAGTCTACAAAGAAACCTCAATTGGATGGAGTTGGAAAGACTTGTACACCTGATCCGGTTCAATCCACCAATTATCATTTGCCAATAAGCATTTTAAACAGGCCACTGTGGGCTGGCAGACTTCAACAGACTGCATGTCATTAAGAGCAGCAGCCAATCTGCACATTTGTGTAGGCATGTCACCCATCTGGCACAGACAGCTCATCTTTAAATCAGAGATTGGAGCCAGAAAGATACACCGGACAGAGGCAGAGACAAATATTTGGTGACCTTTGTAGCATTACCTTTGGCATATTTTGTTCTACTGATGTATAGGTTTGTGTCGAAAAAAATTTATTCATACTGTTCTGTATCAGTGAACCATCAAAATCCTCTGAAAACATTCAGTATTCACCCACAATGGAAAGAAGAGAGAAGTGTGTGGAAAGGCATCATGTATGAGTGAGCTTTACGATATAAATGCCACTGAGATGCTTTTTTCCCCCCTTTGCAGTAAAATGTTGGGGATTAGCAGCGTAAAAGCAGAGCAGGAATGTGAGCTCAGATTTCTTACTTCCAAAGATGGGCGCTGATGTGCTGCTCCAGCATGCTGCTGAGAGCCGACCTCAGGTGATGAAGTCTCCTGTCAAACGTGAAGATGCCGTGACCCAACGCATGGCTGCCAAATGAACATACCTACAAAGAGAATACTGATTGTAAATCGGTTACAGGCAAGCGTCTCCTCTGGTCACCTGTACTGGGGGTGGTCAGTGGATTAGAAACTGCTGCATTATTCTGCGTAGTCGCAGTCAAAAATCACATTTCAATGGCATTTGGTTTTGTGTTTTCATGTGATTTCTGGGTAAAAAGTGAATTTGACAGTTCACTTCTGCAAACTGAAATGAACATTCTGTCTCCATTTCCTTCTATCAACATACAACTCAGATCGCTGTGTGAAACGTAAAGACAGACAGAATGCAAGGACTTGTTAAACCTTTTTGACCAATATTCAATTGAATTATGAATGTATTAAAAGAGACCTGTCAGACTTGTCTCCTCTTAAATGTGTGGCGGACAACAGTAACAGACACAAGACTGTTGAGCAACTGAACTTGAATATATCACATAAACATATTCTTGACAGTTCTCATGGACCTGCAGCTGTGGTTCTGACCGATGTCCAGTATTATCTACTACATCTACTACTACTACCACCTCACAATTATAGCTGTATTTTTCATTATTGTTATTGCTGCTGTGCATCTGCATCTGTCTAAACTCAACCAGTCTCGGGCAGACCATCCATCATGAGCCGGGTTCTGCTGTCTCTTGAAGGAAGTTTTTCCTTGCCACTGTCACCAAGTGCTTGCTCATGGTGGGAATTGTTCAGTTGCTGTAAATAATACTATCAAAACTGCAGTCTTGATATGGAAAGTGTGATGAGATAACCTCTGTTATGAATTTATGATAGAGAAATTAAATCAAACTGAATCAAGCAAGAAAATAAAAATATAACTTTCAAACTTCGACAATTTGTGTCTTCAGTTTCCCAAACGCTGAGTGTGAAGGAACACAGACAGCTTTTATGGGACGTGTTGCATGAATGAGTGTATATCAACAAAAATAAATAAATCAGTTTGAACATTAAATGTATTGTCTTTGGACTGTATCCAATGGAATATGATTTGCAAATCATTGCATTCTTTTTTCTAACATTTTTTTGTAATGAAGCAATACATGTTAAACTGACTGACTCCTCTGACGGAGCATCTGAAAATATAGATACTGAAATTAATACAGAGCAGTGGACTGCAATCATATGGGCACAATAAGCAAGAAGACCAAGATAAATGTCAGATACAGCCATCAAAGCTAAGCCTGCCTTTTATTGCTCAGAACTTCCAGTAAAACTTTTAACAGGCAGTTGAATAACCATGCATCAGTCCACAGAGCAGAGGCGCATGATTAGTCCTCACAAGGACAATCTGCAAAAACATAGCAGAGCACAAAGCATGGCAGTGGATGCAGCATACTTTGCAGTTAATTAATGGATGTCAATATCTCATTTAGAAGCCAAGAAGTCAAGAGTGTAATTGTTGACAGACACAGCGGTTCAATGAGAAAATCTTTTCCCACTGTTAAACCCAAGTGCAAACTTCTCACCGCTAGTGGTCTGGGATGAGCTGCAGATGATGGGAACTCAATGGGCTCCTCGGGTCCTTCTGCATCACTTTCATCGCTGGAGATCCGCCCATGGACGAGAGGCGAGGGGGCCCGGAGACTTCCCTCATCCTGCCGCTGCTTCTCCTCCTCTGGGGTGCTCTCTGACACAGCGGCAGACCGACTGGAAAAACAATTCCAACGTGTTGGTTTAAAACATACTGTATGTAGCTAGATTATAGTGAGGCTCTGTGTCTCTAACCCTCATTGTCTGTGCAATGTGACATCACTAATCTACATGATCTAGACAGATCCTCAACATTGACATCTCTAGTTAGAGTTACTTCTCAGTGTCAGTTGTATAGTTTAATTTCATTTCCTTTTTTCCATCAGACGTTATGGAATGAGGAAATTGTGCATTAGGTTTAGCTGCTGGGTCTAGCTAATACACTGACAACAGTCAGTCATCATCCAGTTATACCACCATTTTGGGTCTCACCCTGATCTGCTCTCCTTAGATAGTCAGGAGTCAGTCAGGGGAAGGAATGGACTGGCGATATATACTTACATAATAAAAAGGTAAAGACAGTTCAGTTCAGTCAAGTGTCCCTGTATCAGTGATGTACAATAGCAGGATGGAATGCAGCATATATCATTAATGCACCTGTGAGTTTCCTACTATGTCATGTCAAAATGTCTGCTGTGCAGCCAGTTTCATGGAGTTTACATCGCAATGTTATTATGTGTATTTTGAGAAAAAGTGTGTGTGAACTCAAAAGGTAGAGGGGGTTGTCAGAAATTGGTCGTTTGATCCCGATCACTGGCTCCTCCACAGGACGCATCAACACTACCGATCGCCTTGAGCAAAAAACTGTGCTGTCAGTGTGTGAACGTGATGTGTAGTGGAAAAGCACCTCGGTGTAAAGACTAGCAAGGGGCTGTATTTACTTCAAGGAGTGGAATTCTGTGGTTTATTGGTGAAATGTGTGGACCTGCAGATCGGAGTCTAAATATTGCAACTACAGTTTGATCTAGAGTCAAGTCAACACACACATCTAAACACACATCACTGCTGAGAGTCAAATGATTTGTTTGATCAAACTGGTTACCAGAAAAAGGTGACTGTGTGTGAGAGTGGGCAGTAGTAGTGTGGCTGTTCATCATGAAGATCATGTTTTAAGCATATGGATGCATAAACATATGCTATATCTACATACCTACATAGCTTGAGAAAAGCTTACTAACCTGAAAGCAGGGAGGATGGTCAGAGGTCTCCTGCAGTGGGGAGCCTGCTCCCTGGGGGCCTCTGGGCTGGGGGAGCGTGTAGTGGAGGATCCTCCCTCCAGGGATTGGGCCCCTTTCTCACGAACCTTGGTCTTGAGTTCTGCCACGAGTTGGTCAAAGTTCTTGCTGCGGCCCACTACCTTCCTTCGCTGGTGGATGGAGTGGATCTAAGGACAGCATGTAGGCAGTTAGTCAGGATTTCATTTTGATTTGACTTTATTTTTACTTTATAAGTAAATAATTAAAACTTGGATCTAGCATGTATCACAAAACTGTGGACTCCCATCAAGAACGTTTATTTAGTTGAGCACAAAATTATTGTTTTTTTTTATTGAGATGTTTATCTCAAGGTGTTAAAGAATAGCACTGTTGTGTCTGCTGCTCAGTCTGCATCCAGATAGGATGAGGTGCTGAGGCAAAACACAGCAGGGTTGTGCGGTGGTGGGGTGCAATTTGTGCTGAAAGTAACCACTGTGAAACAATCAAGAAATAACATTTTATTTCACTGACTAAAGGCTTTATTGAGGCCGGCGCTCACTCACTCTCATTCATCTTCTATGTCTCTCGACCAAAGCTCTCTCTTTCACGACACAAAACAAATTATTAAATAAATTTGTGTTTCTATTTTGCAGCGTAAATTGTGAGCCAGACACAGATTCAGAAGCTGAGTACATGAAATAAAATAAACAAAGCCAGAACACAGCAGGTCGAGTTTAGAGACATTCAGACTAACCGGTCTGAGCTACTGACTGGCTGCCGTGTTTTTTTTTTTCTCCAAAATTTGGATCGGCTCATGTTCTCCACCACAGAAAGCATTTTTGGTGGATACCCCTGTGTTTGGCTAATCAGAAATATTGTTAACTGGCTCACTGATTTGTTTATTCTCTGGTAATGAGGAGTGTGATTCAGGGAACTCAAATACCACTAAAATTTGCTCTTATTTTTTTGTGTCATCTTTTGTGGTTGCCGTAGTGACAGCAAGCTGAAAAAGTTCAAGGCAATGGAAGTTTATTTATAAAGCACCATTCAGACCCAAGGCAATCCAAAGTGCTTTACAGAGGCACAGACAAGATTAAAAGACAATATAAAAAAGTGAACAACTTTTCTTCAAAAGATTCAACCATCATCAATTCACATAAGTATAAGATATCTGTGTCCGTTCAAGAGCAACAGCAGACCTTTGTCATGGTCACTGTGTTTACATTAAAAACAATGGAGGTGGCGGCAGCAGTCTCTCGCTGTATGATGGCATCTTTAAAGCTAGCCTCCACCTCACCCTCTCCTTCCCACAGAAACTACAGCGGCCACAAAAGCCTCGGGGTGCAGTCAAATAGTAAAAAAAAAAAAACAACGTCTTTCAGTCATTATGGCAAAGATATGATTAATCTTCATGACGATCTGCAGGACCTGCAGGTCTTAAAAAGGTAACAAAAACTGCTCTTGATTCTTATGATTATAGAGTAATGAATACATATCTGCATCTAAATGTGACACACTGGACCTTTAAGACAACAGAGAACTGTTGAGGTTGAAGTCTAAGGTAAGACTGAGTGCGACTTATAGGGCACATCAGAGATGATTCTGATTAGGTGTCAGGCCACTAAGACCCACCAGTTGTTTCGTTCCAGAGTTTCCAAGCTGCAGCAGTGGGATGGTGGAGATAAAAAAAAAAAAATTAAGATGTTCAATTTTTTCACCCCAAACAAATCTTACTAATATGTATGGGCTCAGGAGACTTTGGTGGTTTCCCGTTCTGTCGTGGTTTTCCCTTTTTGGCAATGCAATGCAAGCCCTTTATGGTGCTGACTTCAGCCACTCACTCCCACAGTTCAACACTTATTTTAGAGCGTATGCTCACACTTTGCTCACCCATACATTTACAATATCTTCAACACTCTGTCACTTTTTATAACCTGGTCCTGAAGAAACCGTATTTCATTTCAACTGTACTGCACACTGGATTTTTTTGTGGAAAATGCAACTTTGTTATATGCCCAGCTGATGCAACATTGAATATTAATTAGTTAGCATTGCTGCTGTTGTGAGGGAAGCAAACATTTAATCAACTAGCTGACAAATTGTGCACATCCCGAGTGACTTTGTGCAATGAACTGTTAGGCACTTCTCCTGAGTATACCTGTTCAATCAGAGGTGAGGGCAGATGTTTGGAGCGCAGAGAGGAATAAAAGAGGCATGAGTTACACTATTACAAGTCAGGAAAATAGTTTTTGGTCAACCTAACTATTAAGAAAATGTACGGGAAAAGAAATCTAATGGTATGAAGTACGATTATCAGGTTTCTGCTATGACTAATGTACCTTGTACCCTCCACCTTGTAGCAGGTGGAAGAGAAAATCCAGCCACCTACTGAGAGTGTGTTCACCTACAGATCAAGCAGAAGATGCAGGCTGTTTTCCTGCGTGTCTTTCCCGTCACTCCTGTCATTTCCTGTTAATCAGGTCATCCTGTCTGTACTCAGCTGGATGTGGCCTCTCACACTCACTTCCTCCTTCACACACCAGCCACCATATAAGGACTCTTCCTGTGATAGGAGCCATTTTCACCACTCAGTATCAGTCAGTGCTGATCAGCAGCAAGGAGCAGAGCCTGCAGGTTCACTCATTTGAAGACATCCACTCTGATCTCATGTGGTTATCGCTTTTTTTGTCACTTTATCCAAAGTGGTGTAACAACTTTCAAAACATTGTAGATGCATGAATCTAAGTGATGCAAATACATTTACACAATACAAAACATCTATAAAGGAATGCTAGGACCAATTCGTCTTCAGAGAATTCCACAGAAATGAATTTGATACATGAGCAACGTGCAACTGAGGCACCAACACAAGTGGCTATTTTTTGTCTGTGAATCTGTGCAAACATTTGGCTTACTACTGGTGTTGACCAGTCAGAGCTTCACAGAGTTCATATAGGTCATTTATTGTTGAATTGGTGATAATTTCTCTCTACACATGCAGAGAGATGATAAATTAAAGGTAAAGCAAAAAGAAAACATAATGGCTTACTGAGTATGAAAATGAGGTGAAATTATGCTGAGACACACAAGGAGAAGTCAGACAGGACTCCCCACCACCATCATCAACACACTAAATGTGGGAACATCCTCTGGTTTCACTGTTTCAACAATCTAAGACAAGTGCCGAGGACTTTCAGCATTCTGCGAAATGTTACGTTGGGTCATTTCTCACATTTGTACATTAACTCAGACAACAAACTAAAATGGAAATAAAGATGCACTGCTTTTTTGATGTAGCATCAGTACTTAATCCCCATAGTCCACCCAAAATGCAACTTTCAAGAAATGTAAACTTTCGGTGTAAACTGCAGTATACCACGTAGGGTCCACATGTATGTATTTTTAAAAAGCTTTAGGGTTTATGTTATCACTCCTCTACTATAGACAGATTTATGATTCCTGCCAAACTACCAAATAATGTCAAAAATTTTAGCTGACTTGTTGGCTGTTATCTGACCAAGGAAGAGACAAACTCACAACCTACTTTCCTGCTCTGATGTATACTAACTGGGTCAAAAGCAAAAGGGACAGGACCAGATGCTGAAATTAAGCCTCTCAACCTTTTCCCAAACTGCACAGCGAATCAGAGAGAAAACAATGAGAAGGAGACAGAAAAAATGCAAAGACAAGAGAATGTGAGACAGAGGAAGTGGGGCATTGGTCTGGTAGAGCTGAGTGTTTGGAACTTACATTGCATGTCAGGAGGCGAGTGCAGACTTTCTTCCTGTCGGGGTCAAGGACGCCGCAGTGTTTGTCCAAGTCACACTCCCTCTCTGAGGACACAGAGAGAGCATCTCAACTACATCTTCACACAGTCAATGAAATATCACAAAGCCATCAATATCTTTGTACACACGGTGTTGTTAATAACGCCAACAAACACTCGTTCTCTAGATGAACTTTTAAACAGCTTACTTAGCACGTACCTTGCAATTATAAAGACAGTGAGAGGGACAATTTTTTTTCTGTCTGCACACAGACAGCCTTCACATTCACAGATTAGAGATTGTTACACCTCTGCAACATACCCCTTCACTGCAGCTCCTACACTGCTGTCTTCAGTCTGAACACCTAGTTAGCCAAATGGGTGGAGGCTCATTTTACTGGGTGATCCACAAACTCACACATATGATCAAGGTAAACAAAACATGTCATGTGCCGAGGAGCTTTGCCTCAAATTCAGCCCAAGCAGTTGAAACCAGGAGCCTTCCATCCTACTACTTAAAAATAGCATTAAGTATTTGCTTTGGGCTGGGGGAGCCAGTAAATAGAACTAGGATTATTTAGCAGGTCAATGTGATCAGTGAAACAGACTACAGAATAAGAATCCATACTCTGTCTTTACCACCAAATCTCTCCATTTGTACTTACTGGAGGCCACTTTGTTGTAGGGTCTTGGGATCCGGTGGCCCGCCACTGTAGAGGCCAGGGACGACTCCTTCCTCTGGCTCTGGGTGGGGGGTCTGTCACTGGGTGAAGGTCTAGCAGGCGGGGTGCCTCCGTGCGGCCAGGGTGGATCTCTGAGTGATGGAGGTGGAGAGCTCATCGGCGGCTCCAGAGGTGGCGGCTGCTTGAATACTGATGACTCTGAGTGGCTGCTGTGGGAGGACTTCTCCAGTGAGGAATGTCTGAGTGATGGAAGAGGAAGGGCAAGTCCAAAGTTAACTTTTAACAACACTGGCAATAAATATTAAAATAATATACTTTTCTAAATAAATTCTGTTTCTCTGTTTCAAAGATGCTGCTGCTTGACATCTGTGTTTTTCCACTGTGGTTCTAAAATTCAAATCATATCATACAATGTAACGATCTTTAATTACTTAGGGCTACTGAAAAAGGTGTGAAAACAGCAAGTTGTGTGGTCGTGTGAGATTTCTTGGCCAGTGCTCTCACTGCTTGTTGGTCAAGAAACAGTTGAGCACATGAAACAGCAACATGCCGTTTTAAACTTCAGTTTGTGTGTGAATTAAACACGATACATAACATGTTAATTGAAGAGCTTTGGAGATGCTGTGAGACAGAATTTGTTACCTTTGGACTAGACTAGCTGTTTGCCCAAGTTTCCAGTATTTATGCTCAGTTAAAACTAAGTGGCTAATGATGCTGTAGCCCTGTATTCACTGGACAGACACAAGTGGTATTGATTTTCTCAATCTAATCTTGAACTTTTCATTTAATCAAATTTATCCCTTTGTTCATTTTATAAAAGCATTTCACACACACAAATAGAACTACAGTATTTTGATGAAGAATATAAATGAAACCAAAAAATGGACTATGCTTCCTTCTTTAAGAATGTTACACCCTCCTGTCACGTTCTTCTTACCGTACTCCATCCTTGGAGTTCTTGGGGTGTCTGTACTGGGGTGGGGTGGAAGGTGAATGCGGGGCTGCCCGTAGCTGCCCAACCCCCTGACCACGGCCCTCCCAGGATGAAGCAGAAGCAGCGTTGGTCCCATGGGAAGGAGAGTGACCGTGGTGGGGTCTCGGCTGGGGCTGGGGTGCAGGGGTAGGAGAGCGCAGTCGGGCGTACAGTTTGGCCAGTGGGCCATGTCTCCGCTCGCAGTGCTTTTCGAATGCTTGCGGCTTCACTACTTGGCCACAGTGGCTGCACACCACCAGGTAGAAGTCATCATGGCCGGGGTACAGGCCAAAGATGGACATGTCTGAGGGGAGAGGGGAGAGCAGGAGTGATGACGAGCAATACAATGGACACCCTCATATCAAACTACAGAGAGAGCAACATGGCAGCTAGGAATGGTTGCTACATTCTGGAAGAATGGTCGAACTTCTGACTTCTCACAGTACTGCCAGAGTTGGACAACGCTGAAATTTCAGCTGATGAAGAACATTTGATGACCTACAGTGTCCCCAACTTCCTGGAGTTTGACATAATCTAAGAAATACCTATAGACATGAATAGGTTAGGATATATTTACTTTCAATAATAAAAAAAAATACAAACTGAACATTTTTTACTATGTAAATCATTCACTAGCGACTTCCACAATGCCACTAAGTGGACATGCAGCTCCATGCTGCTGCGTCTTTAATGGCACTGAGCATTGGTAGTTTTATTGGTTATATTGGCCTTCTTGCTGTGTGTTGAGTTTGGATGTAAATGTGTCTGTGACAGACTGACACACCTCTTGGACCATTTTTTCAACCACTGAACAAAATGAACAAGCAGAAGTAATGGGTGGGATGACAGATACTTATCTGGCAGTTTGGGGATGTGAACTCAGTGAAAAAAAGGAGAAAGAAGAGAAAACTTCCAATTCGAAAGCAGGTAAATGGAATCCAGCTCATTCTTCGCCTTGTTTTGGTCGTTACTCTCATGTGGCATAGATGCAGCATGACTGTTAGATGTGAACATCCTTATACACACATGTATTACCAAGGTACTCCTTTTGATTTCTCGTGTCCATGCTCTGACACGCGCACACACACCAGGCTTGATCAGTTCTTGGAGATGATAGCGCAAAGACTTACCCTCCTTACTGAGTGACATGGCCTCTGCAGCCTTTTTGCCATTCTTGCTGCAGTCGTCCACATCAGACCCTGAAACATCACACATTACATTTATGTTCAAGCCCCTTGGGAAGTCAGATGTTTTCCAGAACGGTTGTATGTCAGGTTCATCAGCAAGACAACGCCTGACCTAACTCCACAAATTCTAAACAGGCCCTTAAGCTGTGTTATATAAAAGGACTGATTTGCAGGTCAACTGCTTCTCCACTGACTGCTGCTGCTTCATCTTCTCAACTCATTTCTGTCACGGTTTGCTCACAGCAATAAGTGGCTAAATGTATTGTGTAGTGGAAGATGACTTTATTTGATAGTTATGGACAAAGTAGCACTTGGAGGGATGCCAGACAATGAGTGAGCGCACATACTCAAAGCTGGGAAGGGCAAGAGCACTTTTTAGGGCTCAAGTCACACATGTCGACGTCCTGCCGCGTACACAAATGTTAACATCAGTTAAATGGTGGCGGCGACGCTGGCAGTGAGAGCGGAGCGTTATGAAGCGAAAAGAACACAGAGTAACGCTAGCCAGTATCAAAGGCTGGGCCAGCGTTTACATGGTGGCAACAGCAGCAGACTCCTCCTCCGTCACCGGCGTCTACTCTCAGTCCTCCTGCTAGCTGCTAGCGTTAGCATGCTAACGCTAACTGCCTCGTCGTCAACGGCTAGTCTGGCTAGCTTAGCCTTGCTTTGCACGGCAAGAAGTTGCTCGCCCAACCATCCACACTAGCCTCCTTCCGCTCTGATGCCACCGCTGCCCGGCTCGTTTCACTGAAATGAAACGCATCCCTCTAACACTGGCAGTCTGGTTTATGGCCACAGCCACAAAACACACACAACAATGGCTATATCTCAATAACTACCACTTATTTGTCTTGAAGACAGCGTATGCAGCGGGACCTGGGAGAGAGCAACATGTTACCCACCCAGCGCTAGGACCCGGCAGGGTCTTTGTTTGGGTAACATGGTTAGCTCTGTCCTCCGTTTCCACGAAAATAAAGCCCGGTGTTTGGATTAAATGGCTTCGTGGCTGCCAGTGTTTGCGCCAGTGTGCTTCCTTACCCTCCGCCGCTGTCACACCGGCCCACTCGGCCCAGGCAGTCCAGCTTTGACCCACGAAATCATCGAGGCTAGGCACCCGCCGATCCAGAGCAGCCATTACTTTTACTGCGCGTTCACGCACCGCCATCATCACTGCGCGGCAAGCAACTTACGTCATATTTCGCGCTCTCGACAGGATAGGAACTTCCTGCGTGCGCGTTCTTGGGACACCCACACACAGGGACAGGGCTGGAACAGATAGTCTCTACACGCTGTCTTTTATTTCTTTTCTAACAACTTTAAAACATTGATAGTCCAATTCAGAGCCTCCAGAGTCTGAAAACACAAACATGGGAAAGAAAACAAGCAGTATTCTTGTTCTGGAGTCCTGCATGGCCTCTGGTTTTCTGTGATTTGAATGAACATAATTTTATTCAGGTATATGCACCATATGAGCACAATATAAAGTAAAATTGACACACAGTGAATCTCACATTAGTTTTCCCTTTGTTTTTACCTGAGCCTTCAAAAATGTTGAGGCTGCACTAGAACTGTGTCTATAGATTTGAATAAGTTAACAACTTCCTTTGCTCACAGTTCTTCAAAGCTGCCTATTTTTTTTCCAAGCAGTGTTCTGTTGGATAAAGACATTACTGTTTATTATGAGAGTAAAGCACAAGGAGAGTGTTTTCGTTAATGGTGATCAGAAGTCACAGGTTCACATGTAATCATGTCAGTGATGAATCCTCCATGCACACCAAAGTTTTTCACAGAGTTCCACAAGGTTCTGTACTAGGGACCACTTCTATTCAGCTTATATATGCTTTCTTTAGGGAACATTATTGGGAACCACTCCATTAATTTTTATTGTTATGCTGACGATACCCAATTATATTTATCGATCAAGCCTGATGAAACCAATCAGTTAATTAAACTCCAAGCATGCCTTAAGAATATAAAAAGTTGGATGACCTACAATTTTCTGATGTTGAATTCAGATAAAACTGAAGTTCTTGTAATTGGACCCAAACACCTCAGAAACTCTCTTTCTAGAGACTTAGTTACTTTAGACGGGATCACCCTGGCCTGGATGGGTCCATGGAGAGCTAAGCGTGTTTAATTTCCCAAGACCTCTACTTTCCAGCTAATTCAGAATGCTGCTGCACGTGTTCTGACAGGAACCAAGATCAGAGATCACATCTCTCCCATTTTGGCTTCGTTGCACTGGCTACCTGTTAAATCTAGAATAGAATTTAAAATTCTTCTCCTTACATACAAAGCTCTTCATGGTCAGGCACCATCATATCTAAAAGAACTCATAGTACCTTACTACCCCTCTAGACCACTGCACTCTCAGAATTTGGGTTCCTTGTGGTTCCTATAGTTTCCAAAAGTAGATTGGGAGCCAGAGCTTTCAACTATCAAGCTCCTCTTATGTAGAAAAAAAACTACCTATAGCCAGGGCTGGCTCAGGTCATCCCTTAGTTATGCTGCTATAGGACTCTCTCTTTCAGGGTTATGCCTAGTCAGGTAAGGTATTGGTTGAAGATGCAGTCACATCTCCCTTTACTGAAATCTCTACTTTAACCTTCTCTCTCTCACACCATTACCATATTCATCTGTAAACATACCTGTCTCATTAATGCATATTAATGCATGTTACTAACTGAAACTTCTTCCCCGGAGTTTCTGTGCTTTCTCGTCCAGCAGGTTCTCATGGATTGTGGCTGCTGCTGTGGTCCTGCATGACGTCCACTACATATATTATTACTGTCATTATTGCTACCATATCTCCATTACAGTTTATAGTTGCTGCACTGCAACAGCAAGTCCCCCCTTTATCTTCCCCTCTCTATCTTTAACTCAACAGGTCATGATGGATGACCGTCTACCAATGAGTTTGGGTCTGCCCGAGGTTTCTGCCTGTTAAAAGGAAGTTTTTCCTCGCCACCGTCGCCAAGTGTTCATTGTGGAATTGTTGGTCTCTGTAATTAATATTATACAGAGTATGGTCTAGACCTGCTCTGTGTGAAAAGTGTTATGAGATAACTTTTGTTGTGATATGGCTCTATGTAAATAAAATTGAATTGAGCACACCTAGCTCTTTCCTAAGGCTTAAAAGTGTTTAAGCCTCACAGAGCTAGTCAGAGTAGTGCTGTAACACAAACACAATTCACTGTGAAGACAAGATATAACTCTGTTACATGTGTAAATCATATCTTTATACATCAAACTCATCAAAAAGATGCATGCATCTGTCAAGGAGGAATCGAATGTAATCAAATCATAATGTAATCTGTATGAAAATAATTTCAGTAGTTCCTAAAAATTCTCATGAACAATATTTTGAGATAAAGGTTAATTGGGTACATGAAAAGAGCTGGGATTAAATATGCCTGGATTTATTTGATAGTCACTTCAAGTGATTTCTGAGTTTGAAGTAAATCCTAGATAAATATGAACTACACATGATCAATATTGCACAAAAAACAACTCTGCGACTCTTTGATCAAATTTCAATCAAAGATGGTGCCCACATTAATATGGATCTATTTGCTGATGATTGGATATTATGCTTGAGTAACATTAATACATAGAAAAATGGGAAATATAATTATTCATCTGATATTATTATACAAACGACACTGGATACAGATCAGTTATATACTCCAAATTGAAATGAATACAATAGAAATGGATCATTGTTGGAGATGTGAAGGGCGCGGTGCACAGGTAGAACAACATCCAACAGTTTTTCAAGTGCTAAAGACAAAGTTCTGACTTTGTGTAAAATTAAATATTCTGAAGTTGGGATCAACGCCTGAACTTTTTCTATTTAAAAATAATATATGCTAATTTCTTCACACGTCTTTGTAATAAGATTCCACTGTATGAGAAGGGGGACAATATCCCCAAAGACACTCTGTATCTAGCGTTTTCTTAGACAGGGCTTCCTTGCTGAGCTGCAGTTGAGGCTTTGTAACACCAGACGTGACTCAAGTCATTTTTTTCCCAATTGGGACTCAAGAAAGTCCCAAGTCCTATTTTTTTATGGTCAAGTCATGTCATGTCAAGTCACTGGTTACATCAAGTCAAGTTCCAAAGATACCATTGAACAATTTTAATATTTAAAGAGAAAACAAAAATAAGTCATCATATCTCAAGTCATGTCATGTCAGGTGTCTTTAATGAGTCCAAGTCCAAGTGAAGTCCATATCCCTGAGTAACACATGAAATGATCACTCCTTCAGAGGTCTACTGACCTGTAGACTGTACTTTCGAGAGAAAAATGCATTGGCCAAAGTATTAGTGGTGGAATATAACTAAGTAGATTTACTCACTTACGTCAAATGTTCAGGTACTTTGAGTATATCTCAAAAATGAAAAATAATGTGAAGTTATACTTCTACTTAACTAGAACTTAATTTAGCTTTAGAGATTAAGATTTTACATTTAACAAGTGAGAATTAGAAATAGCTGCAACCGCATCCACGTGTTTATGCGTTCTCTCAGACGCAGCCTCACAAACCAGAACTGTTTTGGGGAATTTTTAGTGGGTCGACTGACCTACCTGCAGAGTAACCTACAGAGCTGCAGATCACAGCTAGATATACACACCCAGCTTAGGAACCCTTAACGACCAGCCAGTATGTGGTTGGGGCCCTTTGCCACATTTCAGATGTCTATATATTTTTAGCAGCGCCACCAAAAAGTGACATTTCCCTTTAAAACATTTCAGAAGGTTTCATTGAAGTTAACTCTCTGAGGACCTTGGGTCTGAAATATTTTCAAATAATCCAAAATTTGATGAATAATGGAACGTTTCAAAAAATATTATCAAAAGTAAGTGTTTTTCTTCTTTCCTCTTATGTTAATTGTTTCATGTCCCCATAGATTTATCTGCTGACCCACAACAGAAAATGCTGCTTACAAATTGATACATCGAGTAATAACAATATGTCATACCTTTACTTTTAATACATTTGAACAACTTTACTCATAATGTAGTATCAGATTGTATTAGTACTTCTTCCACCATTACAAATTATTAATCTTATATCGTTGCCACTGAACAACATAAGTGGGTTTGAGTGAATGTTTAATTTCATATTTTTAGATTCAGTTTCTGTCCTCCAGCTGTGTAATGAGAAATTGATTTAAATATTCGTTGAATCGTTGAAGCAGTGACTATTGAAATAAAAACATTTGCTGGAATAACGTTGAGGTTGACGTTAAATGGATATTATAACAGATTAGATGATTAAATTGTTACCACTAAAGACAACAATTTCACCTTATTTACTCTGCTCACATCTGGCTGTCCAAACTTTGACAGGTTCATCAGTGAAATAAGTATTCCTACCAGTCACAGCTGTGCAAGCTAATGGGTAAAAGGTGACCTGTAGCAAAAGGTGTGTCATGCATCCATACTACCACCAATTTAGTCTTGTGTTAGAATAGATATAAGCAAACATACACATGAAACCCTCATGTAACTCTGTGGCTATGGCTCCCAGCTCCATCTGTCTTCTAAATGGTCACCAGATTATTAAAAAGGATACAGTCTCCCCATACTTTTACCTTTTTCTTGTGAAATACTGCATACCTTCAACTCTCAGTGGAGGAAGAGATGAGCTCTGCCATGGAAGGATGACCATTTTATATGTCAACAAGTGACCCACAAACAGCTGGATTATTGCATTTACCTCTACACACATCTGGCTGAGTAGTACTGTTAACTGACTCATAATCCAGCCTGGAAATTGAAATCGCTGGGTACAATTGTAGGTGAGCACTACAGGGTTAGTGTGACAGAGATATTTTGGCAGACATTGCTGAACCCTGAGACTCAACACATATGCAGACTATCTAAAGCAGGATTGTCTCAAGATGCTATAATCACATACAGACCTTGCATATAGTAGCTTTATAAGTTAGTGTTCACTGCCCACCCTCATGGTTTAACCAACATTTAAACTTTTCTTTTTTTTTGCTGTATGTACTTAATAAAAGGAGACAGAATCCAGTAGTTGCAGCTCTCATGTTTTACATGTCAATACAGATAAACCATTGTTCCTTTTGCACAAACAAGGCATAAAATACATCAAGAACTAATTACATAAACATCCACACTGTGCTCTAATTAAACTAAGATTCATCTTTAAAATTGATAAGGCATCTTATGTGTAATTTCAATATCACGTGGAACATATATTACTTTACTTTTTGTGACAGACCCTCGTTTATTCCATACAGAGGGTATGGCAATGAAATAAAACAGCTGCCCAGATGGCCCAATAACTCATATCAAAACAGTTACTTCATAGAGATCATTCAATTTGTTTTAGTGCAATGCAAATAGTGTTGACAATGAATCATCAGCAGTGACTCAGAAAGGTAAGAGTTCCTTACAATATCTTCTGTGGTATGGCACAGGCTGTTGAGTTACATGTAGAGCAGAACTATGGGCAGGTGACAAAGAAATACAGCAGGATTACATCAGTCTGCCAGCCACATTTTGCCACTTTGTTACCTGAACCATTTATCATCACAAGATTATCCTAAGGCCACTGAGTGGTACAAGATATTTAACAGCACATCTGACAATGTTACAAAAGAAATCAAAGAGAAGCTGCACACTGACACTTTTCCCTTGGGAAGTACAAACAGAAACCCAACATTGGTTTTAAACAATATGCACCAGACCAATTAATGTAGATACAAAGACATATGAACTGTATATAAATAATGTCACTATGCGCCATCTTCAGCAAAAGATAGTTCAAATGACGATGAGTCTTAGTGTTATTAAGCAGCGTGGGTGTAACATTTTGATTTCAGAGGAACGTAACTTGGTTCAGCCTGTTCTATCAATCCATGCCCATGTGGTGTCAGCTACTAGAGTAGACATGTTGAACATGCCTGTCTTGTTCTGGATACAGGGCTGAAAATAAACAGGACTGAGGCAAACATCACTCGAAACCATACTTGGAAAATTAGCCACATAAAGAAGTGCAGGTGACAGTGGGGAGATTTGTCTTGTTACTAATAATGTGTATTCCTTCTTTTACAATAAGTGAAAGAAAAAGTGTGTTGAAACATCCATGCAGTATATTTAAATGTGTGTCAGTAGATTAGTGGGGGAATAGCATGACTGTTCATTTAATCATTAGGTGGTCTTGTTCAGAAAAGCAGAGTGTTCTATAAACATACCACAGATTATACAACAGGGCTCTGGTGTCAGCTAACTAAACTAAAAAACACAGTCAATACATTTTAACCTTCAGGCTGGTGTCTTGAAACGGTTGACTTGTTTAGATTTACAGCAACTGAAATCGGTACTGTAGCACTTCCTCGACAGACATAATGGAAGAAGAGCAGGTCTGTCCTGGACTGTACGAACCCAGTTGTGCAACTGCTCCCATCTCTTAAGTTTGACTTCTAAAGTATTTCTTATCAGCACACACACACTTTGAAATCAAACAGGCCTCACATCTAATCAGAGTTAGCGCTTTGCTGTTTCCCTGGCTGAGGACCAGTGGAGATTCTTACATCACAGTTTCATCACCAGGTGACTCCCTGAAAGGCAGTCATGAAGGGAGGGTAGTGTGCTAATGTGGAAACAAATGCACTGCAGCTCTGCTGTTCTGAACACATATACATACTGTATGAGCTCTCAACTCAGGCCACACTCACAGTAGTGTTTACTCTTAGTTTGTATTTGCACTTGGTGTTTAAGGCATGTGGGAATTGACAGATTTAGAAAAGAAAAAAAGAACATAGTGTTGCTCAGTTATTGGGGACTGGCTTCACTTCCCAACACTGACACAAGTTGGGTGGCATGTGGAGGTAGGGATGGGGAATTTATGGACAATCACCTTCCTTTTGATTCCATTTCTGCAGGTTAACATCAGAGACCAGTGTTGGGCACAAAGCATTTCTACTGGAGGTATAGGGATCTATGCTCAGAGATGTGCCTAGGGCCCAGGGGCCCCTCCTTCCTCGATGTTGGCTGGTGGGTTGGGATCCTTGTGGAAAGGAGTCTCCTTGTAAATGAACCAGCAGTTACCTGCCCACAGGATCAAGTTCAAAAAGCCGAAAATCTGAAGAAAGACACAAGAACAGCTGAAATGATTAGAGGACAAACAATGTTCACTGTGTGAGCTTACAGTGTCCAGATTGTATTAAGTTACATTAGATATTCACAATTTTATGTCCGAGTTCAGTCACACACAGCTCACTACTGCTATAACTATAAAACTCACTACATAAACACACTCAAGTTTGAATTCTGATGACTGGATTGTAAAAAAAAAAAAAAAAAAAATCAATACTATGTTTAAGATGAAACAATCTCAGTTAATTACAAATTCAGTGGTTTAAAGTAACAGAGCTGTTGCTGTTGCCGATGCCATTTGCTACCACATTGCTTTGTAAAACAATAAATGTTATTTTGGGAGACTTTATAAAAACACTACTGTCCCTGTTTGAGAGGCAGGACAGGCAGGTGTGTGTGTGTGTGTGTGTGTGTGTGTGCGCATGTCTTTTAGCCATTTTATCAAAAGAGCTCGAAAGAGATCAAGTTTTTCATACATTTATCATATTGAAGTTATTGCGACAACCTTACCGGTGACCTTGAAGTAAGTAGCATCACTGTAACATTTTCATGCTCCAAAGTGAGCAGTATGTGAAGGATTTAGTGCATAGGTGTCAAACCCTATACAAAAAGTGTATACAAAGTGTTGTGGAAGACGTCCTGCCTCATTCCTGTGCCAAAGACGCTGCGTCACAGCAGCCCGGTGACCCTGACGTCCCACGTCATGAAGACCCTTGAGAGGCTCGTCCTAGAGCAGCTTAGGCCTATGTTAGGCCCTTCACTGATCTACTACAGTTCTACCAGCTGAACAGAGTCTACACTCATCTGGACAAGCCGGCGAGCACTGAGAGAGCCATGTTCTTTGACTTCTCCAGTGCTTTTAAACACCATCCATCCAGCACTACTGGGTGAGAAGATGACTGCCTGTCCTGGATTGTTGACTACCTGATGGGCAGACCACAGTACGTACACCTACAGAACTGTGTGTCTGACAGAGTGGTCAGCAACACTAGGCCCCACAGGGGACCGCCCTCTCTCCCTTCCTCTTCACCTCAGATTTCAACTACTGTACCAAATCCTACAACCTTCAGACATTTTCTGATGACTCAGCAATAGTTGGTTGTATTGAAAAGGGTGATGATAGTGAATACAGGACTGCTGTCAGCAACTTTGTCACTTGCACTGCAGTGTAATTATATTTGGCCAGCGAGGTAATACAAAATTACTACTAGAGCTGGCCTGCCGGTATACAGTGCATGTACAGCTAATACTACAAATCCCAGAATGCTCTGCTTGTGTTTTGGAGTCAGTCAGTACAGGACCCATAAACACCCTCTCCTCTGTTGACAGTAGTCATAGCGACCGCATGCTGCTACTGGCACTGCGCTACCCATCCCAAAAATTGTGAAAAAATAAAGACAGAAAACAGAAGCTTTCTGGACAGGTGAGAAGCAGAATATGTGTTAATATAGGTAAAAGACAGACCTGTTTGTCTTGTATGTGGAGCCAACATGGTTATAACAAAAGAGTACAACATCAGAGGACACTATGAAACAAAACACCTTAAATTGAAAGAAGGCTGCATATAAATAAAGAGGCATACAATAAATTACAAAAAATTAGATTAGATTACATTTCTGTTAAAAGAGCCTAAATCTGACATACTGGACCTTTGACACTGTATGATAGATCATAAACTCTACACTGCTGCAGCAAATAGTGAAACAATCCTAGCAATGGAAGGAGATGACCATTATTTTGAACACCAGATGGCACTGGCTGCACTCAGAGTGCAGTCATCCTACGATCTATTATCACTCACACACAGACACACACAGCAAGGAAAAGAAATTTGCCTATTCAAAAGAATGACACAAGTATAACTGTATAATAGCCAGAGATTGAATTGTGCCATTATCAATTCTGCTTATTGGTCAGATTCTTTATCAATTCCTGATCAACTTTGTGTGTAGCGGAGAAAAAGCAGGCTTACACAGGTCTGCAAACAAAACTGTAGTAACAGTGTGTCTGGCCCCATCTTAAATGAATGAAAGGGCAGAATATTTGGACAGCTTTTGGACTGCTCAGTTGAGAAGCAGCAGCACTTGTGTTGAGAGTGTCAAACACATTCCTGGAATTTAAGTCCATGTCATGTTTCAGTGTATTACTGCTATTTCCACCCTGATTTCATATGATCATTTTACATTATTTAAATCAAATCAAATTTTATTTGTATAGCCCAAAGTCACAAAACAGATTTTCCCTCAGAGGGCTTTACAATCTGTACAGGGAGTGACAGCCTCTGTCCTTAGACCCTCGGTTCAGTGACACACAAAAAAATGTGGAAGAAACCTCAGGAAGAGCCACAGAGGAGGGATCCCTCTCCCAGGATGGACATTACACATGTACATACATATATTGACATTAATTAGCTCTGTAGGCTTTCTTCATGAAGTGAAGCCATGCTTTGACATGCTTTCTTCCACTCAAACTAAGGAATTTGATTATAATGGATTGAACCAGTTCCAGTTCTATTAGTCCAGGTCCGGTTCTATTAATCCCACCATTAGTAATAATAATAAAATGAAAATGAAATGAATGATGTCCTTTAGATTTTTTTCAGTTGTGATTCTGTGGATTCAACCTATTAAAAAGGACTGACAAGCTACTCCCTGCTAGCTACAAGCTACAGAGAGTACCATCACTTCCAGTTTTATAGCAAACAATATGCAGAGGTGAAGGTACAGTTACTCATTACATTTCTTCTACTTTTTATGACTGACACCACAAAGTTACAGTGTAGAAAATAATGTGAAAGTGACCTGGTTTTGGTCTGCTAGCATGATCTGGCCATGTCTATGGAAAAAAACATGATAGTTGCCTGTGGTAATGAACTATGATTAATAATATCATGTGGGATACAACAATTTGCCATAATATTTGAAAGAAAACCGTTAAATATGTGTATGTACACTCGCTTCATTAGGTACACTTTGCTAGTACCTGGGTTGGACCCCCTTTTGCCTTCAGAACTGCCTTAATCCTTCATGGCATAGATTCAACAAGGTACTGGAAACATTCCTCAGAGAGCTTGGTCCATATTGACATGATAGCATCACGCAGTTGCTGCAGATTTATCGGCTGCACATCCATGATGCGAACCTCCCGTTCCACCACATCCCAAATGTGCTCTATTGGATTGAGATCTGGTGACTGTGGAGGCCATTTGAGTACAGTGAACTCATTGTCATGTTCAAGAAACAGTCTGAGATGATTCGAGCTTTATGACATGGCACGTTATCCTGCTGGAAGTAGCCATCAATCGAAGATGGGTACACTGTGGTCATAAAGGGATGGACATGGTCAGCAACAATACTCAGGTAGGCTGTGGTGTTGCAATAATGCTCAATTGGTACTCAGGGGCCCAAAGTGTGCCAAGAAAATATCCTCCACACCATTACACCACCAGCAGCCTGAACCATTGATACAAGGCAGGATGGATCCATGCTTTCATGTTGTTGACGTCAAATTCTGACTCTACCATCTGAATGTCTCAGCAGAAATCAAGACTCATCGCACCAGGCAACGTTTTTCCAATCTTC
The DNA here is from genome assembly GCA_014281875.1 of Nibea albiflora. Classification (NCBI taxonomy): domain Eukaryota; kingdom Metazoa; phylum Chordata; class Actinopteri; family Sciaenidae; genus Nibea; species Nibea albiflora. Next base: position 190,048 of record CM024790.1, read on the forward strand.
TATTGTGTATTTTGGTGAGCCTGTGTGAATTGTAGCCTCAGTTTCCTGTTCTTAGCTGACAGAAGTGGCATCTGGTGTGGTCTTCTGCTGTTGTAGCCCATCTGCCTTAAGGTTGGACGGGTTGTGCGTTCAGAGATGCTCTTCTGCATACCTCGGTTGTAACAAGTGGTTATTTGAGTTACTGTTGCCTTTCTATCAGCTCGAACCAGTCCGACCATTCTCCACTGGCATCAACAAGGCATTTTCGCTCACAGAACTGCCGCTCACTGGATATTTTCTATTTTTCGGACCATTCTCTGTAAACCCTAGAGATGGTTGTGCGTGAAAATCCCAGTAGATACGCAGTCTCTGAAATACTCAGACCAGCCCGTCTGGCACCAACAACCATGCCATGTTCAAAGTCACTTAAATCACTTAAATCAACTGCAGCAGATTGTCTTGACCATGTCTACATTCCTAAATGCATTGAGTTGCTGCCATGTGATTGGCAGTTGGACAGGTGTGCCTAATAAAGAGGCGGTTAGTGTATATGTAAGTTTTAAAGGCAACTCCTGCTGTAGCTCAATTTACTTACTTAGCACAGTTGTGTGGTTGGAGTGATTACAGGACAAACTGTCCCAAGATGTTTGAAACTGATCAATATATTTGAAGTTTGTGTTATTATTTACACTCATACACTGATGGCATTAGCTTCCATGCAATACAGTACCAACGCCTCAGGCATTGAACCACTGATTATCTGATTAGTGGATGACCCGCTTACTGTCCAGTTTTGTCTCTGTGGCTGTCCTAGCCCCTGGAAAACATGTGGAGAACATTTCCTAAAGTTCTAAAAGTTCATTAGCTCTTTGGTCTGCAGCACTGCTTTAGCACAACTTACCACAGAGGCATTGAGGCGGCCCATGGAAGGATACTCTCCTGCTTTACAGGTCACATTCTTGCACGAGTCCACCAGGTGCTCTGGGTTTGTGGCATATTTGACATCAGTCAGGCCTTTGCCCCAGGCTGAGGAGGACACAAGCCACAGGAAGGCAAAGGCAGCGGTCAGCAGCAGGTCCTGGCAGGGAGCAGAACACAGTTAACGTTGAACATGTTTACATACACATGAATATCCAGTGAGTGTCCAGAAGCTTCTTGGTTCCTGCTACATGTAAACTTACTACATACAATGAGTATGTTCATATTCCAAAAAAAAACCCCACAGTTCTCAAAACCTGAACAGTTCCAAGTATTTGATTTCATAAGAGTAACACTGATGTTTGTATGCAGGCTTCAGTACAGTACTACTGCCTCTTTCGTAAAGTCCACCACTGCATAAGCATTGAATGTCAAGATATTGAGGTCGGACATTTAATTACTATTAGCTCACATGTTATATATGAAGCATATTTATTTATCCACACAGTTAGCACGAGTAAACGCTGGAAAAGAAAGGACAGACTGTCGATCAGATTATTACTGTGCTTGGCTGTGCGATGAGTTTCACATCTCCCCAGCAGTTCAACACTGGCTCCTTCAGAATGTTTCATTGTGTATTAAACGGATTATGTGAATAAGATGGATAGTAAAGCAGTGTGTTTAAACATGTGTTTAATCCATGTTATGTTAATCTGGCTACATTCAACTAAAACTTGTCTTACAGGTGACAAAGAAATGTCAACATGTCTGACCAGACTGCAGCTGTGACTTTTCTTTAAAACTGACCAGGATGTTTACTCAGACATAAGGCTGACATGTTAAACTGCAGTCAGATTAACTACTGCCTTCACAGTCAGCTCTGGTTGCATCATTTTCAAGTCCTGGTGGTTTGTAAATTGAATTCCATCATGCTGTATGGGGAAGCTTTGTCCTACTCTCCCCACATTTGTCTCAAATGCTTATAGAGGTCTGTTTGAGCAAATAGCTCAGCTGCTGACAGCTGTACCTTCCTGTTTCCTGAGGGAGTCAAAACAAAGTAAACAAAATAAAGTTGAATTTTTCTCAGCATCTCCACCTTCATGCTGCAGGGAGACATTTGAGTCAAGAGCAAGTCTGGAAATGTTTCATGGATCGTTCTCCTACAAACCTGCCGCTTTAAAATGGTGACAGAGGTAAGTGACAAACGCTGATCTGTCTGGCAAAAATAATAAGAACATTTATTAATGTAGCATCTTTCATACATAAATGTAACTCAAAGTGCTTTGTAGCAGGGCAAAAATGGTGTACTACAGCAACTCAACGGAAACTTGTGAACAAGGCAATGCAATAAGACATTTTACAAATGTCAGTTTTAAGCATGTGTTCAAGTGCACATTCCTGGTAAATTAATTGAACACGAACATCAGATTTTTACTGTTACTCAAACAACTGCTGTCAACATAGGCTACTACTAAACACACATGGAACAGATATTCTAGTGTGCAACTTTTAGCACTGCACCAAATGTTGTTTCAACTGTAGCATGTTAGCCGGCTTACCCCAGCGTGTGGAGTGTTGCTGTCGCAAGCATGACAAAACACAAATGACAGACCAGAGCAGGAGGATCCCTTGTCACATTTACATTCACTGTATGGGAGCACTGTGGTTTCCTGGTTAGTCACAGTGACAATGTCAAACCTTTGCCAACATTCTTCAATTGAAGTCAGGTATGTGTGTAGAAAGACCCACTGCAATGAGGCTTCACACTAATGATTATGGTAACCAAAAGTTGACATAAAAAAAAAAAATGTTTCTCCATTTGTTGTTCTCCCTGCTGTGCTGTGAATGTGGACCATCACTTTGGGTGGTCATGTCATGTTTCACACTCCCCAACCAACACCACCCTCTGTTCTGTTTGCAACACAAGGCTGATATCGGTTTGTGTGTGCAAGATGACAGTCCAAAGAGTAGTATAGAGAAAGCTTGTTGCTTGGAGGATGTGTACTCACTATGATGGGCCCGCGGGAGGTCTGGCGGTAGATATTCTGGTAGCCCAGGTAGAGGATCAGTGTGGCAGTGCAATAAAGGAACCCAAACACCCCAACACACACAAAGAACTCTGCCGAGGAGGAGAAGTCACCCTGCAGGAAGGTGTTATTGGGCGTGCTGCCATTGCATAATGGTATCCTGTATGGGTGATCCGACAACCTGAAGGTAGGAAGACAGGGAGAAGGCACTTTAAACAGTGGCTCCTATGTTTTTACTCTATTGTTGTGCGATTTCAGAGATAACAAGACCTCACCTGGGTTACCTTTATCCAAGGAAGGCAAGAAGAGAAAATACGAAAGGATTAAGGGACTTATAGCATTTTAAACTGGGATCGGATGTTTTCCTCCAGCCATTGCTTAAAACGGTTAACCATCACAATGAACAGAACATACATATTTTCCAGATATCAGAATATCGATGAAAAAAACAAATTAAATCTAAAACTAACTGGTATTAATCTCACTGCACTACATGGTAATTGGAAGTAAAACTTGTTTTTTTTAAATTTATTTGTTGCCCTGTCTGTAGTATTGAGTGGACTACTGTATTAAAACATCAAATGGTGGCTTCATTCCCGCAGATTTGTAATTTTACCTGTGCAAAACATGACTACAGTCCCTAACCCTTCACTAAATATGAACTAATGCATTTAAAAATATATATTCCTGCTAGTCTTCTCTTGAAATGATCTAATTGAACTTGGCAGCTACAGAGCAGAAGCTTGTTGGTTTTCCATCAACAAAAGTTGTGGATGGTACCTGCACACCGACTGAACTTTTAAAATAAAATGTATTAATTCAACACTTTTTTTTTTTTAAAATGGCAACCTGCAAAACCATGCAGTGGTCAATAGAAGACATGATGATGTTCCACTGTTTAGTTTCTGATGAAAGGATCTCAAATGATTACTGAGGGGGTACAGCTGCAGTGGAAAATGAAACTGTGAAAAGTACCTGGTATAGAAAGCACTCCAGGCTGAGCTGTACCATGTAATGAAAAACAGCAGAAGTGAAGTAACCACACTTTTCACCAGATGGCAGTAATGTACGTGTGTTGTTTACTCAAAGGCCAGAAAGATCTACCAAGCGTTTGTCCTTTTGCTATGGGCAGTGAACATCAATGTTAAGACCTGCAGGTAAAGCGCAGAGGTGACTGTGACTGGGTGAGTGATGTGGTCTACTGTACCTGAAAGGGTAGTTAAACACAGGCTCTACATTCTTCACCTCCTGCTCGCAGTTGACTGTAAAGTGGGTTTTCCCAGAGTAACCTCCAGTGGTGGCGAAGGCAAAGATGGTGAACACCTGCAGAGACAGAGAAATATGCAAGGGTAAGAGGTTTACAGGGAGGAAAGACCTCATCTGATTCTCATGCAGTAACTCTGAATGAATATCTACAAATAATCTACACAGAAATGAAATTAAAGCCAATTTAAAGACTTAATTTTAAGTGTCCATATTTGTACATTTAAGACACTGTGGAACTGTTAGAATCAGAGGTAAGCTTCTTCATTCACAGTCAATATTAAACTGCTACTATGATGCCTTTTCCCTTCCCATTATTAACACATGACATTTTGCACCACTTTCTGAGCTGACTTCCGTACTTCACTATCGTTCTCCTCCCTGCAGTTGTTACATTCTTTTTCCACACAGGAAACTCCCCCTGACCCTCCCTCCCTCTCCCATCCCCCCTCCTTCTCAGAGAGCTGAAAGCAAAAATGTTAACATGAAGCTGACAGGCCAAACTTTCACTTTCAAAGAGGCCAGCTCTCACAAAAAGATGTCTTTTCACTGTTTACATGGAGTTAAATGTCATATTCTCCATCTAAGACACACTTAGATAAAAAGCTATCGTTTCTTCAGGGCTACAGCATCTTCCCAGGCAGAGTCCAATGAACATCTGATTTGATAGAAATCATAGAATGATTCCACATTTTTACGGAACACTTTGTAGTTCATTTTGACTCAGTCCTACAAATGATGTCCTCCCGTTTTACCTAATTAGATTTGGTTTTTCATTATTCTAATGCATTTACATGAAATATTTCAACAGCTGCTGCTGTTTGAAAGGAGCTTTAAAGTAATATACAAATAAACTTGCCCAATAAAGTTAATTAAATGTGTTACACTTCACATAGATGTAACAAAAAAAGGATTTATTCCGTGTCTGCCAGGCGTGAAACATAGTTAGAATGCAGCAGAAGAAGATAACACCAGACTTGAACAAAATAAAAGAATGAACACATTTTTACTGGTGAATATCGTGTATGAATATTGTGAATATGTTATTCATGTCCCATGAGAATGAATGTCAGCAAAAAGGGAGAAAAACAAGCTGATATCTTCAACTTTGCTGATAGAGAGCACACACTGGCAGGAAGAATGGAAAGCGTTTCCTCTAACCTTCAACATGGACTGACTGTGCAGAAAAACGGTGATGCCACCTCCTCCTGGGTCACCAGAGAGTCAACTACAGAGCAGCACGCTGCTGTCAGGACTTTCCATTCACTAGCAAAACAGGTCTAGGGTCAGTTATGTCCAGCTTCATTTCAGAGTTTCTGACCACTGATTTCTCAGGTGGGTCATGAATTAGCAGCAAGGTTTGGACAAGATTCCATTAGCCTCTCTTCATCTGCAGTCTGCATACCCCAAGCTGACACCCGGGTCAGGTTGAGCATAGCTGGCTGTAGGACCTGGACTGGACTCAAACATAAGTGAATTGGGTGGGGTCGGGCCAGGATTTCAGGCTTGCGCAGAACTCTACTGGGCACGGTGTAGAAATTGTGCAATCCACCTTCTACAAAACATTTGTAAACCTAGTGATACAACCAATCCCAGCAGTGAACCAGGACAAACCTTGTTCAGGTGCTCTATCTATAGAGTCCAAACCCACCACAATGCTGCTGAAATCCTGTCTGCTGCCGTTTGATCCTATTTTTAAAAAGGCAAGACATTACGTGCAAAAATAGAGACAGACTAGACACAAAGCAGGGTGGGATTTCACACAGCAGCTCTGTGTCCTTCAGACAACACGAGTACTCAGAGTACACACACACACGCAGAACTAACAGGTTTCAAGTAGGAAGGAAAGGTGTTTCATTAAAGCTTGGATCCCCCTCAATACTTTTTGGATCTTTTGTAATGGTCTCACACAAAGTCAGCTTCCTAATCACTGATACATAAAGTATCAGACGGTGTTTGGCAAGCTACTCTAAAAAAGTAACTAGTTACAGTTACTTCTTGCAGAAAGTAACTAAAGTAGTTACTGAGTTACAAATTATAAAAGTAACTAGTTACTTTGGAACTGCTATTGCGTTACTTTCAAGTAATTTTCTAAATGCTCAATGTATCAAAGAATTTGGAGCCCACCTCCATCCCTCTTTGACGGAATGTGTGTGTGTTCAATGATTTGATATATATCATACTTCCATTTAAGAAAGTTACTTTTGGACCATTCGGACTCACCATTCCTGTTTCTTATTGACTCATGTGAATGTCCTGTGTCGTCTTTGTGTGTCTGACAATTTGTGTAAGCAACACCCGCCCATCTCCACCTCCGATTGGCTTACCATGGAATTTTACTCAACCTCAGCCAATCGTCATCATTTATGCAATTGTCTTGTGCCCCTGCCTGCGCCACATTTTTGGCAGTAACAATAACGGCGTTATAATGATGGGAAGTGTAATCAAATAGATTACTTGTTACTGAAAAAAGTAACGCTGTTATTCATAGCGTTGTTATTCCCATCACTGGTATCGCTTGCAGGTCCACTGCTTGTTGCTCTAATAAAACTTTGCACACGCTGTCAGTGTGATTGATTAAGGAATGTCAGAGTGCGGATTATGGATTCACTGCACCATGATGTAGTTAGGAAAAAAAAAAAAGAAAAAAAAAGTATGCCACAGCACCCTATGACTTTTTATTCAACTTCACACAGCTGTAGACATGTCCACAGATGCACAGCTCTTGGCCTTCAATAACCAATAATAATTATTTACGTGTAACTTTTTTTAAATCAATCATAAAGACATACAGGCTAAGAACCCAGCATATAAATAGGTTAGTCAGTGCTAACCTAACCTAACCTTAATGCAGTGACATACAAGTTAAACAAAGTAAATATAAAAGTTATTATAGGCCAGGCTTAAAATGTGACACATTTTAAAATATTAATTACATCTGGGGGGTCCCTGTTCTGTTTGTCTCTCATCCAAGGGGTCCTTGTGTTGAAAACGTTGAAGACTACTGCATTACACCATAAATAAAGTCAAAATTGATGACTATGTATTTTTATCATGCGTCTAGAGTTGGGGACTGGGAACCAGTTCGAAACCGTCAGTTCCTTTCATTGATGAGGCATGTTTTACTGACAGTTACACATTGCAAAAACAATGACGTCAAACTCATGAAGCAGTGAGTCTACACTGCTTAAAAGTAGCAACAAGGAGAAATCATGGTGCAGAAACAGTCTGATGCATGGCTACATTTCATGAAGAAAGAAAGTAACACGCAGGCAAACAGATTTTCTCTTTGACTACAACATATATGAAAACTGATATTGTAGAAATGTTGTACCAACATTTTCTGTCATTTTTATTCATTTTATGAGCTCTGGGGCTAGGTGGCTCCAAATCAAGCAGATGTTGTGAACCTATGCAGGCCTGCTTTATCTGCCCCACACAGAAAGTTGATCAGGAATCCAGGACCCATCTATGATACATTTATGATAAGTGACCTAAAACCTTCTGATCAGCTAAAAGGAAAATGAACTCAAGCCATCGAAGGAATATAATCCTTTCATTTGATGACAAGCAACCAAAGTGAAAATTCTGGTTTTCATTTGACGATGAGGATACGGTCACAAAAAAAACAAAACAAATGCTGGTGTGTTGCAGTTACTGTCTTGAATAAAAGCACTACAGTACCCAGGAGTACTGAATGACAGCCCCCCAATCTACGCACCTCTCCCCCATCCCAGTACATCCTTCCTCCAATGAAAAGCTTCCGATTAGAGCATGTGATTCTTGCTTCCGTATTTTCTCTCAAGAATAATGTCCTTTGTTCACTTACGCCCACATCTACCAATGTACATTCCCAAATCATCAGGATCTTTTCAGCTACTAGCAGTTGCATACAATGGGCTCAGGCACAGGCAGTGAGGTGAACAGCCTGCAGGCTGCAGTCGTGTAGGAGCAGCAAGATAAACAGCAGGAACACGCACACAGAAATGGAGTGCAGTATTTAGCAAGCTTCAGGCCCACTGAGGATTTTCGGGAATGGTTTCATCTTTCAGGTGTCTCTGGATCTCCTGACCATTTCTCAGCTTTCATCTGAGCCCTGTTTGACCCACCCAGACCAATCTGACAGCACCCCAAATAAACCTTGCAGTTAGGGCAGGAGTTCCCTGTTCAGCGTCCAAAGTCCCACCCAGTCTCCCACAGATTAACTCATGAATTCCTCACTACCACTCCTGATCTGGGAGTGGCAGGACAGTTAAGAGACAACAGCAGCCAGTCACAAAGTTAGGACACCGGCAATATGGACTTATATACACAACTACCCTTATTTGTATATCCAGCACATCATGCAACCATACAGTGATAGCGACACCAAAAAGAGATCCAGCAGCTACACCACCCTCCACCTGACACTGTGAAAAACTGCAGCTACGGGCTAATTTCCATGTTTACAGACTGAGACATAAAGGACAGTTTGACATCCAGTAATATCAATTATAAACAGCTTCCAAGAGCATTACAATAGAGGAGCGAGGCATAGAGTGTATGTCTCAACCTGGAAGAATTCTGTCTATTCCAGCCTTGAGACTGAAGCAGCACAACAACAACTTAATATGTTTGGGGAGTGGAATTAGCAAGGACTCAAAACTCAGAACCACAGCGTGTGCGGCGGCAGTGACAGCTCAGTGACCATCATAAAAGAACAAAGATCCTCCAACTCAGAAAGCAGAGCCACCAAACCGACGGCTGTTTCCACAAATACAGCAGCAGTCACAAGATTCAGACACTGACAATTGTTAGCACACAGAGGCCTACACTGAAGCAGACAGACAACAAGAAGAAAATGTATCAGCCAAACAGCCCACAGAGTATATATGACTGTGTTTCTGTTCTCTGGAGGAGCATTTCAAACCTGTGTCCATAGCACTGAAAGTTGTTCTAGAAAAACTCTGACTGAAATCAATTTTGCCAATATTAGACTGCATAGTATCTTACTTAAGCAAAACTCTTGTACGACTGCATCTTGATTCTCTTGTCAAAAGAAGAAAAATGCATTCCTCAAAATATATTTTAAGAAGGTTGGCACATTAGTACCAAAACTGAGCTATTATCTGAAAACTACTAGAAATAGTTACAGAAAAAAAAAAAAAAAAAAAAAAAAAATATATATATATATATATCAAACCATAACCAGCCCCAGGTCTCAGGCTGTGTTCAGACACACTCTATTCGTGTGAATGGAGACAGTGTGGCAGCACAGCTAAGAGAAATGGAGGGAAATGGTAGAGACACAGTCAGTCCAAACCTGCTCAAATCAGTTGGAGTGTGATATAGTGGGTGCAGCTGATTAACCTGACTGGCATCTGTGCGTTATACTTATACCACACTACACCCCCCATTCCTCGGGGAGATGCTCAGAGAATGCAGCACTGCAGCAGCCAGCAGGATTTACAGTCCGTTTCCTGGGAGGTGACAGACACCTCGTCGGCTCCACATCCAAGGACTGAGGACCGCCTACATGCTTCTCTTAAAACACTTTTCCCCAATTTTAAAATTATTAGACTACAGTTTTCCAATAATAATAACATAGTACTCATCAAGATGGTAGACCTTTTCGCAGCAGACATCTTGACACCTAACAGCACAGGTTCATAACATTAATGTTGCTGGGTACATTACACGTGAAGGAGGTCCTGGTATTGTGCGTGCTGCATCGCTGGAGGGAGCTTACCAGGGCCATCGTTAACATTATTAATTTACACCTGCTTTCCCTGCTGTGACAAGTCAAAATGTCTCCTGTGAAAACTGAACGCAGCAGCAGCAGCAAGAGAAACATGAGGATGTAAACAAACCATCTAAGTAAAGAGTAAATAAAGGTAAAAGGACATTTATTACGCAAACAGACTGCATCCGTTTATACTTGCTGTACTTGTCGGAATGGTTACTGCTATCATTGCAAAGGAAAAACTCTTTCAGTTTTACCTTCAAATGAAACTGAAGCTTAAAATAAGCTTAAATAAGACAGCAAAACTTAAAATTTTGACTTATGTATGTTTCTGATCGTCTGACTATTTCTTGCCCACAAACAGAGAACAAGAACAAAGAAAACATCCTGCAAAACTAACAATAAGAGAATAAGACACTTCTGTCACAGCAGTGAGCATTGTGTAATACACTTTAATCGCAGATAAAAAGCCAGACTATTTAACTAATTCACCTTCCTGGAGTTAAACTCAACAGCAGATAACACCTGCTCTATATGTTAATTACCAACAGGACGTGGCTGCTCCACAGGCCCACACCTTCAACACACACAGCACTGCCTGCTGTAAATGTGGCAGTTAGCACAGCACATGAAGATGAGCAGTCACATAAGAGGGGGCATTCCTAAATTGCTTTCTTTTTTTAGTATACAGTCCATTCAGATTACACATTAAGAAATCAATCACGCAGTGATATTTTAAGTTACACTTCTAAGTTATGCTTCAGAAGCAGCATGTAGGTATATGCAGGCTGCTCGATTCTAATACAGAGGTGGTTCATAGAAACACCCAGATTTGGCCATGTTGCATAACAATTTGCTTTACTGTGAATAGATTTGTTTCTCTGACAACACATGGCATCAGTGACACTGTCCCTGGGTGACACTGCCTAACAGTTTGACATTATTCAGCAGCTATTATCTGTGCTACATTCAACACAAAAGTTCATACAACAACGTCTGGCAATTTCCTGAGCTTCCAGTTTGTTTCACTAATAGATGATCGGGCTGGTTATGGAAAGAGTGTAAAGGTTTACGGGAGAAGGTTAACATTTTACTTAGGAAATCAGTAGGGAACCCATGCATTTAAAATCCACGTGAACTATGACATCACTTAAGTCAGTGAAGCATGTCAAAATCCAAAGTGGCATAGTGAAGAAAACAGAGATGAGCAAAAAGAGACAGACACTGAAACCTGCAGCCGCTTCTGAAGGATTCTGAGTACACGCGGTGGCTAAACGCAGACAAGACTAATCTGTAACTGACGTTAGCGTGGTTTACTCGATGCTTTAAATTGGCGCCTTTTACTTTACTCACCCATTCTAGGACACGAATAAACCCCAGCGGTTCTTTTAATGGTCCCAGATCCAGAGAAAACCCAGACATCATTTTCTGTGAATATCAAACAAAACTTATGTAAATACATTTAAAAGATACACAAGAAGCTAGTTAACCATGTGTAAATGAATTAGCGTTGACATTAGCACCCACGCAGCTATCGTTACCTGTTTGTCACCTTGCGGCTAACTGGCCCTGCCCTTGTTAGCTAACCCCTGCTAGCGACATGCTAACGCTAACTCTTATCAGCCTGAGCGTTGAGCTAACTCACCTGAACAGCGTCCATGGAGCCGAGCTGCAGTGACGGAGCAGTCCGTGTTTCACTGCTGAAGCGGTCACTTTGGTTGTTAGGCTAACTTAAAGAAAGTTGTACTCCGTCTGCAGGCGAAAAATGGAGACTGGCGAGCGACACAACAGCTACTGTCTGTCAACGGGCTGCAGAGTAAACAGCCAGGCGAGGAGAGCAACTGATAAGAAAACTGCTGTCAAACCCGTCCACCCCAACCGCTGTCACACCCACCAAAATAAAACATACACCACTTCCGGCAAGTGCTTTTCAAAATAAAATAACTAAAAACGTGTACATGTTATTCAAACACACACGAAACATTTGTATATAGTCGGTCAGTTCAGACACACTATTAGTTGTGAAGTGGGAAAATACAGTGATTTTTCACATTAATGAAATTAAATGATAAATACGAAATGATATAAATAATGTCAAGCATTGAGGCCAGAAGAAGGCTGCGCTGCTTCATCTCAACTCAATATGCTGTCTCCTTGTGGAAATATTGATTACTGCACCATGAACGGTCTACCTCTCATTTAAGCTCATAATTAGTTAATTCAGCTGAACCAATAAACACGAACAACACACAACAAAAACAGTGGCAGAAGAAGTATTAATAAACCTGTATTTGTGTGAACACATCACTTTTTGTCAGCATAAAAAGGTAAAGGTATTCATATACCAGTGATATATATACATATCTATATGTATACTGTTACATATTACATTGTTTATGTAATAATCTTTTAGTATAATTTTGTAGTTTTGTACTAAAAGTATATTTCTCTTTAGCTCCCTGGTGGTACGGGCTAATTAAGTAAGACAGTGAGCTCTCTATAGGTGCACAACAGTACTCAAATTTACTATCTTTCCATTGTACGTGAGTGCAGCACACTGGGCGACCCGCCCTCGTATTTTTATCCTGCAGCCGCCATTTTGCTTTAGTCTTTAGCGCCGCTGCGGCAGTCAACGAGCTGGACGAAGTCTCTCCTAGACTACACACTTTTTAACTCTTTTTAAACCTGGTAATTAACATTGTATACTTTACTACATTATATATTTTGGCTGTTACATTATAGTGTTAAACTATTAGAGAGTGAATACCACGTTAATAACAGAACAAACAGCTGTCTTACCATTTAGCTACGGCTAACGATAAGGTCGCGAGAGATCGTTGGTTTATGTAGGCCTCTGTTATGTAGCATATGAGCTAAAATAACCTTTCACTGCACGGGCACACTGACACGTGCTGAGAATACAAGATAAACATGCAGTATCGAGATAACAGACACTAGTTAGCCAGGCTAAGTCACTCTTCTGTCTGTTTAGCTAACGTTATTCTAATGTTTGCCGATCGCTGTACAGTAACGCCAGTGTCTTCTTATCGCTGCTCGTAGTTCGGTCCAGCTAGCTTCGGCCTACTTTTTATTAAACCGTAAGTATGTGATTGTTTTCTTGTCTGTCTTAGTTTTTAAGTTTCACTTTAACGTTGCCTATCTGGAGCCAGCACTGAATGTAACCTGTTATACATATTATTTGCCAAGAAACATCGATTCTAGACTCAGATGTTATACCCGCAATTTAATAGGACTGACTGTTAAGGCTGTGGCTCTAGGAAAAGTTAGTTAGTTCTGAGTTAGTGTCTTTGTATCTCGTTATTTCCGTACAAGTGCTGGTTTGTTACTTTTAGAGTGCACTTAACCTGATCCTTAAGATGGAAGCCAGAGATGTTCAGGCCGATAGTCAGTGTCGAACTACAGGCCCCATGTCTGAATTAAATAAACCGCCCAAGATTGCAAATTCAGTTGTTCTTTTTTCTAGATCAGATACTTGAAAGATAAAAACCTGAGCTGATAACTCAGTGTAGTGGCAGTGAGTTTGTCCACTAAGCTGTTCTAGCCAAATTCTCAGTTTGCTTGCTAGAGCTTGAGATCATATTTGTCTCATGATGCTGTACCTCTGTGTGGAAATGTCTCCTGTGTATTTGTGCACAACTGTCTGTCTCCTAATAACCCTCTTTCAGTTCCCCGGGGAGTGTTTTTGATTGATTTGTAGGTTAAAAACCATCCTCTTGGCCCTTTGTGGGAATCCCTGGATATGGATAGCTTGCCCCCCCTTGAGAATACATTGGCAGAAGATTTTTTTTTTCCTCTTCAGCATTGGTAAACAACAGCTGAAAATCTCTAGAAGCTTGAATATCCTGCCCCTTTTTCTACTGCATCACTCAAATGCCACCAAGTGTGCAGAATGTCTCCAAGCCCAAGAAGAAGCTGAGGATTTTTTTTTTCATCCACCGTCCCACTTTTGTCCCCTTTTTGCCACATCAATATAAGCATTTTTGGATCTATTTTTTTTTTTATTTTCTGGCTGTTTATGTCCCCCTATTTCTTTGCTTCATTGGTTATACCAATTAATAAAAAATAATAAAAAAAAAATCCCCAAAAGGACTTTGTTGCACCCACCATCAGTAATGTTTAGCAGTCTGGCGGAAATAAAGAGTCTGAGAAAAGGGATGTCGTAGGAAGACAAGTGTCTCTGGGCGACCCACCCCCCTTTTCCTCTTATCTCATGGATCAAGTGTTCCTTCAGGACTCCATACCGCCTCGGAGACACCCTACCAGCAGTGCACTCAAGAGGGAGACAGCACCTCAGGTAAAGGTGCCACAATGCTAAAAGCAGACGATGTGATCACTTTAAGATTAAAAATATGTGAAAATAACCATCACTATTTAAAAATGTCACATGTTCAAGAAAAAGAAAAAAGAATCAAGTTAAACTGTTAAAATTGATGATTGATTATAAACATAATACAGGCCAGCGTCTGATAATAAAGAACAGTTCCTCAATCTGTTGCCGTGTGTCAAACAGAGCCGAGTTCACACTGAGGACATCTGTCTGCAGCAATGTGGTTGACTGAATTTACACTCGGTCTATTGGATCTGAACTATACTGCTGCCTTTAAATGACGCACAAATGATGTTATCTTTTGCATTTATGATTGCATCCAGAGTCCATCCAGATTCTTTTATCAGCTAACTACAAGATAAACTTTAAAAAATTGCGCAAACCCTAAACGATGTTATACTGTAAGCTCCAGTAAGAATGTACAGGTCGGAGCAAGTCTTCCTGTTGTGTATGATAAATAAAGTTGGAGTAGGATTCTTGGTACATGTGCAGGCGTGTCAGAAAACTCATGATTTGATGTCATGCAGGAGGATTTCTCTCTCATGTGTTGCTGTGGTCTGTGTTGTCAGGGAGAATCCTGTTGGCCCTGAAGAGCACCAGTTGCTGGGTTTAAAGGTCGTAACCTCATCACCTCTGCCACTCAAGACACATACCAGCACTACTATGACCAACCATGGAGATGACTGCTACTTCTTTTACTATTCCACCTGCACTAAAGTAAGCTTGAGGAGAGTGCTCATATATTCACATAGTGTGAGCAGAAGGAAGAGTCTTGGAGTCTAACTGTCTAACTGTGTTATCGTGCAGGGAGACAGCTGCCCCTTCAGACACTGTGAGGCAGCAATGGGCAATGAAACTGTCTGCAACCTCTGGCAGGAGGGACGCTGTTTCCGTTCTGTCTGCAAGTTTCGCCACATGGAGATCACAGTAAGCAAAAGTGACACATTGATTTTAAAAGCTATTTTTAAAATGTAATATTTTATCTCCTTCAAGCTTTGCCCACTTGAGCCTGTGTGTCTTGAATGGCCATTGCCAAAGGGTAGAAAATCTCCCTGTAAACCTGGGCCAGGAGCTTCACTCCTGCCTCTGCACCTGTTGGGAGGAACACTTAATGCTCTGTAAAGGCAATCACACAAGAAATCAATATGCTACATTACATTAGTCTTGGATGTCTGTTAGTTTTCAAGGTAGCAAATAAGCTTGAATTCAGATTTACACCTGGTAATGAACATACAACATGTCTGCCAAAGGCTTTCAGTTCAGCCCACTGATGACTTTGTGAAGTGTGTAAATTACAGAGAAGTCATTTTTTTTACTGAAGTGCATGGCTGTTCCGGATTTGTCCACTGCAGAAAGAAAGAAGTTCCAAATACACAAAACTAGCTGTTAATGTTTTCAGCATATAGTTGGACTTGGACACACTATGTGAACATATGTGGTCCGTGAGTTAAAAGAAGTTGAACTCCCCTGATCTACACAATCATGATCAGGTCATCATATCTCCTATTTTTTTTGTTTGCTCATGTGTTCATTTGCAGTTCACTGCTAGGTACATCCTCTGTGAATAACTTATTCTGGAAGTCATCAATGATGCAGATGAAAACAAATACAATCAAAGTTATTATGAACAGCTCGTAAGATAATCAGTCCAAACATTAACATGAACTTCTACAAACAGTACTCAGTATTAGTTGTATTACTATCAGTAGCTGCCTTCAAAATAAAGGCTGAGGAGAAACAATAACATGTTTATCATGCTCATGTAGATTCTGAAAAGTTCATGAATAATTATATACATGTATTAAGGCAAATTTTGTGTCCATAGATGTGTTGGAGACGTGATCAGGCCACCTCCTCTGTTCATGCACTTACATGTTGTTTATGTCTTTCATCAACAGAAAAACCGTAAGGAGATACGCTGTTACTGGGAGAACCAAGCAGCTGGCTGCCAGAAGCCACACTGTGCCTTCTTCCATGAAAAGCCCCGCTACATTGATGGCATGTTTGTCCCACCTGATAAAAGTGAGTGGACTTTGTCTAAGAACAGAAATGTACTGAAGAGACCATTGCACATCCCGCTGTGAAAGACCGTGATGATAATGAGCGTTATCCTTCCAGGTAGTGAGCAAGAATGAGGACCAGCTTCACGAAGAGCCGGCTCCCCCACCACCTGCCCCTCTCCCAACGGCGGCCAATCCCCAGCTCAGAGGTGTCATCAAGACAGAAGCTCAGGATCCAGTACCGAGTCCCACCCACCCACCAGTAGTGATTAATCCAGCAGATGATGACGAAGATGAAGATGGTGAGCTGGCTTTTACCTTAAAATGACTTCTTTGCCTTTTTTTTAGTCCTCGTTTTAAGAGAGGATATTCCTTGTGGTCTTCATCATTCATGTGTCTTTATGTTTTCAGACCAGTTCTCTGAGGAGGGAGAGGATGGCAAGGTCGGCCCCTCCCCTAGAAAACTATCCAAATCAGGTGGGACTGAACTTTGGAAACATAATTGATCAGAATTTGTCACCAAAGCTGTACTAATTCCAGATCCTGTGTTTGCGGTTTTGACAGGTGACTCCCTGAACTTTGGAGTAAGCACGCTTGAAGAGATCCGGCTGAGGAAAGCTCTGAAGGCCAGCATGAAGAGAGCGGGTTACCCCATCCAGAGTGCTGACAGCTCGACCAACAGAGAGAAAGAAAACATCCGGTCACTTTTTCAACCGCCTCTGTGTGAAGCAAGAGATGGTAAATAGCAGGAACATTTGGATACCGACTGCCTGATTCTTCCACATGTTTCTGTTTCCAGAGTTTATCTTTCTGTCTGATGATATTGTGGAATATGACTTCTTGTCCTCTTGTCAAATCATGGAGTATCATTTAGCTCAGTTGGTAGAGTGTCCGTCCCATGTACAAAGGCTCAGTCCTTGCCATCACAGACCAAAAAAATCTTTATAAAATTGTTAAATCATTATTACTGTGTCCTCTCTTAACCTAGGTCCACTTGTCTTTGAAGAAACTGTGAGACCAAGAGGCAACGTGGCTGAAAGGCTTGGAAGGAAGATGCCCAACAATGGTAGATTTGCATTCTAGCTACACTTTATCATCAGATCCAGCACTAATGATGATGATAAGAGATTAGAAGCTCATGACTTGATCTTCTTGTAGATGTAACCAGTGGAGAAGGTGTCCCTCTGAAAAGGAGTCTGGCTGAGCGTCTGGGCAGAGTTATGGATGAGGAAGAGCCATTAATGCCCCCTCAGAAAGGTGAGAATCGGGTGGTGTTTAGCATCTGCCCCATCTCTCTCTCCACATTCCTGTCATTCTTCAGCTGTCTCTGTCAATAAAGCTCAAAAAGGCCAAAAAAAATCTTAAAATTAAAAAAAAAGAAAGAAAGGTGAGAATCACCACCATGGGCCACCAAATCTAGCTGATGATGTATCTTAAGTTGGAAAGAGCAATGTTGAGAGTATTGAATATGTCTGTTCAAACCCTTTGTTGCTTTCTGCAGCTTTAAAGCCTGTTAGGGAAAGACTGGGCCTGTCTGCTGGCCCTGCTGCACTCATCCAACCAGGTAAGAAAAAAATAAGAACACAATGAGCTCATATTGTTGGTTATGTTGTTTGCATTGATCAGTCATGCACATTGATTCCTCCAACAGTCCCAACAGCTGAGATCAACACAGAGTCAAAGAGGGCTCCTGAGCAGATCCGTATTAAAACTCTGGAGGAGATCAAACAGGAGAAAGCAGCAAAGGCTCAGTTGAAAGAGGGCCCTTCAGCCATGGCTCCAGAAATCAACAATAGCAATATCAAAAAAGGCATCAAGAGAGCCATCAGCATAAAAAATGACTCTGTTGGTCACATCAAGACGTTCTCCGAGATTCTTCATGCTAAAAAAAGAAGGCAGGAGGAGCAGAACCACAGCCCAAAGAAGAAGCAGAGTGTGGAGAAAGCTCCAGGCAAGAACCAGGGAGAGTGTGACACAGCCGGGCCTGGTCCTGAGACTACAAACACAGGCGGGGTTAGAGTGAAGACGCTGGAGGAGATACGCAGAGAGAAAGCAGCGAGGCTTCATGCTCAGCAGGCCGCGGGGGCTGAAAACAAGAAAGGCTCTGATACTGAGGAGAACGGTGCTCAGAAAGCTCGCCTGCTGCGCATCAAGAAACCGGGCACTCAAAGTAAGATTTCATAGTTTGACATTTTGAATGAACTAGTCCTCATCTTCCATACAATGTCTCTGAATGTCTAACATGAATTTTCTGTTGAACTCAGTAGGCAGCACCACAACAGAGAAGAGTTCTGAAGGGACAGAGAAGCCTCTGAAGACTGAGGTATGCTCTCTAACATACGGCATTGTTGCATCTGGTTGCTTGTTTTTCTGCTGGCTCTGGTAGTAACTTTCCTGTGTCTTTCTAGACCAGTGTTGCCAACGGTGACAGTGTCAAGGTCAAAACCTTTGAGGAGATTATGCGGGAGAAACGCCTCCGCAAGCAGGAAACGGAGGACCAGGCCAAAGGCTCAGCTCAGGCAGAGTCATGTCACAAACAGACAGCTGGAGGAACCCTGAAGAGGAACATTCCTGCTAAAGTCAGCCTCACCCCACCAGGCTCTTCATCACCTTCCTCCACCACGCCAGCTCCCGACACTACCCTCTCCACCCAAAAGGTCCCTGTTCGTAAACTGGTCCCTTTCAAATCCAAGGCTGCTCCAACTCTCAACAGCAACACTACTCGTAGTACAAGAGGCACTGCTGCTGTTACCTCAGTCCCTGTGAAGCAGAGCGCTTCCCCACCAGAGGCCAACTCTGAGTCCCGCTCACAGAGCCCGAGCAGCTCAAGGGAGGTCCCGGACAAAAACACAAGGAACTCCACTGTACCGCCACCAGCCAAGCAGGCCAGAGCAACTCCTCAGGGTCCCTCTGTGGAGTCCCCTGCCGCTGAAAAACAAGCGAACAACAATCACAAGAACTCCCCAGAACACACTACAGACACCAAAGGTAGCGCACCTTCATCTCATTGTTCATATTTCATCCCATAGACCGAGTTTCTGTTCAAGCTTTAGGCAGCTCACCTCAGAGTACAGTCTGTTCATTACACCTACCTGAGTGTTATCATATCAGCACACTCCTGTTTTTTTTTGGGTTGAGACATTTGGAGAAACATGATTGTTTGTAACTGGACTTCAAACTAGAGTATGGGTGTAAGAAATGCTCACCATAGGAAAGAATGAAGCACTCCTTGATTACAAATCATTCAAACATGACTTTCTTTCAGTGAGACCCAAGCTGAATGTGAAGCCGTCTGTCATGGTGAAACCGGGCCAGAAGAGGAGGGGGGCCGAGCGATCTGCTGTTGCTGCTGTAAAACCTCTGAACAGCGCCTCCACAGTGCCGGAGGAGCCGCTGCAGGAGAAATCATGCAGAGACAGACAGGTAGGTTAATGTGATGTAGCTCATGCTTATATACTCCCTTATTTCTCCTAACACAGTAACATTTTGGGTTACATAGTTTGTCTCTATCTTCTGTCTTCAGCTAATTGAGTTTTCATCTAATCATTTAGATTAGATGACATTAGATTTCAGGTGCTGTTAATGACCTCCAGTCTCTTCTATTGTCAGGTTTTCCCGTCTTCCAGTGCAGAGGCTCAGCTGAGCTCCGCAGTTCCCCGTAGTCCCAGCACCTTGTTGGACTCGGGCTCCAGCTCCAGCCCACTGAGAGAGGACCTCCAGACTGTCCCGGTCTTCAAACAGAGTCTGAATCAAGAAACCAAGCCTGTCAGCATTGCTGCTGCTAGAGAGGCCTGCACCGTCCCCCAAAGGTAAAGTTTTTACATGTTCTATAGATTTCACCCAACAGTCAAATATCCCCTTTTAAACTTTTTGTCAGTAGTGTATGACACTGATGCAGTATTCTCAGCGACTTAATAAATAACCAGCCTCTCTGGATATTTCAGCCCAGTCCTGAAGACTCCCACTCAGCCCAAGTCACGGAGAACGAGCGTAGCTGCTTCACGCACAGCCTCCACCTCCAGCGTCACCGCCTCCACCTCTGCTGTGGATGACTTCGAGGAGCTGATAAATGAATTCACTGATGACCATCTGGAAGATGAAGACGTGGACCCCGGCATCGGAGAGGACGACCTGCTGCAGGAGCTGTCAGAAATGATCGACAGCTGAGGGCTTCATCGAGCACAATCAACACCCTGCACCAACTCATCACCCATGACCTCGTCTTTTGACTCTATATTTACAGGAAGTGAAGACCATCACCCACTTCCCACATCACTCTACCATGAAGTGTTTCAAAAAGACTTTCTTTGTCTGTGAACTCAGTTTATTTTTAGCATTTAGGTTCATATTTGTTGTTCTTTACATTGTAGACATCCTCTCTTTTTCATTTCCTGTCTGGAAGATCACGTAATGGCCAAGGAGTTAGTCTGCTGGCTTGTTTTCTTGTCATCCTTCATGATCATTGTGAAACATTTCAGGTCCTGAAAAGAGAAAACGAGTCATTCTCTGGTGCTGGGAGATGTGGAGAACATGAACTCTGTTGGTCAGGAGTTCCTGGAAGTGAAATGTTGGGAATGATGAATGTGTTGTTGTAGAGAGAAGTCACGTCAGTGTGTATACTGTGTATGCAAAGGGAAGAGCAAGCTGAATACAGAAATCATAAATACTGCTGCACTTACAGGAGCCTGCCCCCAACTATCTCTGTTTTTATATGCGAGTGAACAAGACTGCTGATTTTCCACTCGGATCTTATGGAGTGCACCTTCTGCCTGTGACCGTCCTTCAGTGGTTTTTATAATCTTCAAAATGTGTGTATTTTTTAACCTCTTCTTTTATTCAGTGAGCAAAACTTTAAATCAACTAGTCTGGGATAAATGCTCTCTGGTCTTTATTAATGAACACCTCAGGGATTGTTTTCTGATGTTTCTATGTTCTTTCTATGACAAACACTGTACTTCAGTTCAGCCATGCTGTCTTCAGTTGTCTTATTCTCTTTGTGTCAGCATTGGTTTTATCAGTGTGGTCTGAGAAAAGATCGGCTTCTCTTCGGTCTTAATACACGTTTGCTCTGTCCTGACCGTTTCCCACAAACTTACTGTTCAAAGTGATGTGTACAGATTACTGTGTAAATAAAAAATGCTTTTAATGACCAGCTGGATCAGTGTTTGACTGATGATTTCAAGTGGAACTCAGTAATGTCAGTGTGTCAATAATAAAGTATGGGTGTGATGGGGTCACAGTCAGATTTATTTAGACATTTAATAGTTTGTTGTGTAATTTCTTTAAAACTTTCTTTTTAATTTTTTGAGACAGAAAAACAAGTACTCATCAAGAGGGCAACATATGAGCACAGCGTTCTGCTGTGCATACAATACAATAGACAATACACATTCACATTCATACTTTTCATTGCTGGCCTCTCACTGCCAAAATAAATACTAATATGGACCGCTCTTACACAAAATCATCCAGGGTTGCTTGCAGCGCATGAGATAACTGTTCATAAGGATGAATTGATAGTAGTTTATCATACCACAGTGGTATCAAAAGAGGATCGAAAGGCGTGCAGTATACAACATAATATTTTTAATTTTTAAAATTTTACAGTTTGTCCAGGCAAGGGCACAGGGCTGATAACAAGAATACACTGTTTAGGATCCATTATTATTTTAATGCCCAAGGCATTCTCTATTTCTGTTTGAACAGTAAGCCAGAATATTTCAATCAATGGTCATGACTGTATTCAATTAAAATAAGTGCCTAGTTGTTTTTGACACTTCCTACATGCTGCAGAACGAGGCATCATATTTACTACGTATTGCAGGAGTCATATGCAGTTCATTAATTATCTTATGTTTCATGTGATTTGTATGATCTAGTGATTTTCTTGGCATTAAATAAAACTTTGTACCAGGTCTGGTCATCTAGGTGAATACCCAAATCTCAGTGGTGAGGCCCAGTGATAATAAATCAGATTAGGTAAGGCTAACCCATCCTTTCTTATAGGAGACTGGAACTTTTGTAACTTCAACCTAGGGCGCTTATTTTTTAATGGAATACTATTAAGTAACATCTGAATTGGATACTACATCTGGCAAGACCTTTTAATAATTGCAATCTGGCCTAATAATGACACTGGTAAATTCATCCATCTTTGAAGGTCTGATTTGATTTTAGTAACTATAGGTAAAAAAATAAATGTAGTTAAATCACTTTCCTCTAGAGGAAAAGCCATGGACATACCTTAATTGATCCTATATCCAGAAAAAGTACTAAATTCATCAATTATCTTAATTAAAGCTGTTATAGATTTGATGGATCCTTCATAAATAAAAGAACATCATCTGCGTATGATGCAATTTTATGTGTTCTAACGTGTTTGAATGCCTTTCATCTGATGACTTCTCTTACAGTTTCAGCTAAAGGTTCTATAATCAAAGCAAAAAGTAAGTGGGACAGAGGACAGCCTTGTTTTGTGCCTCTCTCTAGGGAAAATATTTGGGAAATCAGACCATCAACAGATAGGAGCAGCTTGTGGAGACATATAAAGCAATTTGATCCAATCAAATATCAAAGAAAATTCATTAAGAGTTCTGACTAAATGATTCTACTCTACTCTATCAAATGCTTTTTCAGCAACTAATGTAACTATTACTGCATTATTCTTATTAAATCTTACATACTGCATGATACCTAATTGTTGTATATTTGAGTATGAATGGTGATTTCAAACAAAACCAGTTTGATCTCTTGCCACTAACTTAGGCAGTACTGAATTAAGATGTGTGTGAAATATTGGCCAATATTTTGAATATATTTTGAATTGATAAAGCACTATATGAGGAAGGAATCGCAAGGTCTGTCTAGAAAGATATCATTATGCCCCTCAAATAAGCTTTTGTGATTTCTCACAGATTTTATGGGTCAGTTTCCTCGTCATCATTTCCAAAAGTCGAGTTTTTGCCATACAACAAAATTCAGGGTCCGACAATATTGACCTAATGCTATTGTTCCCAATACTGCTACTTGATACACGCTCTGTAGATACGATATGTAGTATGGTTTATGCGGATTAGAAAAAAATGTGTGATATATCTACAACATCAACCTCATCCAACATTTGCTGCAAGGCTTGTTGTCTAGAAATCCTCTTAGTTGTGTTCAAACACAGGTTCCTATCTATTGTATTGTCCATTACACAGTTCCAATCTGTTCCAATGAACAGCTATATTTAAGCAATAGATCAGTCATTGTAGTAGATATTGATGTATTCATATCAGGAGCAGTATGCACATTTAGAATAGTATTTTTTTCACCATACAAAAATCCATGAATCAACACAAAAAACCATTTGAGTCAGCCTTGATACGATCAATGATGCTGCAGTTTCTTATGTATTAGTATTGCCACTCCTTACTTTTACTATAAAAATAGAAAAATACTCCTTACTTTTACTATTAAATAAAGAAAAATACCTAATTGTCCTACCCAGTCATGTTTTAAGCTATTTATGTTCATTTTTATGTTCATCCATCATTTAGGTGTTTCTCTTGTAATATTGCAACTGAAACATTTTCTTTCCTGAAAAGGGCTAATAACCTATTTCGCTTGTCGTGTAATTTATCATAGTTGCTGTGTGCTCTCCTGTTCAGCAGGGGGCGTTATAAACCACCAAGAGCAAGACCACTCTCTGAACACTGACAGCACACACAAGCCTGGAGTAAGCAAGCAGGTGAGACGTGGAGAATTCCTTCTTTCTTTTCCCTCCATGTAATTTAGAATAAACAGAAGAAATGTGACTTATTATCAATACAGCAGAAGGCAGTAATGCGACATTTTGGTTACAAAGCGCCTCTAAAAACCGAACGAAGAAGAAGAAGCCGGTATACTTCCACTTCCGGGTGAGCTGTGGATGTAAACAGAAGGACGTTCCTTCGTTGAGTGTGTGTGTATGTGTGTGTGTGTATGTGTGTGTTCCTCCTCTGGAGACGGCGCAGGGAAACATGACCAAACTGGAGCTGCTCAACGTGTTTCTCAACGACAGGCTGACAGCGGCCGCGGAGGAGATTTTTCGCGCCGTTAAAGACACGGTGGTGGAGTACGAGAGCGAGCTCGTGCGCTCCAAAGAGGAGAACGAGCGGCTCAAACGGCTGCTCAATGTGGCGGTCCAACGGCTGCTGCTGCAGCCAGGTGAGGAGCTGCTTCCGCCGGGGCTGTCTGCCAGCGGTACGGTCTGTTCTGCATGCTGATGCTCAGTGTCACGTCACACCATACCTGACGGGGTCTCTGTTTAACGGGGCTGTGACGCTCCGCTCATGGCACATGTTAGCGTTTTATTTTGAAACGAGCAGTGAGAACACGGAGCAGAGCAGCAGTGATGATGAACAGAGTTTGAAAGAGTCCAGCTGGGTTTAACAGCATGAGTGCGGTCAGCTCTCTGTCCTGTGCATACGCACACTTTGCGCATCAATATTCCGAGCCTAGCAGTGATTACAGTAATGCTCAGGTCTGTTTATTATTGGTCACACAGAACCATAGAAGAACGGTTATTGTGAAATGTGTTTCCATGAGCTCCCGTATGGAATAGTTAAGTAATATTTGTGTATAAGAAATAGTCTTGGTCTGGTCTAGTCCTGGTTGTCTGAGGTTATAAGCTCTTCATTTCTGGTGTGTCTCTGGAACCTTCTGCCTGATCGAAGCAGATATTAAAGAAGCTATGTGGGTGGTCAGGATCCTCAAAGATTGTCCTAACCTTACTTTGGTATAGATGTCGCTCAGCTGTGATACCTATGATATATACTCTGTCTGTGATTGTATATTCTGACAAAAGAACAAGTTATCAAGATAGAATTGCTCCTCATAGATATTTAATTATGGAACATGATTAATATATTCTGATGCTAAAGAAGTCAAAGTCATGTCTTGTTTTGACCACAACCCAAAGATACCCAGTTTACTGTCATAGAGGACTAAAGAGAGAAAAAATATTCATATTTGAGAAGCTGAGAAATTTGACACCAATTCTTAAAAAAATGCCTGAAAATAAATTGATTATCAAAATAGTTCTCGATCAGTAGCACTAATTGTTGCCTTTGCCTTCACTAATTCATCTCACATAAACAAAATAGAATGACTGAAGCTAAAGAGAGAGCTAGCTAATGTTCAGCGCTCAAATCTAAACTGATGAGTTAAACACAAACTTTGTATCTTCCCCATGTTTTTGTGTCAGAGTGACTGATGACTAATGGGACAACAAGTTTTGAATTTGCTCTGGTATTGAGCGACAGAGCTGCAGCTGTGAAATAGGCTACAGTGTAGTCCCTGCTGGCCAATGCACACTGTCAGAATATGTCCATTAAAAGAACTTGTCTGAGTCAGATTGTCATTAGAAGTGTCTGACAACACGACCTACAGTGAATTGACATGATGTCTGTTCGCTTGACCCACTGTGAGGTGAGAAGACAGAGGAGTACAGGCAGTGTAGCTTAGTGTTATGATTGTCAGTGTCATGGCTGAATATTTGGCTCATTTCAAATCGGCATCCCTACAAAATACACAATAATAATACTTCATAATGTTTGTGTAAATGCAGCAAACATGACAGTGGTGTCTGTGCCCTTGCAGAGCCTCCCTCTGTCCAGCCCCAAGAAGATGTTCAGCCCTGTGAGTCTGAGTGGAGAGGTGTGGAGGTGCTGCCGCAGATTAAAGAAGAACCCAAACTCAGAGCCATTCAAACGGATTGTTCAGAAGGAGCAAGAGACTCAGAGGAAGGAACTTGCAGTCATGTGGAGCCACTGCAGAGGCCACATCCTCCACCAGCCCAGTCTGTGTGCAGCAGACAGAGTGTTTCCTCATCTCCGCTGTCCTCTCAGGAGATTAAAGCAGAGAGTGACAGAGAGGAGAGCAGGAAACAGCCTCCAGCCAACAGCTTACCGTCTTCTATGATTGTTTATTCAAACTGCAGAGCAGCTCAGAGCAGTTTTAGTGGCAGCACTGCAAAGAGTCACCGGACACAGAAAACAGAGCAGCAGGCCAAAGGGTTACTCCGCTCGAACGGAAAACAGAGCACGCACATACTGCAGATCAAGAATGTGAGATCCCTGAAGCCCCCTCCGCCTCGCTCCTCTCACCCGAGCCAGAGCATCCAGAGGTGGCACAGCTGTAAAGAGTGCGGGAAGGGCTTCAGCTTCGCGTGCCAGCTGGAGGTCCACATGCGCTGGCATACCAAGGAGAAGCCGTACAGCTGTACAGTGTGCCGAAAGAGCTTCACCACAGTCAGCATGTTGAAGAGGCACCACCGCATCCACACAGGGGAGAAGCCTTTCCGCTGCCACGTCTGCGGCAAATGCTTCAACCAGTCGGCACACCTAAACACGCACTTCAGGCTCCACACCAGGGAGAGGGCGAGCTGGAGCCGAGTGTCACACTCCAAGTGAACAAAGACTGACACTGAAACTCAGCTGAGCGTCTGTAAACTTGCTTTAAGGTTCAAACAGTACAATAATGGTGTTTGTGCGTCTTTTCTCTTGTGCAATATAGTGTGGTACATGAAGACTTCTGATCCGTTGAACACTCTCAAAGGAATTAAAAGATCATTTTGTCCAACATTTTATCTGCCTTTGTTTTTCATATCTAAACGGTGCAGTCATGGTGACCGTCAGTCAGTCAGTCAGTCAAACAGACAGAAGGTGGTTTGAAAATCAAAGCAAACACTTCTGAAATGTCTGTTGTGATTGTCCTGATCTACTAGAACCAGTGCCCTCACCAGAAAAATACATTAACTTGAATACACTCAATTCAATGTATTTGTCATTTTATCATAAAGAAAACAACCAAAGTGAAATGTATTTCTGTAAGCTCCCACAGTGCATTCTTAAGGCAACTAAATAAATAACTACAAATAAAATAATAATAATAATAATAAGTAGCAGTTATTCATTCAATAACTACATTTGGACTTACTTGTATTTTACTTGAGTAATTCAGTTTTATACTTCTGCTCAAGGAGTACTGAAGAAGGTTCCTGGTTGAACCTCGGCTGGGGCCTCAGTGTGGAGTTTACATGTTCTCCTCATGTCTGTGTGGGTTCTCTACAGGTACTCCGGGTTCCTCCCACAGTCCAAAGACATGAACCTTAACAGGTTAGTGATTCTAGATTCTAGATGCCCAGGGGCCAATACTAACATCTTAAATATGCAAAATAAGTTACATTCAAATGTTCTATAACAATTTTGTTTTCATTGTCACAACTATTATTTTTTTAAAGACAATGTAACCAAATTTATCCTTGTGTTCATTTTAAACATGACTTATTATGAGTAGTACAAAGTCTGTTAACATTTAAGTTTAAAACGTATCACTGTCTCTTCTCTTTACCAAAGTAATATTTAGTGTCACATCTACAGCAGCAGCAGTTATGTCCTTAAAGGTTCAACTGCTTCATTATGTCAACAATAAAAGACAAATCTTCCAGCCATACAGTGTCTGACAATCCGAGCAGGCCATAAATAATATTTTATAAAAATGGAGCTTTTGAAATGAAATGCATGAAATCTGCCCCCGGCCCCCGATCCCTGCTCTAAATGGTGTAAATGATTGTTTGTCTCTATGCGTCCTGTGATGATGTGGTGACCTGTCCAGGGTTTACCTGCCTCTCACTTAAAGTCAGCTTGGATAGACTCCAGCCAACCCGTGACCTTGATGGGGATGAGCATTTACAGATAATGGATGGACGGACTTCTACTCGACTACAATTCAGAGGTAAATGTACTTTTTACTCAACTACGTTAATTTCACAACTTTAGTTACTTTGCAAGTTTTGTTTGATAACAAAAATATAATCAAAATACAAAATGTTGTAATGTTATAAAATATATGATGTATAAAATTTCATGAATACTGTGTGCCAGTACAGTTCAATTGACTGTGCCAAACTGTTTTCCCCCACCTGTTTTTCGTTCTTGTTTTTCTTTCATGAGCTATGGTTTGAGTATATAACAAACATGAACACTGGTAACTGGAAATATTTAATCACTGTTAATCACTTGAAGCAGAACCCTGTTTAGGGTAAAATATAATCAAGATAATATAATCCTTTGAGGCCGGCTTGCCCTGACGCGCGCCCAGAATGGGAGGTGGTGGGCGCCAGCACATGTAGCATAATGAAACGGCCTATGTGAACCCCACAGAATATAATCACACCGAATGCTGTAAAGCAGAGAGAGAGCACAATGTTTGAGCACCCAGGATGGGAGTTGTTGGGTGCCTACACTACACAGAAATGTGGTCTGTGTTAAAAGTATGGCGAGCACTCAAGATAAGATGAGCACCTGTTGACTCGTGGTCGGCTTGACCTGGTGAACACCCAGAGTGGGAGGTGCCTGCACTTGTAGTAGTAAGACTACAGAGTATGGTCTGTCTTAAAGTGTGAAACTTACAATACAACTGTGTGGAAACTTAGAAATGTGAAACTTATAAGACTTTTAGAAAACGTACCATATAACTGTGTGAAACCTATAACGACATGAACTTTTAAAGCTTTTAAAAAATATAGTGTATTGTGGTGTACATAAAAAGTAATAAAATAAAAAATAGTATAATTATAAAATAGAATGTAACAGTGTCATCCAGCAAATAAAACAAAAGAAAACATCATCTACAACAGTCGGTGTGAGACAAGATACCATTAAGAATGGAAAATCCTCAAAGCATGGGTCAACCCTGAGGGTCCGCCTGAGTGGAAATTACACCATTATGTCACAGAGAAAGTTTAATGATAATAGGCTGGACAATTAAGAACAGGCAGGACATATGAAATTTGCATAAAGGTATATAAGAGAACGCCCGAGTCAGCGAATTCAGTTCAACCATGGGGAACTTGGGCTCTGGTTGTCTGTAAAGAAAATAAAGAAGTAATTCTGCTGCCAATTCTGATGAATCCTGTGTGTTATTGCCTACTGAAGCAGAGTAACACTATTGGACCTAATTTGGACCAGAGTACTTTTGCTTTGACATATTTTGATGTTGATTCTTTCGTACTTAAATGTGAGTAAAAATGTTAATCCACGACTTTTCCATGTACACTGTGCTGTTTCTGATTTCACCTTCCTGACCACAGACCCTTCTCATAGCAGACATTTCAACTTGTCATGGCAGGAGAAGCAGCACAGGAATAACTGTAAAAGTAATGATGGCTACAAGATGTCACACATATTGATTCCTCCCTGAAGGCAGGATTGATTAGACCCTCATCATCCGCATCATCCAGTGGACTCCAGAGGCCGAAGCAGCATTCAACGATCTCAAGACCCGGTTCACCACCGCACCCATCCTCACGATGCCAGATCCTCGGCGCCAGTTCGTGGTGGAGGTGGACGCCTCAAACGAAGGGGTCGGAGCAGTGCTGTCCCAGCGGGCGGAGCAGGATGGCAAAATGCACCCTTGTGCATTCTTGTCCAGGCGACTGACCAAGGCGGAAAGAATTATGACATTGGCAACCGAGAGCTCCTTGCAGTCAAGGTGGCGTTGGAAGAGTGGAGGCACTGGCTGGAGGGGTCAGAGGTGCCATTCATCGTCTGGACTGATCACAAGAACCTTGAGTACCTAAGAAATGCAAAAAGGCTTAACTCACGCCAGGTCAGGTGGTCACTGTTCTTTAACCGTTTCTTGTTTTCCCTCTCTTACAGGCCGGGGTCCCAGAATACCAAGCCCGATGCTTTGTCCCGAATATATGACCCCAAGCCTGTTGCCAAGGAACCAGAACCTATCCTTCCACGAAACTGTGTGGTTGTAGCGGTAACTTGGCAGATAGAAAATGAGGTGCAACAGGCGATAGCCCCCCACCTCGAGGTTGCCCAGAAAACCGACTATATGTTCCAGTTGCTCAGCGACCTCGGGTGATCCAATGGGCTCATACGTCATGCCTGTCATGCCATCCGGGGGTACGGCGAACTATGTTCGTAATCTCCCGGAGATTCTGGTGGCCAGCTATGGAACGGGAGGTCCGGGAGTACATTGAGGCTTGCTCAGTCTGTGCCCGTAACAAGACATCCTCAGGGAAAAGGATGGGACTCCTTCAACCACTTCCCACTCCCTCCAGACCCTGGTCGGACATCTCATTGGACTTCGTTACGGGGCTCCCGGTGTCTCAAAGAAACACTACGATTCTCACTATAGTTGACAGATTTTCTAAGATGGCCAGATTCATAGCCTTGCCCAAGTTACCCACAGCCAAAGAAACCGCTGATCTCTTAATTAACCACATTGTCAGAGTTCGTGGAATTCCAAAAGATATTGTTTCAGACCGGGGGCCCCAGTTCATCTCAGGGTTCTGGAGGGAGTTCTGCCGTCACTTAGGAGCCACAACCAGCTTAACTTCCGGCTACCATCCAGAGACTAATGGCCAGACCGAGCGCCTTAACCAGCAGCTGGAGACCGGCCTCCGGTGTCTGGTGTCACAGAATCCCTCTACATGGAGCAAACACCTGGTCTGGGTAGAGTATGCGCATAATACACTGCCCACCTCAGCCACAGGTTTTTCACCCTTCAAGTGTGTGTATGGCTATGACCCCCCAGTTTTTCCAGACCAGGAACAAGAGGTCACAGTGCCCTCCGCTCACGCCCAGATTCGCCGGTGCCGACGCATATGGGCAGCCGTCCGTCAAGTCCTGCTCCGCCAGGGGGACCGGGTGAAGCAAGCGGCGGACAAGAAAAGACGCCCAGCACCCAATTACCAGCCAGGACAGAAGGTATGGCTATCTACCCAACACCTAAGACTTAAGGATCTGTCTCGGAAATTGGCACCACGGTTCGTGGGGCCTTTCCCGATCGCAAAGACCGTCGGACCTGCAGCCATTCGCCTTCGTCTTCCCTGGTCCCTCAGAGTCCATCCCATGTTTCACGTCAGCCAGGTCAAGCCTGTCCGGGAGAGCACAATGATTCCAACCCCCCCACCCCCACCACCTCCAGAGGTCGTTGATGGCGGCCCGGTGTACAAGGTCCGCAAACTATTGGCGACGCGCACTCGAGGTCGGGGCAGACAATATTTGGTCGACTGGGAGGGTTACGGACCAGAGGAGCGCCAGTGGGTCCCCTCCCGATTCATCTTGGACCGAACTCTCATCGAGGACTTCCATACCAGACTCCTGACCAGCCTGGGCCATCAGGAGTCGGCCCTAGAGGGAGGGGGTATTGTCAAGCTGGGTTTTTGTTATGTCTTGTCATTTCCTGTTTTATTTTGAAATAACTCTCCTCTCGTTTCAGGTCACTTGCCCTTCCTCATGTGTCACCAGTCTGATTGTCTTCCCCGCCCTGATTGTTTCCACCTGTTCCCCATTTCCCTCGTGTGTGTATATATAGTCTGTGTTTCCCCTTGTCCCGTGCCGAAGTGTCTTTGTCTCGTGTAGCGTGCACCCAAGCCGTCTTTTCATAGTCCACAGTTCAGGTATCATAGCTCTGGTGCTCTTTTGTTTTCCCTTCCTCGTAAGAGTGATTTTGTGTTGTAACTTTGTAGTCTAGTCTTTTGTTTCTTTGTGTATAGCATAGTGTTTTATTTTTCAGCCTTGTTGGAGCGCCCTAAGTTAAAGTTTCATAGCCTTTGTTTTTCCTCCTTGAGAGTGATTTTGAGTTCGTTAATCTTAAATAGAGAAGTTTAGTGTTTTTTCCTCCTTAGGAGTGATTTTTCTGTTTTCCCTAGTTTAGGCCTTTTTATAGCCTTACTCAGGCGAGGATATTTGTGAGCTAATAAAACCGCTCTCCGATCGACTCTGCATCTGAATCCTCTTTTGAGTTCCGGCCTGACACAAGAATATCCAGGCCAGAGGCACCGATGTCAGTGTTCAAGTAAGTAACTTCTAACTTGGAGAAATACAATAAAAGTCAAAGTGGGTACCTCATGATGAACATAAGGCTTCAGGACTGAGAGGACTTCAGACTAAAGTCATGATATGTGAGGAAACACTGTGCATCCAGAATCTATGAATATAAAGATATCAATGTTCATTTAAAGGTTTAACCACAACATGACTCCTGGACTAAGAAAGTCCATTATCAAGTTCCCATATCATACTTGTGTTTGTTGCATGTTGGCCCATGTATGTACTGGAGTCATCAATAGCTGTGTCTAATGACCACTGCCCACTGGACCTCAGAGGACAAAATGAGGTTGTGTGGTTCACACACTTTTGTAATTTTGACCTGACTGAGAACACTTCTGACATTTGTTGTCTATTTCTTCCTTTCAAAATTCAGCTTTATGATACAACATTGTTACTGTACAGTTGTAGTAGAACATTGTGGCACCCTAATCAACATATGTTACAGCTCCCCAAATGTCCTCACCCCACTCCTCTGGCTATGGCTTCAAGCCCTCAGTCATTTCAGCATCACTGAATGAAAGTGAATGACAAGATGTACCTTATGAACATAACCCAAAAGCATATGCTGTACTGAAGTGTTGGATGAATAACACCTGAATGTCTTTCAAGCACACACAGCTCAGCAGACAGCTAATGGCTAATCAGGCAAAATAAGTGAAACAATTTAGTGTTCAAGTTGCCGGGACAAGACCAGTTTTACAGGTGTGATTAATATATGAATTTAGGTGAGCTAGTTCCTGGGTGCCAATAGGCTATTATTGGTTATTCTGGCTCACTGGGACACACCAAGGTGTGTCATATGTTTTCTTGCTTTGTGTCTCCTGCTACAAGGCCTTTAGTGCCCTTTCTCATGTTTAATATTGTGTATGATATAGTAAAGATATAATTCTATCAATGACCTGGAACATACTTTAACGTCCGTTTCTCTAATCCCTGCATGTCGTCATGTAGCCACACTGCCATCTACTGGAAATTCACTCCTACCACAATTAGAAAATTCAGTCAAGTCATGGTTTTAATGTCATTTCAACCATATAGAGTACATAGTAATTCGCAAGGACCAATATGCTACATGAGCCATAAAACATAGTGCACACACATTAACACATGAAAGACAAAAGGGCTACATTAAGTTCGGATACGTTCAGACAACAGACCAAGGTGTGTGTGTGTGTGTGTGTGTACATGTGCTACATATGAATGACTTTAGTAGGTAGAGGTACCTCTATAGTATATATACCTACTAAAGACTAGTATAGTAATAAAGTATAATGAGTAAAATTTGAATAGCAGCAGAGATAAAAGGTGCAAAGTGTGCAATGGTTTTGTTTGCAGTTACAGCAGGTAAAATAAGTATTGACCACGTCACTATTTCTCTCAGTAAACATATTTTAAACGTGCTATTGATTGATTTTCAACAGGTTTTTTTCACATTACGGTTGTCTAACAGTCTGATTATCTATGGGCAGAAGCTTGTTCTCATTGTGGCATTGTTGGTTTTTAAACTTGCAGAACCTTCTTCCAGAAGGCAGCAGGAAGAAGAGTGTATGTTTGATCATCCATAATGCTTCTGGCCTTGTACAGGCAGCACTTGTTGTAGATCTGTGACAGAGGGGAGAGAAACCGATGTTTTTTCAGTATAGTTGTTGTCAAATCAAATTTTATTTGTATAGCCCAAAGTCACAAAACACATTTAGCCTCAGAGGGCTTTACAATCTGTACAGGGAGTGACACCCTCTGTCCTTAGACCCTCGATTCAGTGACACAAAAAAACCTTAAACAGGGAAAAAATGTGGAGGAAACCTCAGGAAGAGCCACAGAGGAGGGATCCCTCTCCCAGGACGGACAGACGTGCAATGGATGTCACATGTACAGAACAATCAACACAAACATATTGTACAATTACAATGAATTACAATAAATGATAGAATGATTACAGTAGCAGTGGAACCTGTTATAGAGATAGAGAGACACACATACACAGCAGCAGCAAATCATTAACTATAAACTGTAATGGAGATATGGTAACAATGACAGTAATAATATGACATGCATTAATGAGGCAGGGATGTTTTCAGATGGTGGTGGTAATGGTGATGGGGGGAGAGAGAGAGAGGGGAGGGAGGGGGAGACCCCTAGCAGTCTCATCCTATGGCAGCATAACTAAGAGAAGGCCTGAGCCAGCCCTGACTATAAGCTCTATCAAAAAGGAAAGTCTTAAGTCTACTCTTGAAGGTGTTGACTGTGTCTGCCTCCCGGACCAAGAATGGCAGTTTGTTCCTGTTACGGACCGCAAATTCTTGCAAGGCCCAAAACATATCGAAAGAAAACATGAAGACAGAAGTTGCTACTAAAACAATAATAACTTTTATTAATTCAAAACCAAACGAAATAGTTCCAAAAAAAAAAAAAAAAAGGGTTGGAGGTTCCGGCCAAAACAAACAAAAGGGGGGAACATTGAGCCAGCTAATGTCCGTCGTACCCAGTGTCCAGCCCCCAAGAAGGCTAGAAGTGGTTCTAATACAGAACCTTGTGTGACAAACTTTGGTATGCATGGAGGATTCATCATTGACGTGGACAAACTGAGATCGATCTAGGAAATATGACCTAAACCAGCTTAGGGCGGTTCCTTTGATGCCAATCTGATGTTCCAATCTCTGTAAAAGAATTTGATGGTCTATGGTGTCAAATGCAGCACTAAGATCTAACAGGACAAGTACAGAGATGAGTCCTTTGTCCGATGCCATTAGGAGATTGTTTGTGACTTTGACTAGTGCGGTCTCTGTGCTATGATGCACAATAAATCCTGACTAAAAGTGCTCGAATAAACTGTTCTTATGAAGAAATTCACACAGCTGATTAGCTACAGCTTTCTCAAGTAACTTAGAAAGAAAGGGAAGGTTTGATATCAGTCTGTAACTGGCCAAAACCTCTGGATCTAGAGTGGGCTTTTTAAGAAGAGGTTTAATTACAGCTATTTTAAAGGACTGTGGTACATATCCTGATAATAAAGACAGATTAATCATATCCAGTAAAGAAGGGCTGACTAAAGGTAAAATGTCCTTGAGCAGCCTGGTTGGAATGGGGTCTAGGAGACAGGTTGACGGCTTAGATGAAGAAATTATTGATGAAGTTATTTGATGAAGGTCAATGGGAGAAAAACAGTCTAAATATGTATCAGGTTTTATAGCTGTTTCCAAACGTGCTGTATCAGAATGCAGATCAGTGCCTGTTAAGGGCAAGAGGTGATGAATTTTGTATCTAATAGTTATAATTTTATCATTAAAGAAGCTCATGAAGTCATTACTAGTTAGACCCAGAGGAGTAGATGGCTCAATAGAGCTGTGGTTCTCTGTTAGCCTGGTTACAGTGCTGAAGAGAAACCCGGGGTTGTTCTTGTTTTCCTCTATTAATGAAGAGTAGTAGGCTGTTCTGGCATTACGGAGAACCTTCCTGTAGGTTTTAAGATTATTTTGCCGGACTAAGCGAGATTCTTCCAGTTTAGTGGCACGCCATTTGCGTTTAGATTTACATGCCTCTTGCTTTAAGTTACGAGTCTGCTGGCTATACCATGGTGCTAACCTCCTCTGTTTAATTATCTTCTTTTTCAGAGGTGCAATAGAGTTGAGAGTTGTCTGTAATGACCCTGTAGTACTCTCAACAAGATTATCTATTTGTGAGGGGTTAAAGGAAGCAGACAAGTCCTCTGCTACACTGAGACATGGCATTGAATTCAATACTGAAGGAATTACTTCCTTGAATTTGGCAACAGCACTGTCAGATAAACATCTGCTGTAAGAGTTTCTACAGCATAGTCCAGTAATATGAACTCGAAGGTTATTAAAAATGGTCAGAAAGAAGAGGATTCTGTGGATAGACTATTAGATGATCAAGTTCAATGCCATATGAGAGAACGAGATCCAGAGTGTGGTTCAGACAATGAGTCGGTTTATTTACACTCTGACAGAAGCCAACTGAATCTAATAAAGAGATGAACACAGTACAGTATGAATATTAAAATCACCTACAATAATTACTTTATCTGTTTAAAGGATCAAGCCTGATGCAAATTCTGTGAATTCAGATAAAAATTCAGAGTAAGGGCCAGGAGCATGATATACTATATAGGATTGGCTGTACTGTTTTCTATGTTGGGTGAGTGAGGCTAAGAACAAGACTTTCAAATGAATTATAATTTTGTTTAGGTTTAGGATTTATTAATAGACTTGAGTCAAATAACTATATTTTGTTGAATATGAGTATTACAATGACTGGGAGGAGTGGATTCATTTAAGCTAACATATTCATCCTCCTGTAGCCAGGTTTCATTGAGGCAAAATAAATGAATATCATAATCAGATATTAATTCATTGACTAAAGCTGCTCTAATGGAGGCGCAGAGAAGCGTGTAAGACTGCAGCTCTGCTTCCTGGTCTCAACTCTGGGTTGTCATGGTTTTGGTTAACTAATAAACTTGGTCATATTTCTAGATATGAGGGCTGCTCCATCCAAAGTGGGATGGATGCCGTCTCTCCTAATCAGACCAGGTTTTCCCCAGAAAGGTGTCCAATTATCTATGATGCCCACATCGTTTGCTGGACACCACCTCGACTGCCAGCGGTGAAATGACGACATACATGTCATCACTGGTCACATTGGGTAGGGGTCCAGAGAAAACTACGGAGTCCAACATGGTTTTGGTGTATGCACACACCGATGAAACATTAATTTTAGTGACCTCCGATTGGTGTAACCCGGTGTCATTATTGCCGATGTGGATAACAATCTTACTGTGTCTATGTTTATCTTTAGCTAGCAGTTTCAAATTTGATGTCGCCCGCTCTGGCCCCCAGGATGCATTTGACTATGGCCCCCAGTAACGCTAACTTCGTTTTAATGTTTCGTAAAATGGAGCTGCCATTTTACGCTAACTGTAAGTAAAAGTATACTATACAGTCTAATAATGTTTGATTTTTATTTCCAGCACACCTACATGTATGTCTTTGCAGTGACATGTAGGATCATCCCGAAACAGTTGCTGCTAAGAGGATCGTCTGAGAAATTTGCCTATAATGAGGAGGTACTGTGTGCAGTGGGAAACAAAACTGAGAAAAAGTACCTGCGACCAAAAGCAAATCTAGGCGTACCATGCTGTGCTAACAAGGATAGTGTATGCTGTACAGATTGTAGTACTTAACTAATTTACAATACTACTATTACAATTTACAAACTATGTTGCTGAGTGAACTCATTTATTTGCTCTTTGACATACAAATAAAAAGTACAAATAAAATATACAAATAAAGTGAAAGTTTAAAATGTGTAGCTGTTTCTCAGTCATCATCTTCCTCTTCCTCTTCATCTGATCCCTCCATCTCCTCCTGGGCAGCTTGCTGCTCCTCTAAAGATTCTTTCAGCGCCTGCTCCTCCTCTAGCGATGGGTCCAGGGATATTCTTTTTGTGGTGGTGGGGGAACAGGTGGGCTGTACCCTTCCCCTGCATACTTCAGACCCCATCCAATATATATGTTCTCAAACTTCCTACATTAAGGCACAGCATGTGGTTGTTTCCAAATTAGAAAGTGAGAACACTTGGAGTCAGAATATTGTGATGTTTCACTTACTTTCCACAAGCGTATGCGTGTGCCCCTGGCCAGAGGTTAGAACGCAGCACAGCTACTGCATGCTGAGAGGTGAGAGTGGAGGACATCTTTAAGCTCCAGGGAGGAGTGTTGTGAACATTTCTGAGAGAGGCAAACAGGAAGTCAAAGAAAGATATCATGCATGCCATTTTATTCATTTCTAACAATGTATCATAGTGCATAATATGCACATCTGCCAACGCTTTGGGTTGATGGATGATGGTTGACCTTTTTTAAAAGGTCATCACAGCTCGTAATGTGACCAGTGAGCGTGGTTGACAACATGTAGGAAAATAGCTAATTTTATTAGCATCTGAGTTCATTGTGTTATTGATCTATCTCTTCACTAGCAGAGAACAGACACGTGATTTTGGCAATAAACAATGTTGAAGATAGTAGCAAAACTTGCCATATTGCTTGTATCATATTGTTAACAACCCCTTCCTCTTTAAGAAATCTTGAAGATTTTTCAGTTAGTCAAACTGAAAATATAAAAGTGGGACTTGAATTCGAACCTGCATCCTGGGAGAGGGGAGTGAGCAGAGACGGTCCAACTTCTGGCTCAGGCTCATCAGGCTCTTCTTCTTTCTCGTCAGCTTCTCCTTCCTCATTAGAGTCTTCCCCAGGCTTTAAAGCCAGGTTCACCCATGTACAGCAGCCCTAAAGCAGACCACACATTAAATAAGCACACACATCAGCTGACAAAGGATCAATGAGCCTGCTTTGATCAGACTTGTACCTGCTGCAGGATGTGCTGAACATGATGCACCCAGGTGGACAAAGACTCGGCCATCTCAGTAACTGAAATGCCCTCAAAGTCAGGATTCACTTCATAGCTGTCCCACGGTGCCTCATCCTCCTCATCACCTTCCTCCTCCCCAGCCTGGAAGAAGCCCTGCGGGCTGACCTGTGTGCCAGCAGAGATCCGAGCAATCTGTGCCCTCAGATAGTTGGCTTCATTCCCGGGGAAAGGTGGGTAGCTCACAATTGGAGTCTCCAGATTCCCCGTGAAGAATTTACGGATTTGGCGAGCAGCAGTGATTGAAGGGAGCTTTACCCAAGGAAGGCCAGGCTCTTTGCACACATAGTAAACAAACTTGTTAGTGCCTGTTCCTAAGGCCTCCTTGGGCACCGCCGGTAGGGGTTTATAGGTCGACTGGGGAAGTGGATCCACCTGAAAATAAAGTCACAAGAAGATCAAAAAAACCTATTTACCCTTAAGAGTAAGTTTCATTCATGGGAGATTAACAGAAATACAAAAACGTTAAGTTGATGCAGTTGGAAATAATCAGTGAAAAAAACAGAATTTAAAAAAAGAAAGTGACAACTGCAGAGTGGACGTTTTACTGAATTAATTAATTATTATTTCACTAAGCACATCAAGACCTAAACAGGTAATCATAGCGCAAGTGTTGGGTCTGTATTAACAGCTGAAACAGGAGCAGAGCAGGCAGGCTTCTTATGAAAGCTTGATCAGATATACAAGCAGGAACATTTGATCCAAGGGCTCGCTGCAGTTCAGGTAAAAAAAAGAAAATTAATGTGGATTATCTGGCACTCTCTGGTACTTTCCATTTCCTCACCTCGTTCTCATTCTCCT
Source organism: Nibea albiflora (assembly GCA_014281875.1). Lineage (NCBI taxonomy): Eukaryota > Metazoa > Chordata > Actinopteri > Sciaenidae > Nibea > Nibea albiflora. The sequence continues at coordinate 229,421 of CM024790.1, forward strand.
GAGTCTCAGCCTCGGTCTCTTCTTCCTCAGCGCCCTGCTCGTCCTCTTCTTCCCCCTCTCTGTATTCAGCTTCAGCCACAATATAGCTGCTCTGTGTTCCAAGAATCTTCCCCCACAGTCGGCAGCGCAGCAGTGCCTGCGACTCAACGAGCTGCTTGAGTGCGAGGAAGACCCTCTGCATCTCCTCTCTGCCCAGACCCACTCCAGCCAGTCAAGTCAAGAGGTGTTTCCCCCTGATGAAGACCAATATACAGTGTCACTGTATGCAAAGTAAGTTCCATATACAGTGCTGTACCAACAAAATATTCATATAAATCAGGTCAAAAAGTATGTAGATAATAACATAATGGTAACATTACAATGAACTATAATGCTGTTTATCCCCCTGCAAAGTGAACATTTATTTTACAGTAAATCTACATTAAAGTTAGTTAGTTGAGTATGTTTGACAGTGGTCTTGACCTGCTGACCTGTTAACCCGCACCACAGGCTTGCACTGATACGGCATTATGTATGTATTTGTGGAGATGTCACTCCAAAAGACTCAAAAAAGCTACAAGTGGTGTGTGGGTCAGTTCCTAAATATGAGGTGGTGGGGGGCTTATGTGTTTGTACCCAGCGAGCCTTTGTGTAATGATCTGTCCTTAAAAGCTGCTCCACAAGAAATTTGCATAAAATACAGTTTAAAAATGTACATTTGTATTTAAATAAGGACCTATCTGGTCAAAGAACAATAAACTAGAACATGAATATCATCATACATGTACTTTCATTACAGTTTTTGACACCTGTATGCCCTTTCCCCTACAAATGAAGATACATGTGCAGTGTAGGTGTATGCAGCCGGTACCAGCTCCTCCTCCTGGTCAGCCTCTTTTGGCCGGGTAAACAGCATGCGCTGCTGTTCAGCCAGCAGCTCGGCAGCTGTAGTCTGTGGAAGGTCTCGCAGGGTACTCTGCTAGTCCTCAAATAAACCCCGCTTCACGTCACGGCTCATGTCCTCAATCACATCTATGACATTATGACATTTTGTACATATCTCAGTAGCAGGTATACCAGGAGCAGTCTGAGGACAGACAGAGCTTTTTTATGTCAGTGCGGAGTTTTGATAGACTAAATGTTTTTCATCTATTCTAAACTTTAGCTGTCTTTTCTCACATGTTAGAACACTAAACGCATATTTACAACGTTACCTCAAGTTTCATGTTTGAGGAGGATTTTAGAAAAGCTCATTTAGTCAGCCAGGTTGTCCGGATAACTCTGTCAGGGCGTTTGTATTGCTGTTGAATGGGCTGACCTGTTAGCCTGTAGCTGAGCTAACAGCAGAGCTCGTCATTCACACGTTACTCACAGGTTCACGTTGCTTTTCGCGTCGCTTTTCAACATGAACGCCTTGAACGAGGCAGCTGACTGAAGCCTCTCTTCACTTTTGTCTCGGTTTGGGTCCATCCTTCTTCACCTCCGTTTAGTTCATTTGTTTCTCAGCTGTCAGTTGGAAATAAATACGGACTTACGGGAGCTACAACACGTTCGTACTTTGCTACCGTTAGCACCCAAACTTCACCGGTTGCTATGGTTACTGTAACAATGGTGCGGTTGCTAGCCCCCCTGGAGGAGAAACACGAAATAAGAAATAGATAGAATAGTATAATTGACATTAAAATACACATGTGGCTGTAAATGATAAAAGATACAGATGTTAATCTTTGTAGCAGATTACATTGTTCCCTGCGGCGAGGGCTGTGTTGTTCCTAACATAATGCACTATAGAGAACTGATATCTGGCTCGTCAAAAAAATATAAACACAAGCTTTTTTTGTTTTCTCTACTCTAAATGAATTAAACATATGTGTACGTCCACCTGAGGGGTGTGACACAAAGATACATGTGTGTACTGTAACTTTAATACACCAAAGTTAAGGCTATATACTTAATTTCTTGTAAGTGGCCCACCCCCTCCTATATGTTTATGTATGTGGCCCTCATTGAAAAAAGTTTGGACACCCCTGCTGTAAACTGAACTTCCTGAAGGAAATGACAATGGCCTTACTAAAATAACTGTCACATAACCAAAAAGTGATATCCATCATGTGCCAACTAGAGTTGTGATTTTTGTTGTGCTTAGTATGCACCGAATAAACATAACATGTTCTGCTTCATGTGTTGTTGTAATCACACTCCTCAGAACATTTTTTAAATTATTGTATTTAAGCTAAACTAAAATCTCCTCATTTCCATTGAAAACGTGTCGACTCCAGGTCAGCCCTAAACTGAGATTAACTACGAAAAGCCACTGTAGTATCCACACCCTGACTTTGTGCTGCGTTATCACAGTAACACACTTCTTCCTGTGTTGGCACTTAATGTTGACAGAAGACATAAATCATGTGTATTGCAGTCTTCTAGTATTAACATTATTCCTAGATATACTGAGCTGTACACAACCACGTGTAGTTGTTTTGGATTATGTGTGCCCTGCATACTGATTCTTTTATACAGCTTGATCTAAATATATTATTTGTCCGCTTTCTCCTAAAGTTGAAGCAAAGAAAAATGTGTTTTTATTGTTATCTCTGCAGATGATCACTTAAAAGTGAAAATGTTTGCATGCATTAATGCAGTGTGTTCAACTATATGAGCGATGTGACGCACGCAGCTCTCACATGTACCCACTCTGGCTGAATCACAGTGTGTGAGTGAGGACATTTTGTGTAGATATGTTATCACACTGAGCCATCACTGTCAGAACGTGACACACTCACACTATGTTAAAACTGTTTGTCAAAGTTACTTAATCTGCATTTTACTATGAGCTCACTGACTCTATGTATGTCAGACTCTGTCAGAGGGGCTGACTGTGAGTAACTTGGTCAATGTAGCAATAGGTAAACACGCCTGTTCTCACCATACTCAACATACTAATTCATTATTTTTCCTCTGGAGCTAATATTCAGGTAACCTTTAAGCATCACATAGGCCAGAAATGATCAACTAGTTGATTTGCCAGGGGGGCGCTTTTGAAAAATGACAATAGACAATAATATCCATCCATCCATCCATTATCTGTAACTGCTTATCCTCATCAAGGTAACTGTAGGGCTGGAGACCAGCTGATGTGGGGTACACACTGGACAAGTTGCCAGTTTATCACAGGACACATAGAGACACACAATCATTCACACTCATATACACACCTACGAATGTGAGTGTGAATTTTAGAGTCACCAATGAACCTGTTAAGGTCATGTCTTTAGACTGCGAAGAGAACCCACGCAGACACAGGAAGAACATGCAAACTCCACACAGAAAGACCCCAGCTGAGGTTCGAACCAGGAACCTTCTTGCTGTGAGTTCACAGTGCTAACCACTGCAGCGCCGTGCCGCCCCAATTAATGCTATTTATCAGATAAAACAAATTAGCACATGGATGATTGATGTGAGAGACAAAGGTTGAATCTTTTAATCTCACTTCTCTTGTGGTGCTATCTGGCAGGAACATGGCACCAAAGCTGGAGTGTTTTTACACATGATGTCACCTGTTATCACAGATATTAGCAACTTGATATTGGACATTTTTCATTGTATTGCCTGTCTTCATTGGCATAAAATATGAATCAGTGAATTATTGATGTATATTATACTGCACCATCATCTTTGTTTTAATGTGATTGCTTTAATTACTTGCAGGCAAAATTGTTTTTCTTAATATTTATCATATATATAAAATATGACTTTGGATCACTAAAATCCATAAAAGTTTTCCCTAAAAATATCAAAAAATGCATGTGAACAAAGCAAAAATATATTTGTATTTCTTTCAAAGGAATAAAAGAATATAGAATTTGTTTTCATGTAAGTTAACCAGAGATGTATAAAGTACTGAAGTAAAGGAGTGGAGTAGAAGTACAAGTGCTATATCAAAAAACTGACTTGAGTAGAAGTTGAAGTGTTCCGTTAAACACCATACTTAAGTAAAAGTACTAAAGTATTCAAAATGTTTTGTACTTAAGTATTGCAAGTAGAAGTATGTAAAAAATTGCTACTCAAGTACTGAAAGTAAAAGTAGAAGTAAAAGTACAAGTACTGTTGTTTATATTATTTCAAATATTTATTAAGGCACAACTTCTTTGGCCAAAGCAGCAGTACAAGGAAATAAAAGGCCACATACAAGTGTTAAAAAATTAAAACAGCTCAAAGGCCAGAGGGGTATTCCAAGAATATAGCTAAGTGACAAACCTGGGCAAGTCAAGCCTAATGGTCAACCTTATAATAGAACAGCCAAATTGGAGTCCTGCAGCCTCGCTTTTCTTGGGGTAAAGACTAATCCTGTGATACTAAAAAGCCTCTCGCAGGCTGCTGATGCTGGAAGGGGTGTGTTTAACTTAACAGACATCTTACACACAGCTGGAAAAGACTTGAGCAAATCCAGGTTATCTGCTGAACAGGACAAGTAGGCTTCTAGCTGTTTGGCGCCGTCCTGTGCCTTTGAGCCCCTCATGCCAGAAAAAAAGTCCTCTTCATCAGATGAGCTCGACCTGTTGACCTCACCAGACTGCAACACGAAGTCTTCAATGTGTTGTTTGATATAGTCCATTCTAAAATATAAGAGTACATTATAAACAATAGTCTCAACCGGTCATAACAGTAACCACAGATTTAACATGACATGGTCAGTAAGAAATATTGATTTTAATGGAAATGACGGCTTTATGCAGGCTAAGGCCACTCCCAAAATTAATAAACAGCTGTTTTATTATTTTTCCCGAGGTAATGTCAGTGACGTGCGCCTTATAGTGCGGAAAATACGGTACACAAAGATTACAAGTCGGAATTGTCAACTATAACGTCAAGATTAATTGACAGTGTGTAAAATGTGTGCGGATAGCCTGCTTCAAGCAGGAGAGTAGAATTTGCCAATTGCTGCAAGTAAATACAGTGGAAAACATCCTTGTGGTCCACCACCACCACGAACAAGACAGTAGCCTCATGCTGCTAACGTTAGGACCCAATGTCGGCTGATAATGCAGTCTACGAGCACAGACGGCAAGAAACCTGTAAATTCTCCCCTTAAACTCTTAAAATTAATTTTTAAAAGAGTCAATTTGATTTGATGCATTTTTCAGGGGCTTCAGTGGTTACAGTGAGCTAATCCCAAAGTACCTAGCATGCCTCGTTCATCACTTCGAGTTCATTACCAAAAAGGTCGGAGGAGAAATGGTCATAAATTGACCTAGGTTACATGCATCACAAAATGTCCAAAATAAGCCATTAGACAAATAGCAAATTAAAAGAGTCTGTAGCTGCGAGCAGGCTTATGTTGAAAAGTCACATTCACGGCATGTCGGGGCATGCGTGTCACACGAACAGGTAACGGATAGCTAGCTGCTAGCGCTTAATAGCTCAAGCTGATGTGTCATAATGTGTATTAGCTGTATTTGTAACTTACCTTGATATGTTTCTTCAAATTCGACGGTGAATTTTTGAAGGCCATTATTTCACAATCTTTCGGGAGGCAGAATAGGCACTTCATTCGATAAGAATTGTCTTTTCGTCCGTCAAATGAAAACATGGACTCTAAGTAGGGCCAGGGCTGGTCGCTTTCATCATCCTCGCCACGATCATCCGAAGTCGAAGAACTTGGTGTTGGTAGCGTTCCTGGGTCTTCTTCCATCTTGAAGTCGACTGACACTGAGTGCTCACAATGCATGCAGGTTGCAGTGCGAAAGGCCGATGGGAGCATGCGGTCTTCTTATACACTGCCACTATCGCTCTGGCATTGATAGGCTATGAGTTTGGTATGCTTGGTAACATTTCTATAATAGTAACGAGTAACGATTCAGCACATGAAAAATGTATCGGAGTAAAAAGTATTAAATTCATCAATGCATTTTAGTACTTAAGTACAGTACTTAAGTAGTTCCACTTCGTTACTATACATCTCTGAAGTTAACTAATGCCACATTAGTCCACCACAGCCACAAATAGCAAGGTGGCTAAAGCTAGGTAGCTGGTGAAGCTGGTAAAGCTCCTTTCAGCACAAACCCAGTGTGCTGTGACATCATGTATTATAATAAAAACATTATTACATAACCTTAACTATATCATCCTATATTGCTAGAAAATGATGTTACCAGCTAACTGAATTGTAAGTTCAGTTTTATTTACATAACACCAAAACATAACAGAAGTTATCTCATGACATTTCCATATAGAAGTCTAGACTGTAGTCTTATATCATTTACAGATCCAACAAATTCCCACAATGAGCAAGAACTTAGTGACAGTGGTAAGGAAGAACCTCCAGAAACCTTTGAGCAGAATGCAGCTCATGGTGGTCATACATAAATAGAACTAAAACACACGTGACATTATTTAGCCATATTTTGGCAAAAATATATAACTGCTGGAAATAAAACTTTGAGTTTGATGTTTAAAAATATTTTACATGTGATTTTTGACATATCTCTCTGTTGATATGTGGGTTTGTAATATGTACATAAATATTTTATTTATTTTAAAAAATATATTTTTTATATTATTATTGATTACAGTTCTTAATGCGACATCAAAACACACAGAGTATGCGGTCCTGTGAGGGTGTAGTCATATCAGAAAATGGCAGAAACAAGCTAAAACTCTACAGCTTCAATGACTAAACTATATATCCGCCATATTTATATTTTTTTTCCAGAATGGCTCGCTCTTGCCGTGCCCTCCACCCCCTCCACCTCTCTCCACCTGCCACCAACCTCTGGCTACGTGTGAGGCGCGTGCACGCGGCGAAACAACCGGGGATGCGCGCTTGCGGACCAGAGAGAGAGAACAGCTGAAGGAGGGGAAGAGTGCAGAGAGTCCACGAGAGAGAGAGAGAGAGAGAGAGAGAGAGAGACCTGCACCGCATTGACTGGAACCACGGAGTCAGAGCTCCGGTAACGCCAACAGCACAGAGGAGGAGGTGGATAGTTTTCTGATGCCGCTGCGGAGTTGACGGTGCCCGGTGCAGCAGCGGGGAGAGGAGCGGCGGACCAGCACAGGTAAGCGGACACTTCCTACTTTCTACTGTGATGCTCTGTAGTTGGAGCTCCCATCGCACTGCCGCATCGGGTGGTGTCCCGGTTCTGGCGGGGCCGGACTGGGTTGATCATGAGAACCGACTCTGTGAAAAACGACAGCAGTTACGGAACGCTGCAGCTCCGGTTCCGTGAAGGAGGCTCGGAACGGTAATGCCCCGTGTCTCTGCAGTGTTTTCCGGGCACCCGGTGCACACGGGCCCCCGCCTCTCTCTGCGCATCTTCTGGATGATGCTGCGGTTTCGTGGGATTTTTTTTTTTTTTTTTTTTTTTTTGCTGCTCTGCGCAAATCGCAAATAATAATCGCAAAGTCTGGGGAAATGACCGGGCCCGGCCTCGCCGTATGCATCTGCAGAGGCCCGTGTGTGTGTGTGATGTGAGAGGAGAGGTGTCATTGCAGAGGACGAGCGGACGGGACATTTAAAGGGCTGTCAAGTTGGGCTTGTTTGGTTAGGCCCCGGGGCTGCAGCCTGGGCTGCACACACAGGGTGAGTCAGGTCTGTCTCTGAGCTGGAAGTGGATCAGCACATCTGAATGTGAAGGAGGTGACTACAAGAGAGCAGAGCATTTATAGCCCATTATATCCTGTCAACTAATGGACGACACACACCTGAAAACACACATCTCACGGGAAGTCTCTTTCTGTGGTGTTCACGTGTGTTTCTGTGCTACATTAGTACATTTCATGGTGACCTTGTTGTACTTTATGGTATTTTAATATTTTATGTGATTACATAATTCCTCTATCTGTCCTATAACTGGCCCGTGCAGCCTGCCTGCATTCAGTATGTACGTAATAATAATAATAATAATAATTATAATAATGATCTGAAACATTGTGTGTTGACAGCAGCCCTGTGTTAATTATAAGTTACTGTTTTCAAAATCATCATCAATAGTGAGCTCATAGTGACCTTAGGCATGTTTAATCTCTCTGACCTAATATTTGTATTGACTGCTGTAATATTGTACTTACTTATTATAATTAGTTTAAAGTGTGTGTTATTCAGTGCTGTGTTTGGATTTATTTCCTTCAGCCTTTCAGTTGTTATGGATCATTCAAAATGATCACAGTAAATGGTTCAAGAATCCAGAACCTTCAGTGTCACACTGCAAATACTCCATTACAAGTACTATTTACTTCATGTAAAGTACAGGCGTATAATCAGCAATATGTACTCAAAGTATCTGCTCAGTTTCAAGAGTGCTATGCAGAATGACTATCAGAGTGTTTCTTTTATTATTATTATTATTTTCTAATATAATGCATAATACTCTTATCGTTAATCATTCATCAACATGTAAAAGGCACTTTTGGTCGAGCTAGTTGAGTCTATGCTGGTGGGCAGTGTAATCTATTAAAATGCATCATCTTTATAAGCTCATCATCATTTAGTATATCAAATCATAACAGTAATATAAACTCAAGTATAGCTGTTAACTGAAACATTACAGTCAAGTACAAAGTACAAATATTGTACAGCAGTGGAGTCATTGCACTTTCAAACTTGATGTAGATATTGACAATATGTGACTTTGTTCACAATTAAACAGTTTCACCATTTAAAGTGAATCCTGATGCATTCTGGGACATTTTCTGTCATCACACTAAATTTAGAGCTTGGCCTTGAATGGGTTGATGAGATAACAACTTGTCTGTAGTGTTCAGTTGTGACCTGTTATTTTCGCAGTGTTTCTTCATCTCTAGTATGACTTTTGTATTCCTTTTCTTTGCATTCAGAGGCTGTAACTGTGTGATTGTATTGAAAGGTTTGCTTATTGACTTGTGTAATGACAGCCTAATGCATGTGCTGAGCCATGGGCAGAGGGAAGTGTTTATAACATCTTACCCTCATTTTCCCAGCAGAGGACATTTCAAGTGCAGAGTGAAGCATTGATTCTGAAAGCAAATGATTTCTTTGCTTTAAAGCATGCTTATGCCTTCAAGAACAATAACTGACCTCTGTTTGTGCTCTAATACCAGCAACTGGAGTCAACTGAGTCATGGTATGTGTGTGTGTGTGTGTGTGTGTGTGTGTGTGTGTGTGTGTGTGTGTGTGTGTGTGTGTGTGTGTGTGTATTGAATCACATGTCAGTGTCAGTTTGTTTGTTTGTATTATCTAAAAATATCCAACACCTTGTGATGTACAGCACAATAATCAAATGAATGCATACAGTAAATTCCGTGAAATGCATCAATTAACCAGCACGTTAAGAATCCTTTGATTTTGTCTTTATTATTGCCATAGTAACAGAGTTTAATCAGTTTAATAGTAGAAATTTGTATTTATGTCTTTACCTCTATGTGACACACAGTCACCAACTCTGATTTGGTTGAAATAATTCAGTGTTAGATGTGAGACATAGGTTGGACATTAGAGAGGCGGAGAAGACAAAAAAGATTTAGTAGTCTTGAGCTGTGTAGTTGCAGATTGCAACATCCTCCTTTCAAAACACATAAAAAAGGAGTCAGTATTTAGTTTGTTTGTCCTAGGCTACTGTAGAAACATGGTGGACTCCATGGAAAGGACCACAGCGTCTGCAGATAGAAAATGCTCATTCTAAGGTAACAAAACCAATAATTGAATCTGACACTGGACCAAACCAGAGTCATTACAGTGGAAAGGCACACCAAAGTTTTTGGTAATAAAAAAACAATAATACAAGCTAAAGTTCCTGTTTTTGATTGGTGAATTTGAACACAGTGATTTAACAAAGTGGTTCAGTACTGGTCCAATGTCAAACATTGTTGTTCCCTTTAAGCACTTAGACACAAAAGCATAAATAAATAGCAGAAATACCAAAGTTACCCTTTAACCATTGTCAGACAAGAAGATATGTTCTTCAGGTGACAGTTTGCACTTGAGCTAATGTGAGCAGTGCTTTAGCAGTGAGGTAGCTCTGGGGTTGCTGCTGTAGAGGACTGTAAAGGTGAAGTTGGCAGGTCAGCGTTATTCACATTAACAGGACAAGTCATGAATCTGTTCAGCAAAGTTGTGCATGAGGCTGACTGCTCTCAGATTCCAGTAACAACATATGATATATTACATAGATCTGAACTTTGACTGAACTCTGACTTTAGTGGCTTTGAATAAAAGCAGGTTTTACTATTATATAGAGTTATTGTGGTGATCACATGGTAAAGCACATAGTCTGGTTTCCCAACATGGATGTACAGCACTATTTACTTTAACAGAAAGCCTAAAGCACAAACAGGTGTTGTGTGAACACATTGGATTTTTGGGCATGCTAGAATGAAAACTCTCATTCTCATTCTTATCTCATCTCATCTCTTTCTCATTCTTATCTATCTCTTGTGATTTGCACAACTTTCTTGCTATTGGTTCTTCAGTTAAATGAAAGGATGAAATGAATCAGAACACCAAATCTTGATTTGTCCTGGAATGTGCTCAGCATGCATGTGGACAGGAAATGGAGCACTATTTTGACTGAATCTTTTGTGGCATTTCCTATCTCTCAATTCATCAGTTACCAACTGAGCTTTGCAAGCTGAAAAACGTTGCACTTAACAAGTCGACAAGAATTACCTGACTCCACAGTTAGTCAGGGTATTTAGAAGTCTTGAAGGTTTGTTTTTCAGTATTGACACTGTTCTCTCTTAGACTTTTTATTAAACTGCTACAGATCCTGTATTGAGGTGATATATTGAAGTGCACACCATCAGTACAGGTCAGCGACACCACTTGAAACTTCCAAACTTGCCAGCCTTAACACACACACACACACACACACACACACACACACACACACACACACACAAAATAAACTCTTTCAGTAGTTGGGAAACAACATGTAGACAGGAGCTTTACTTCTACTGCTGAACCGGCACATTCACTGGTCACCTTTTCATCTGTTACGCTGCTGTTTGGGAGTACTTTTGAGTTTATTTGCTATCATGAAGTGAACCAGCCAACATGAACAAAGCTGTGTGCACAACATCTCGCTTCAGCCTGCTGATGTGTCGGTATCTGCCATGGCACAGTGTCGTGTCCTGCATCACAAATCTATAGAGGACTTGTTTCCTATCTATTCAAAAGCCTACAGTCAGGTAGGCTAATTGACACACAGTCATACATGCTACAGTGACTTTTATGTTTTTTAAGTACCGTAGGAAGAAAAAACAGGAAGACAAGAAAGATGTACTGATTACAAAAATAGCACTGTCAAGATAAAATCACCTCATGTCTCAGTTATGTCCTAAGATAATGCAGATATACAGTTTCAGATAGACTGTAGTGTGTTAAAACAGGCGAGTGAGATGAATTCCCTTCTGCCCAGCTATTGGCTTCCATGCTGAATATGAGCCACAGCTCTGTAGGAGCTGCAGATCTAGATCTACCAGAGCATGCCCTGCTTCTGAAAGGAATGTGTTTTCCATTATGAATTAAAGATGTCATGGCAGTCAGAACATCTTCCATGTTACAGTGACCTGGAGCCAAGCTTTGTTTATTTGGTGGGCTTGTGCCATCAGTCAGCAGTGGTCTCATGGCTGGTAGGTCCTGCATTGAAACTGATCTTGTGGGTTATGACAAAAGATGAACACAACATGTTTTAAAATGCACCAAACCCATATTCAGCTGCAGGACGATATGTGCTGTATGTCCTTTACTGAGAAATCTACCCTCGGGTGTCAAGTGTCAGCAGTTTGACAGACTTCCTCTAATGGATGACATGAGAGGAAGCAGAGAGGCCTGTGAATGCAGTATATAAGAAGTATGTCAGGCTTCCTAAATGACCTAAAGCCAGACACTTCAAACCTCAGTAGGATGTTCTGGGATGTGCATTCTGAATATGTTTTAAGAAGTATTCATTCTTGTCCTGAATAGCCACACTGCTTCAGAAAAACATATCTCTCAGAACCTGCAACTCCATGCAGCACCACCAGACTCCCCAGATCTCCCATTCAAGGACAGAGCATTTTCTGAAGTGGATCCTTGGCTCTGGAATAACTTCCTGGAGGCCTTTAGAGAGGCTGAGTCTGTTGGAGCTTTTAAGACCCACCTTCTATTATTTACCTGTTTCTATTACATACCTTAGAAATACTTTTATTAATCCCTCCAGGGGAAATTCTTTTATTACCTGTTTTCTTTTAAAGTTCGTGCTACATAAATAAAAATCAAATCAAATAAAATTTTTTTTTGAAAAGGATGTCATAGCCCCCTCTTCTTCTCCAAAGAATTTGGTTTGTGTCTCATTGTAGTCTTGATGCGACAATGTGATTAAAGTAGTTAAACATTCAAACATTGCCTATTTTCACACCTCCACCCACCTGGCCAGTTGTTGCATGAAGTGGGTGTGAGTGTCAAGATGTCTGTTAAGGAAGGCTTCTAAAGATGACGGCACAGCCACAGAAAGAGCCCACAGTTCTGCCTTCACAGAGGGGATCTCACACACTGTTCGATGTTCTGACCGGCACATGCCTTCAAGCAGTCTGAGGACTTTAATGAATCAGACTCACATTCCAGCACATGTTCACGTACTGTGAACAGAATATATTAGAATATATGTGATGGTTGGGGTGATGTGGCACATGAGTTTGTATTTTAGCTACTCATTTCAGAACAGAGCAGTGCCAGCCACTGTGGTGACAGACTAAATTATATTTTCAACAAGTTCATGTTCATGATGCCTATGATACTGTTTTCTAGCTCAGTAAGATGCAATTAAATAATTCCAAGTTTTCTCTTGACATGGAAATCATGCATTTTTAAGTTTTAGAATCTTTTGATTAAGAATAGAGAAAAGGACAGAGGCCATGTGGATGTAAATTGAAGTAATCATAATCCTGTAATAATTTCCTGGGAGCATCTTGCTGGAAAACCCAGGCTCGTACTTAAAGTTGTTTAATTAATGCTGCAGTTCAGGCTTTTGGTCAGCAGATGCCAGTGTTGTAACATAAAATACATGTTTGGCTGATGCGCTCACAGACGCACAGTTACTCAGTGAGTGTGTCCAAGTGTGTCCTCCAGTCAAACTGCTTTGTGAAGCGTTTTGCTGTATACGACTTTCCCTTAAACATGCATCATTCCATTTCATATTCTATAGTGCAGTTCATCACTGTCAAACGTTTCATATCACAGTGTATTCCAAAATGCCTTTCGAAACATTCCTCATGACAGTAGTCAGTTTCTGTGCAGTGCTAGCGAAGTACATGAAGAACAACCATAACAGAGTCTCGCCACAGTCCAGATATCTGAAAAAGAATCTCTGTTAAGCAAAAAGGTCAGCCACAGAGCTAGCAACACAGTTACCCATCAGCCGTTTAGGTTTGCTTGTGTGCTCACTTACATAATGAAGATGCCTTCGCCTCATTCCGGACAACCCTGCATGAAAATTCTACCCATATTACCCAACTAACTACATTAGTTTTTGTGTCTCATCATGGTGGTGTTCATGCTGTTTCAGGTGCTGCTCTAAGCTGACAAGAACACACACTAACTACATCAGTACAAATTAATTAAGAATGTGTTACACTGGCATTTAGCTGTATTAATCAAAGCACAGAACATAGAGTACGTAGTATGTAGTACACAGCAACAGCAGGCCGTATGGCTGCTTTCCCAGTGATCCCCTCTCCTGGCTCCCATTCAGTTAAATGGAGCAGCCAGTGCAGATGGGACGTAGCCAGGCCAGGTGGATTGTGGGTAAGATGGGGTGGTGCCCAGTGATGGTTAAATTAATTCTGCATTAGGGAAGCCTGCTGGCATCACTGTGATTTCTTGGCGTGGTGTGTCTGTGTAGGTATATGTGTGTGTTGCTCACCTGGCATGGGATTCAGAAGAAGTGCCCTCCTGGTTTGAATGCAGGGTTTTATTTCTTCACCTGGCATCAGATGTAGTCTGCACTGCAGACAGAATCCAGGCTGTGTCTGCCTGAGGGACACAGGAAGGACTGCTATGGACATTCATTCAGACAGCTGTATGTAGCTGGATGGTTTTCCATCCCACCTACAGTTGCTGAATGATTATGTATGAATGTATTTTGCAATTGAGGATTTAAAATTATTTATTGACTAGTGTTTTAGTTACATTTGATTTCCATGTTAACGATCCTGATCCTGAATTGTGAAGCTATTTGTAAAGTTTGTTTCAAAATGAGCACTATAAATATATCATTGATCATCCTTCTGAGATATCACAGTGATGATGGCTGTTCTGATGGCTGTCAGAGAAATGACATGACACGGTCACACTGACCTGTCAATCAGAGTGACAGGTCTAATGTTGGAAAGTATCATTAAACATCAGTTTATGTCTGTAAGGAGTAAAAATCAGGCTTGTTCATGAACTGTCCAGTTTCACAAGGTACCCCAAAGCTCTCTATACTGATCTCTGATAATGTCACTGTTCCTGGCCAATACAATGATCATTGTTGATTGGTTATATAATATTTTATATAGTTATATATGTATATATATTCAACCAGTCTGAACAGAACAGAGCAAGGTTCTGGCACTATTGCAAGGTGCTTGCTCATGGTGGGAGTGTCTGTAAATACTATTCTGAAGAGTGCATGGAAGTCATGACATAACTTCTGTTATGATTTGGTGCACTGAAAAAAGTTCTGAACTAAGAATTTTAACCCAGTTCAGGCCTCCAAATAGTCTAATGTGCCTTACATGTTGTGTTTCTTAGTTGACCGCTCTCACTTCATATTTGATTTATTTATTCCAATGGGTATGTTTTATGATTCCAGCACCTTCTTGATTTAATGAATGAGTGTGTCATAGTGTTTTCTATCTACAGTCTATGCAAGTATATTTCATGTGCAGTATTTCAGCATTCAGGAAGAATCTTTGTGAGGCCAAGTGTTAGACACCTTTTAAAATACTAACTGGTTGTTCTTATTCTCACCAGCACATCTTAGGTGGAGTTTATACAAATTTAGTCGGTACAAGTGCATTCCATCATCCCTCATAAAACTGAACCATAAGTTTCATGATTAACCCCCTTGACCTAAGACTACTGTAATAACTAACTTCTAACTTGCTCATTGCTCTCTGAATCTGTTTCTTATAGCGTTTTCTCATGATAGATAGTTTCATCTTTTCTGACATTTCAAAATGTAATCATTGCCATTTAACATTTCCTTGACAGTCAGACAGGCACAGGTTTATCTCTGCTACATCATCTCACCCTACAGCTGTCCTTCAATGGAACCCCTCCCCCCTCTTATCCCTCTGTGGTTCCTCTCCGGTTACCTGAGCTGTGCCTCCAAGTGTCCATCACTTTCTGCTTTTCAGCAGCTTCTATTTTTAAACACCTCACAGAAGGTGCTGTTTCTTTAGAGGGCACGGAGGGATGAGAAGACAGACAGAAAGAGAGACAGGGAGAAATAAAAGAAAATGGATGGCAAAGATAGGAGTAAGAGAAGGAAGGGGAGACAGATGGACATACCAAGATGGAAGGATGAAAATAGAAAAACAAAGATTGTAAGTGTCTGGAGTGAAGGCCGATGGCACAGCGCTGTATGGCAGACTGCCAGGTGGAGAGGATAAATAGAGGATGGAGAGAACAGAGGGAGGGAGGAAGGGAGGCACAGAAGCGTCCTGGAGTCTGGTACTGCTCCAGGCCTCAGTCTCCACTGAGACCACTGACTGGATGAATAGAAAACAGAGAACAGGGAGGGGAGCGCGTCTGACCGATTTGATTCCGGTGCTGATATTGTTGGATTCATGCTGATAGTAAAACACGGCCACCAACATTCAGCAAGATTTCAAAGACTGAACTATAATTCAGTAACATAACTTACCACCATTGCCATCACTGGCAATGGGTTGGCGTTGTTTCAGGTACTGATGACGAGATGAAATGTGATCCAGGAAGTCCACTTTAAGCAACAGATCCATTAGTTTAATGGCTTATCAGACAAAAATACATTTTATCATCTGACTCCATAATCTGTGTGTGTTTGGTGTTTAATTGCTTTGAACATTGGACTTTAGCTGATGTCAGGTGTCATGTCTGTTTGTTATTTCAAGCACTTAGCCTTTAGCTGAGTCCCACATCACATACTGGATTTTGATCTTATGAAAATTATGCCTACTTCCAGTGAAAATAAACATAACGGAACCTGTAGGTACAGTAGGTCCAATGTTTTGGACAAAAATTAAGGCCAGTTGGTACCGTGTCAACGAGATGGCTAATCAGCTAAAAACTGACTGTAGTCATCTCTCCTGCCAACTATACTGAATAAAATATAAATTCAATCTCCTGAAGGAGACTGCTGCTGACATGACTGCTTCATATCAGAGGTGTAGCGCGCTGACTGGTCTTTTATTGGCCCCATGTATCAGTCTAACGCCGGAGGAGACAGAGACAGGAGTGGTAAGGAAAGCCTGATGAAAGACAAAGGTCATAGCTCTGCTCAGTCAATACACACTGAAATATTCCAACTGCTTTGCCACAGGCTTCTTTCCAAATGTAGCTGCTCCATGGTTAAGATTCAAATCCAGTCAGCAGATCTGATCCTCTGAGACAAACGGTCTGATTGGGTGGAAGCTGCTGTTCAGGCAGATGTTATCAGGATGCTTTGTTTGTCTCCCTCTCTCGGCTTGTCTCACTCTCATTTTGTTCCGACCTCTTCATTTAGTTCTTAAGCTCACTTTCTCTCATGTAGTATTTATTTTGTCTAAAATATTCTGTCTGTCTTTAGATTCACATTGTTTCATGTGCAGACTGGGCAGTAGAAGGGCAGTAAACAGGGTGTCCTTTAATCTGGTTGTTTGTGTGAAATGGTTCTGCAGTAGTTTGAGGGCTTGTCATATATTCCATCCCTCTGCTTTCTCTCTGTACCCTCCCTTGGGGAACCTCCTTGATCCTCACAGAAGGAATAAGCATTGGAATGGCCTTCATTTTAGGGCAACTCAAAGACTTAGGAGCAAAAAAAGATCAAATCAACACAGACTTAATTATGCCCTACCAAACAAATTTCACCACTAGGTGTCGCACATGACTCAGCTGCACCATAATGAGAGGCACCGACAATTAAAACTGAGAGACAGCTGTTCAACTTAACCTCTCTTTCTCTAAAGCAGAAGTATCCGGTTCAAACGCTCCGTCTCATAATGACAAAGCCTGGGTCAGTCAGCAAAACTGAAAACTGACCCACCCCAGAAAGGTCAACTGGTGGTCAGGTGTGGAATGACACAGGGTTTAGGAAGAGGTTGTAGGCACGAAGACATGCTGAGTAAACAGTTCTCAGATCCGATGGACAAAACTAACAAAGTAATTTAATATGTGAGTTTTTTTCATGTAACTCCAGTGTGTGTGTGTCTGTGTGTGTGTGTGTGTGTCAGTAGATGGCTTCTGGCTATGAAGAGAAAGCAGATGCTGGTGTTGAGGAAGAGAGGAAATGAGGTCCATTAAAAAGCTTGCATGGTTAATCATTAACTCAGTCCATCTACTTTTACCACCTTTAGTCGAGTGCAAATCTGTTCTACTTTGTTCTCATCAATCATCCTGTTCTCTCTGGTCACTGTGCTGTGGCTCATGATTCCTAGTACAAATAAGACTGTGTAACCTGAATGAACTAAATAATCTTGCATTTTTTATTTTTGTTCATGAAGAACATTTAATTGGATGGACCGCTTTGATTTAATGAGTCTATCATGGGCCTCTAGAATGTCTCTAGAATATTTATATTTTTACATTCTACATTTGTTTGATGTTCTTTATTGGCTTTCTCAGTGTTATATTCTAAGTGCTTAATTCAGTTATAAATTGTACACTGCAAGCTGCAGCATTATGCAGAATATTCCTGTGATTCCCTGGTCATCTCTTTGCACATGCCATGCTCTGCCTCTGCTAAGTCTGGTTATGTTACCTGCTCTACAATGCTTCTATGTCCCCCAGGTGCTCTGAGCTCACAGTCCAGGCAGCCTGGCTAACAAAATGTAGTTAACTTTAGCTAACAGCAGCAGTTTACTTTACTTTAGTTTCACCAAAATCTGTGAGATTGTTGGGGTATGTACAAGGTTACATACATGTAGTTTTTGCTATTTTATGGTAGAAAAATCACACAAAAGACCCACACTGAGATAAAAAAAAATGTTTGTCACATGGGAATACGAAGGTATGTAAATTTTGAGTATTCGATTAGGCCTGAATCTCGGTTGCGGCTCATCTTTTCACCAGTGATTAGGCTGAAAAGACTCCGTATGTTGGATGTGATGGGTGTGTTCATCGTATCGTTCAGCTCTGATCCAACCTGTCTGAGTGTAACTAAAGCTGGATGCTTAAAGGCCTGTTCCCACCATATATCCCATCTGTCACCGCACCAAGTGTCTTCCTCCAGCTGACTGACTGCGCCTGGCAGGCAGGTGAGGAGTGTCCGCAACAAAAGGCTTTCTTCATTGTGAAGCTGAACCACCTAAACCTGCTAACAAAAGGACAGTCTCCTGATTGCTGTAGCAGGCCTGAAGGGCTTTCCCACTGCTCTCTGACTAGCTGTCACAGTTAACCCATTGCTGGATCAATAACGCAGTTACCAGCTTGCCACCTGATATGATTGACTTTGACACCTTAGAACTGTGGTGGAAGGGTGGGGTTTGTCACACAAACACACACACACATATTGCACACACACAGACAACAACTGTGAGTTAAAGCAGGAGAAACTTGATGATTGTGACCTGAAGGGGTCGAGAGAGAAGGCAAAGATGGAGAGAGATGATGAAGATGAGGATGATGGTGTCAGTATGGAAACATTCCTATGGCTCATTAAGTTCAGTTTTTTCTTTCTTTGAAAAAACAACAACACGAGACATAGCAGCCAGCTAATATTACTGACTAGTCCAACAGCAGTCAGCCCAGCTCGGCGTCTGTCTTTCAGCCTTTTATTTCACCAAGCTCTCACCAACCACTAAAAGTCAGTCCTACATTTACTCTTGTCCTGAGCTTGCTATGTCAGTGTCCTCTTCGCTCTCTATGAGTCTCTCATTATGTCCATAGAGGCAGATGAGCCTGGATTACATCGCCCACTGGCCCAGCTCCGGTTCTGGCATGACACTGGCTCTGCTTCCTGTTAGCATTCCCCCTGCACAGCAGACCTGAAGATATCCTCTTCATATTGGCCCAAAACACCATACAAAAACTAACACTCACAGTCCAGACAGACCTGGCTAACGGACTGTGCTAACATTAGCTAACAGCAGCTACAGTTACTCTATCCATCAGGAAATTTGTTCATTTTGTTTGAATCAAGTGATAGAATAACTGATGCAACTGCTTATGATGCAGGATGGATGAGTCTGCAGGTTTCTGGGCTACAACTCCATGACTAAAGAAAACACTCTGCATCACAATGGTGGGGATAGACAGAGAGAACAGCATGGATGATGCTGGAAGTGAGTTGTTTGTGGAGGTTCCAGAAATATGAACTAGTGTAATGGAAATATATTTTTAAAATGTTGATTGATTCTCTTGGTCTACACACTTCATCATAGATTACCACGATCAGGACAATCGCCACCTCACACAGAGAGGCCATTAGCAGGCGGTGTTAATGGCGAGGTCAGAGGTTATCAGCTTCACCATTAGGGAGGCACGTGTTAGTCTGGAGCAGATGTGCGTGTGTGTGTGTGTGTGTGTGTGTGTGTGTGTGTGTGTGTGTGTCTGCCTAAAGAGGGGCACACCATCATTACTAGTTAAATATTCTCTGTGATTAATCTGACTTGGGCCTAGAGAACTCTCACACACATTTAGCAGATGTTGTGTTGCTGATAGTTTTGTCTCATTGTGCTGCAGCAGCAAAGCAAAGCTCTGCTCACTCACTCACTCTGCTAATATATATATCTGCTATATATATATATATATAGTATATAAAATCAGTATATCAGTATAAGGACTTGATAATAAGGGCCTGCTGCAGCAGGATCTCTGTTTCACATTGAACCAGTCTTTCCTATAATGCCAACAAACTGTCAGTGTTCACAGTGAATAAAAGTCTTGTGGCATACATTAACACCACATCCACTGTAGGCTGCAGGCCTGTGCTAGCTTCCACTGTGTTGAAACGCCACAGTATGCATACAATACTCTGACAATACACGCGCACACACACGCATACACTCAATGCAGAGATACGAACAGCACAATACTCACAATACATCTGAACCCAAAGACATACTGTGGTCCTTTCTTTCTGTTCAATGCAGCGATTTGAAAGAACCATAAAATGCAGAGAGAAGTGAGCAGTGAAGGCATTGTATGTGTGTGTGTATGCCTCTGTGTGTGTGTGTCCTACTGACAAAGAGTGGCGCGATATGCTCCTTGTAACATGGAAGGAAAAGAGAAACTCGGACCATGTCCATTCAACTGCAAAGTTTTATAATGTAGTTTACAGAGCAGACTTTTGTTGGCAGTTAATATGTTCTGTTAACAACTAAATAACAATCAAACTGTTATGCATTCTCTTCTTTTGCTTGGTCTCAGTAATGTGGTGCTGTTATTTCCTCTGCAGGTCAATCTGCACAAGTATGAAATAGTTATTTGATTGATGCTCAGAAATGCTACCTGCTAACAAGGCTAACTAACAGTAATTTAGTTATTTTGGCTGTCTTTAATGGAGGTGCAGAAGTTAATCAGACATGCTGACCAGTGTCGTGAAGGAACATCTCATCACCTGGTTTTTGACTGACAGTCAGAGGAGGAGCTGTGTGACCACACAGAAAACAGGAAGCCAGTAGAGCAGTGAAACAGTGAAATCTGTGTCCAACACAACAAACATGATTGTTTAATGTCACAGGCAAGGACTTGGACCTAGAAACTGGGCCTGCTGCATAGATAGTGCACCAATAGTCAACCTCATGTGATGGTCTGCTGCTCACTCTGCTAAAAGAACAGCTGCATATTCAGACCACTTCTGGGATGCTCCAGAAACTCCAGTTGCACAGCCGCAGTGTTGCGCACAGTGTTGCAGGCGTGCCCGGTGGTATTTAGGCTGAAGGCTGATGGATATGATAGTATATAAAACCATCTGCCACACCGGACTAATGAAAATGAACTTGAAAAATGTCACAACATTAATCCATTATATTGTTAAATGATCTGAGAGACTCTGTGTTTCTATGTGGAGGAACATCAAGGAGATCATTGAAGAAAAATCATCATTAACAGTGCTAATAAATAGTTCCGGAACCAGCAGCTCCTCCTATTGCCCTCCCATTATTGCTTCTGTGTGTTACTGCATCTTCAAGGTGGACATGGACCATAAGAGACAGAGAGGGAGAATGGAGTGTGTCACTGTCGACACACACATACACGCACACACACACTTTACACACTCTAATCACTTCACTCTGTCTCTGCAGTCTGTCACCATCCTTTGTAACCCCCCCCCCTTTCCTTTCAGCACCTCAGCAGATGGGCAGCAGTGCTCCCTCTCTCTCTCTGTCTCTGTGTCTCTGTGTCTCTCTGTTTCTCTCTCGGTGGGGAGCAGTCTTTTGATACTTGTACTGGCCCTGCGATCTACATCCCCTCCCATCGCCTCGGGGGCTCACTCCCCTTTTGTTTCTATTGTTTGGCCTTGAAAATGGGTTAAGAAAGACAGCCGCGGTGGACAGAAGGGACAGAGGGTTGAGAAAGATGGGGGCAGTGATCAGGAGTGAATGAGAGGGAGGGAGAGAAAAAAAATGACCAAATCAAGATGGAGGGGAGGAGGTGTCTGATTATATGAATACAAGACAGAGAGATGATGAAATGAAGGGGGAGGGGAGGGGTGATGTGTAAAAAAAAAACAGATTGGGGGAGATTGGGAGATATGGATGCCAAAGGGAATGGAAAAGATGGAGGGAGTTGGTAACAGTAAAAAAGGAGCAGGTGATGATGCAGTAACAGACATCAAGACACCAAGTCAGGTACTTCTGTTGGTATAGTTAACAGAAATGACAGTTGAAACATTTTACCATTTGTTCTTCTTCATCTAACCATAACTGACTGTGAATGCACGTATGTTTTTAGATAGAAAGTGCATGGATTTGTGCTGGTCATTGTTCATTTCAGTACCCTGCTGCATACAGTATGTATGAAAGTGAATGATGAGTCAGGAGTCAGCTCGATGGATAAAATATGACTTTATGAATATGACTCCTACATCTCAACTCTACAGAAAAAAAAAACAAGAAAACGAGCCAGATTTATTTCTTACAAACACTTCAGCAGAGACCTCTTTGTGTTCATTTCTTACATAGTCGTGCCTGTGATCGATTTGCGCACGCTGTCTTATATTCTGCTGGATTCCACAGAAACTTGGCAGGAAGCCAAGGTTATGGCTGCTGTTCAGACTGTGTTGGTACAGGTTTTCCGGATGGGAGCGAGGTCAGGCTTGGTCCAGGACACAGAGGAAGTTCACTCACATTTAAAGAAAGAAGATTAAATTTAACAAAGCTCCATCTGTGGAACAAACACACACAATTTAGATATTTTAGGGATACAGAAG
The DNA here is from genome assembly GCA_014281875.1 of Nibea albiflora. NCBI lineage: Eukaryota > Metazoa > Chordata > Actinopteri > Sciaenidae > Nibea > Nibea albiflora. The sequence continues at coordinate 251,950 of CM024790.1, forward strand.
ATTTGTCCATCTAATACTCTGTCCTGCTGCTCACAGTTGTCGTTTAACAAATGCATGCACATACACACACATACGCACATGCACACGCGCGCACACACACACATCTCTGCAGTCCTCGTTAGCTCTCAGTGTGTTTTTGAGGCTGAATGCTTTTTTTCCCTGACAGACCTGCCTGATTTTCCTTTCAGCACCACAGTGAATGCGTGTGTGTGTTTCCCATGTCTTAGCTTCATTCGCCTGCATAATACAACACTTAACCAAACCAAATGACATGTCTGTCTGCTTTGATTTGAAGCGTAAATTACCCATTATTAAAGTCAATGGCATTTCTGGTCAGAAAATGACATCCATTGATTTGTCTAATCGTCTTCTGCATGTTTGTCAGCCTGCTGTGCAGCTGTTCCACCACTCATTTCAAGGTTGCTTTTTAGAAAAAGGGTTTGAATGCTCCTCAGATTACTTTGTGCTCAGCTGTGGAGAGTCCGACTATCACATCTAGTAAAAAAGGCATGTGCGTGCCACAGCAGTGAAAACGATATAAATTATTGCTGCTCGCACAACAACGGTAATTCTCTGTGCAGAATATTATTAATTTGTTTCAATTACTTCAACTTTGTGTTTGCTGTGACCCTAGTCAAGCAGTAACAGTGAAATCAGTTTTCTCTACAGTCTAATCTTTAACTCCCATCCACCATTGCTGTAGAGACGTATAACAGAAGTTTAAGATTGGTGATTGGTAAAATGCCCCTTGGGAGTTGTAGTTAGCCCCCGAAATATGTAGGTACACAAGCTTAAGATGTAATATTTAATACCTAATATTTACTCATGTAGCTGTAGATCATCTTCATCATCTACAGTAATGATTTATGATGCTGATCCAATCCGTGTATAAACTCCAACTGTGAGTCACATAATATACCTGTGATAAAAACCACATCACATCAACTTGTCGGTCATATCACTTGACAGAGAAGCTGTGGTACAGCAGTCAAAAGTTGCTGCTGCTGCATCAATCTCGTCCAAACTTTTTGTTGTTTCTGTGTTGTTTCTGCTGTAGATTCTTTAGATATGTTTCCGTCCCTGTCGCACAAAGATGACATTTTTAATTCTGCCTACATAGCTCCGATTGTTACAGTCATCAGTAACAATCAACACAAAAATCCTGCCATCACTTCACGATATGTGCCGACTCTACTGGACGATTCAGAGGTGTGTTTAACTTCAACTGAAAAGTAGCAAAAACTGGGAGACAATGGCAGCATTACTCTCACAATTTTATCTATCTATCTATATATATATATATATATATATATATATATATATATATATATATATATATATATATATATATATATATATATATATATATATATATATATATATATGTGTGTGTGTGTGGAAATAAACTGTCTTGAGAACTAACCTGACAACAGTTTTCTTAAATTTACCTCAAACCTATCTTCGACATTTCTGGACCGCAGTTTCTATAACTTTCTTTGTGATGACCAAAAACAGCATTTTTACAGTCAACCAGAGCTAATGAAAGCATTTCTCAATAGTTTCCATTACTGTGGCTAGACTCCTCTTAGTCTGAGCCTAAAAAGAGAACTTGGTAGAAAGAACAGGATTTAATGGATTGTAACTGTGGATCCAGGCTCCTGTTTTAATTAGCCTACCACTACTGAATTATCTTATCTGAACCAAGAGCCCAGTGTTCCCCATATAGCCATAATCATGGAGGCCAAATAATGATCCTGTGATTAATTAAGGTCTTAATCCCAGTTTAAGCCTTGTGCATAATTACTGAACTCCCTCATACACAGTAATAAAGAGGCCATTGAGCTAATTTGGAGTGGGGTTGGTTCATTCACTAGGCAACTAATCTGATGACTAATCAGTCAGCCTGGTCTATCAGTGGTGATGTGTCGTTAGTCAGAAGGGACTGCACTGTGTATGTGTGTGCCCATGTAATCTTCATTACATATTCATATGTGCACAGGGAGTGTATCAGTGCTGTGAGTGACAGACGCTCAGTCTGGCCTCAGGCAGTGAGCTGTCATGGTAATCTGTGTAAATGGACTCTGGGTTACATCTTCAAATCCTTGTGTCCCTATTCATTTTTTTTTATCTCCTCTCTCGGCTTGTTGTTTTATATTTCATATATTTTGTCACCAATTTATGACACGACTCTATGGACTGATTTGACGGCAGGGGGGGTGTAAAATGTCAAAACAGGCTGACAGATACAGAGCATGCTTGACTTTCTTCATGAGCTAGTCATTAACTATCAGTGCAGGGCAGGTAATATGTAGTGGATGTATCAGAGAATTAAGTTTGAACCAATGATAATGTGACAATTCTCTGCACCACGAGAACTTTTTTTACTTGACATGTGAAAATTCTGCTTTTCAAGAATGCAGTCATCTGATGTGATGCTTTGTCAGGCTGATTTCTCAGGGAGGAACTGGTATTACGGGAACTGCTCACCTTAAATTTAAAGTAAAGTCATCATCCACTCTCATCTAGCTCTGATTGTCAGGGTGAGTCAGGGCTGAGCGGAGAGTCCTCTGTAGGGTTGTATGGTTTGTATGGATGAGGTAAGTCCCATCTCAGTCTTTTCCCAGTCACCTGACAATTGATGAAGTTTAGCTGGTCGGATCTCCACCTCAAACTGAGCACCACTCAGGTGGATGCTACACATTAGAACTAGTCTCTCTCTACTGTTTCTGTAGAATAAAACAGATGTCTTAAACACTGTGAACAGTCTCTATCTTTTAAGCAGACTTCTGAAGTGTTGAACTTGTTGACACTTTTGGTCCCCCTGTACTACCCAAAATAAATCTACTGTATGCGAAATGTTCCCACACCTAAATGTTTAATCTGACAATATACAGACAGGCTGAAAAATGTAATATGACAAATGAGTGGCAGACTATAGTGATGGAGAGGAAAGAAAAGAGACAGAGCGGAAGATGAAGGTAGAAAGAGATGAGGGATGAAAGCGGACAAGTTGTCGGGAGGTCACCCGTCTGTTCTGTGGTCCTCGTCCACCAATTATTCCCTGGACCTTGTTATATCAATGCACTAATTTAGCCAGCCCAGGCCTTCCACTAATGTGATTGGACAGGACCCAATCCTAGTCAGGGTGGACGGCCAATCACCTCAAAGGTCCGTACTCCAGATGAAAATGGGTACCCAGAATTGTCTGCGGTTGAACGATGATTAGGATGTTAGAATACACAGAGAGACAGGAACACATAAAAGATGACCCACACACACTGATTGGTGTGTGATTGTAGCTGCTTAAAAGTGCATGGTAGATGGTTGTATTGAGCTTAAGTTCATTGCCATAAAGTTGAAAGGTCAGTGATTCTAAATTAAAGATATATGTTGAAGAGAAAGAAAACAAAGTTTGTGTATAAGTGCCAAACATGTGGTAGATATGTGACATGTTAGACAGCACTCTTCACCACCATCATCAAAACACCGAACAAGGAAATCTTTGAAAGAACACTGTTGATCTCTCCAGTATAACTCGAAAGTGGGGAGGTGTTGTGGTGTGTGGTAGTAACAACTGGAAAAGAACCAATCAGAACAAGAAATGATCTCCTACTGAACAAACTGAGTTCTGTGTCTCTGTGTACATCCACAGTGTTTCTTTCTGCTCGCTTTGTATACAGACACATGCAACAACAAACAGTTCACACTTGACTACACCTCTAATGTGTGTACAAGATAATCTGTTTCAGACCTCATTGCATGTCTGTGTGTGTGTGTGTGTGTGTGTGTGTGTGTGTGTGTGTGTGTGTGTGTGTGTGTACAGTAATCTGAAGTCAATGGAGCATGGCAGGTCAAAATTGAATGCCAAGGTAGAGATTAGAGAGGAGTCAAGGGCATAAAACCCATACAACCACTTCAGCTTGTGACCTTCAACACAAACACGCGCGCACACACACACACACACACACACACACACACACACACACACACACACACACACACACACACACCACACACACACACACACACAACCATGGTCCAGTGTTGACAGGTTATCAGTGTGTGAGTGATGGAGGTCAGTCCTAATAGACCGATCCTTCACCTAATGCCATTCAGAGTAATACATGTAATGTAATTCTGTGTTGTGTAGCACTCAGTCAGATTATATGTGCTGTCTTCTGGTGACCGTAGTTCATTCCACTGTGCAGATGGAACATTTTGGACCAGTGGAGGATGGAGGATGAAGTTAATCAGGTGTGTTTGTGTGTGTGTGTGTGTGTGTGTGTGTGTGTGTGTGTGTGTGTGTGTTTTCTTTCTGGTAGATGACCAAATATAAACTAAGCCCAGGGGTCTTCTCCACTGACACATATAACCTCTTCTTTTACTTCCTCACATTGTCTTCCTCAGTCTGTGTCTGCTAATTTGATGTGAACTCACCACTCATAAAGCCACGTCAGTGGGTGAGCTCTACTCAGTGTTGGCTTTGTAAAAAGCATTTACATGAATATGTGAACTGGTCTGAGCTGATGTAAAATCTTCAAACTGATTTGATACGAAGCCAAAGGTCACAGCACACCAGTAATATTGCATTTTACTAGGTGTTGTGGAACACAATGGGAAGCAGGATTAAGAGTATGTTTCATGTCAGGTTCCAGTACATCTTCCACAATATATAAGTGCAGAGTTTGTATTAACAGTGTATGGGAGAAGAGAAGAGAAGAGGAGAGAAGAGAAAAGAAGAGGAGAGAAGAGAAAATTGGTTAGATCTCTTTCTCTAATGTTTTTTTTTTCTTTTTACCACAACTCACAAAACTGAACATGCATTATGTTCATTTACAGAGCATATGAATAATGCTAAAATCCAGTGATTTATCATGATAAATCACAGGCTTATAATCATGAATAGCATCGCAGTGTCAGTACAAGTGTTTTCCAAAACCAGCTGTGTCTTAAAAGTCTTTGTGTTCCTCTCAGCTGCCTCCTAATGAGTGAGAGTTGAGACTGAAGCTTTGGATACATGTTGCTTTGTTAAAGCACATAAGCAGTGTCGCAGGAGGAGTGTGTGTGTGACAGAGAGAGAGAGAGAGAGAGGGAGAGAGAGAGAGAAGAGAGTGTGAGCAGTCGCTTCTCTAATTGGTTAAGGAAAGTGTGAACTGTGTTCTGGCACATGTGTTCTGTTCCTCAGAATAACAAGCATGGCTGCAGGTGTTTCCCAGAAGTGGGGGAGGTGCGTGTGTGTGTGTGTGTGTGTGTGTAATCCCATTCCTTTTCACCAAATACTGATGTCTTTATAAGCAGCAGCTCACTGACAGATATTCTCCACTGAGTGTTTCGAGTGTGTGTTATTTCTGATTGGATGTGTAATCTGCCATGTGTGTTGATTTGTATGGAGACAATGTGAGGAAATGAAAATGATTCACACCGTCTGTCTTTTATGGAGTCAGACTTCTACCACATCAAATCCTAAATATGATTATCTATTTTATTATTTAGACGGAAACCATTTATGCATGAATTTAACTGAGGATTAGGTTTTCATTGTCGGTGTGGCATACTTAATACCTCAACAGGTTATGTTTTTGGTGCCTGTCAACAGGATTGTGGGAAAACTACTCGGCCAATTTTCATAAAACTTGTTGGCAGGAACATAGACATAAGTTATTTTTCACCTTGTGAGAAAGGTCCATTGTAACACTGCCCATGTCTCTGGGCCCACACACTGTGGGCTAATGTATGCTTGTGTGTCAGGACACACCACTGTCCACTTTCACACCACTGACAGGTCAATGTTCCAAAAAAGCATCTGCTTTATCTCATTCACATCCTCAAAGGGTGTATCAGCCTATACCTGACTACCTGACCATGACTGCTGCTTCTGTCTCTGTGTGTCACTGTGTTCAGTGTGTGCATGTCAAATGACATGATGCAGCCATTGTATTTTAGGCTATGCAGTGTATCGACTGAACAAAGACAGAATGAATTTGATAAACTAATAATATTAACATGAACTCAAAACCAAATCACAGTTGATAGCCTGCTGCTAACACTGAGGGTGCTTCCCTCTAAATGACCAGTGAAAACTACACTACAGCCTGTAACCTCTGCCCTGTTGCAGTAAAGCCATATCTTTTTATAAGTCTGAATTGCTAATTTGTTAGCATGTTAGTACATCACACAGCTCTCTTGTCTTTCCTGATCCCTGGCTCAGTCAGCGGCTGCACTGCCACCACCTCGGCCAGATCTTTCATCAAGCCTAGCTGACTGGACTAAAACAATTCCCCAAACACTTATTGTCCAATCATAGCTTAGCAACTGTAACTATAACTGTAACTAGTCTCAACATGCTGATGGGGTGTGCATGAGGCACTAGTAAGCAGAAACACGGGATGGTGAAATTGTATTTTATATTTTATTCAAACTTGTTTACAAGATTAAATTGATTAAACTGAGAATAAAGACATGATGATGGATATTTTCCAAGATCCTGTATCAACACATGCAGTCATATTATGTTCCTTTGTCAACACACATGCCTGCATGGCTTAATATGTTCACTCATGCATGCCTCTGTGTGTAAGTGTGTGTGAGAGCGAGTGTGTTATTGATTGGCACAGATGTTCCACATGGCCTCCATGCCACAGATGGCCAGTCAAGTCTTCCTCTCTTGTTCTTATGTCGTCTTGGCATGTCATTAGACATGCAGGGACTTGTACATGTTGCATGTTTGCATGTGTGTCACTGTGTATGGGTGTGTGTCTGTGTGTGTGTATGTGACTCCTATGGTTACTGCTGACCAGCTGTTACCAGAAGCTATTGTGTCACCAGACGCCAGGACTATATAGCGTGTATATGTGTGTGTGTGTGGATGTCTGAATATGTGTGAACATTAAAACAGAGTTTCAGCTGGTGTGTGTGTGTGTGTGTGTGTGAAAGTAGAAACATGTAGTCTTAATAGAAGTAAAATTTATACTTTTACCTCCTCCAGCAGCATTATTAAAGAATCTTAATCTTACATTTGTGTGTGTGTGTGTGTGTGTGTGTGTGTGTGTGTAGGGTGAGGGGAGTGGGTTAAGGAGGCTTATAGCGCTAAATGAATGAATGACCCGTGCCTCTGCTTGGCCCTTGTGGCCCCACCAACTCATTAACTGTAAAAAAAACGTCCACACCTCCTGTTTCTCAAGACAAAGACATGAGGGACTTAAGTCTTTGTGTGTGTGTGTGTGTGTGTGTGTGTGTGTGTGTGTGTGTGTGTGTGTGTGTGTTTGAGGGGTGAGGCATGGTGGTTAGGCAGGTTTTTTGGGGCGGTGGGGGTCAGATTTAGACAATAGGCTTGGCGCGCGACAACCCTTTATTTGTCTTGACAATCAGGGAAGAAATGTTTAAGGTCTCTTGTACACACACACACACACACACACACACACACACTGCTGTCACATCCTGCTGTCACTATGTGAAGAAGCAAGATGACAAAAGTACAGGTTTTTCTATTGTGTTGTTTGAATTAAGTGGAATATTTCAAATGTGTAATGTCCATCTACATTAGGAGACATCCAAGAGCATTTCTCAAGTCAAAGCAGTCGTTTAGAAAAAAGTGTGTGTGAACTTTATACTAATGAGGTTTCATGTTGTCATAGTTGTGGTCATCATTTCTACCTGTTGGATCTGGATCTGGGAACCGCACAAATGTAAGGAGGTTTGTGTTTGGTAAATGATTTATTTGTTGCAATGCTTCTTGGCAATATAAATCTTATACCATGGTGCCACATGCATTTGTGGCATGAGCAGCAGAGCAGAGTATGTGTCATGCCCGTGTAAAACATATTGGAAATTTACAGTGTAAACACAACAAGCAAACAAACAAGCAAACAAACAAACAAACAAACAAACAATCAGGAGTGTGTATGATGTGTGTGTGCTTGACTTCTTCATAATCTGACTGAGTGAATGTTTGGCAGGCAGAACATTTAATACTGGCAGTTACCCTAGACCATGATACTGTTGAGGCCAAGACCTCCCCAAAAGATGTTTCCCAGCTGTGTTTCCTGAACATATTTCCTCATCTGTTTGTTTGTGTGTTTATGTGTGTGTATCATTCATAACACAACATTTATTTAATGTACCCAGCTTCTAAATCTGAGTCCAACTTGCAATTCATGCTGCAAAATAGTGACACGAAGAAGTTAAATCTGATTTGTGGATATATACTGCCCTGCCTTGCTCTTGGTCTTGGTCTTGATCTTGCTTTTGACTCCTCAAAGACTTGGTCTTGATACACTCTGGTCTTCCTTTGGTCTTGGTTTAGCTGGTCTTCACACTGACTGGTAAACAAAACTGCACTGCTAATCAATTCATGCTGCACACATATCTTCAGTGTATTACCAATGTGACCGTCCTCACAGGCGCATTCATTCAAACACTGTAAGATAACATGTCATTGCATGTTGTGTTATCTTAAAGTAGCTGCAGACACAATATCTTTAAGGCCTTTGGCTCATATCCATGAAACAAAATGTGTTGACCAATCCGATTATTGTACTAAGTAATACAAAACACTGCAGAGCATGGTAACCATTTCAATAATATATTGTAATAATGTATATAATAAATGTATGCCGAAAAGTAAGAAATAGCATTCAGACTCCAGCCACCAGATATGAGGTTTAAAGCTGCCCTGCTCTGTTTATTAGCATTAGTATGATTTTTAATGATTTACCCATGAAGGTGCTCAGCTAGTAGAAAATATTCAAATCATCTTAGAAGGAGTGGATGAGGTAAAGCTTCAGTATGATGGCTGTGGTGGTTTTTACATGCAATCATTCTGCTGCTCTTTCAGATTGAACTCTGTCCTTTGGGTAAGGATGTCTCATCTCAGTCTCAGTCTGCATCACATTTGTCTGCTCTGCTCTGTGTACTGCTGTCTGCTCTGTGGTTACTGTACCTGTTCAGAAGATTTCAGATGAAAAGAAGGCTTTTGTTGTTTTGACTTGTGTTCACCTTCTGTCAAAGCACAGGATTAAACCTGATGTGTTATTGTGTCTGGGGTTGGGTATGGGTGGATATTCAGCATCAATGTAGCCATGGCAACGGTTGCTCAATTACCGGTGTGTCTTGTTTACGTCCAGACAGCAAGCCTCTCTCTTCCTCACTGTCTGCAACAGCTGCTCCCTCTCTGCTCCCCGTCTCTCAGTCTTCAACCTTTCACTGCCTGCGTCTTCTCACTATTTCTTTATCCCTGTTTCTCAGAGCAAATCTCAAGGTTAGGAGAGGACCTTGAGAATTGTTTCCTCTGGGCAAAATGCTGGTAGTGTCACTGAGTTCCTGAAATAGTTCTTTGGTTTTTGGTAAAGTTCCTGAGGTGCAAGGAGACTTTACCATGGTGATGCTTCCTTTTCTTAGCTTAGTGGAAAATCTGCTTTAGCAAACTGATTTGCTTTGGATTTTTATCATATATCATATAGTCCTTATATATAACTTTTAGAGATTTTCTTTCCCAGTTACAACATTACCTTAAGATCTTGCTTTACTGGAACTAGGTTGAACATCAGGTTGGGTGCATCACATCACCCTCACATGCATGTGTGTATGTGCATGTGTACGGATGACTCACATGTCCCTTGGCTGGCTCTCCCAACCAAGCGACATGCTCAGTGTGTTGCTTCATTTATGCAACCTCCAGCAGAGAGGCCAGATATTTATTCTGTAAGCCTCACACAGAGTGCACAATACTGGACTTTATTTATTTTCTTGTGGCCTTTTTGAGCTATATTTGGCAGCTTGAAGAGTGACAGAAATGAAAGGAGAGAGAGAGAGATGGGGAATGACACTGGTCACAGAGCCACAGATGAGATTCAAACCCTGGGCCGCCAAGGCAAGGACTGAGCCTTTGTACATGGGGCAGATGTCCTAACTGAGCTAAACGACACCCCTGGACTTAGCCAAAACCAAAACCTTTAGTTGCCTAAAGGTCAGGAGTCCCAGGTGCTTTAAACTGGACATTGGTTAGACAACAATACCTCAGCTATGTTTGTGTGTCAGTTTGTTATTCTGCAGTTCATGTGGCTTTAATCCTTTTCTGATGCCATGAAGTCTCCAATTATGCTCTCATTCCCAGGGCTCACAATACAAGAATAATAGTGGTCAGCAACCAGGCATCAGGTTTTAGTGAATAATGGTTGCCACCACCTTATTTTTGAGTAATTACGAGAGTCTTCAGTTATATGTCAGCCTAGTAATTAAAATGTGGCATAAATGAGTGTTGAAACTCCTTATTACCAAACAAAACTCTTTGTAGTCTGTGTTTTTGGGTTAGTCGAACTTCACTGTTCACACAGTGAAACTTGAGTAAAGTAAATGCCTGCGTAATGTTGTCTGCTGTTGCTTAAAAAGTAATCAGTAAACAGTAATCTCCTGATCTGGAGCAGCTCACATGTTGAGCACACACACTCACTCTCTCACTCACACACACACACACACACACACACAGGCACACAAACACAAACATCAAAACACATTTTTGGCTTCCGTCCTAAACTTGTTTGTTCTAATGAAGCCGCTTGATTAGAGTGAAATAAACAACAGAGGATTGTGGGAAGTGGAGAGGTTCAGGGTGTCCTCATTCTGTTGTGTTTCCAGGAAACTGCACTGCCTGGGGTTTCAAAACTGTCTGTGCAACATGTGTGAATATTAAAGTGACCTCCCCAACAACTATTTTTGATCTCATGCTCCTCTGCGTCTTCTCCTCTCTCCCTTTATGTCTGTCTCTGTAAATTTTTAAACAGCTCAATTAGTGAGTTACCTGATACTGATGAAGGGGCTGTTCATGTGTGACTGTGTGTGTGTGTGTGTGTGTGTGTTACATTGTATTGTGGCTGGTATGTTGGTGCTGTGATATATGGTGGTAGTTATGTCAGATTGTTGTACATGCAATGAATAAATGTCTTAACAAGCAGGTCTTTTTTTCCTCAGAAACAAACACAGACTTCTTCTCTTTCTTCTTTTGCCATCATGACAAAATAAAACTGTTTCTACTTCTTCTTACGAAATGTTCTTTGTTTAATGAAAAACATTTTTCATCTCATGGCACATTTTCTTTATTTTAACTGCACATTCCAAGTCATTATTCTAACAAGAAGCTTTTGTTGTTGCAGCATCATATTATTTTTCCTTGTATCATAAAAATGTTCTTGTTATTACATAAAACTGATGTCTTATTTAAAGCAAGAAACTTCTCATTCTTACAGGATGACTTGGTGCTGTTATCTGCAGTATCTTCTTATAATGTGAAAAGGAAGAAACTGACCAACTATATTTTCTCACGGTCACTGCAATCAGCAGCCACAGATCATTCTCTCCACTCTGATATGTGTGTCTGTGTCGTGTAAAAAAACACCTTCCTGTGCTGCATAGCAGGGCTTCCTGTGAGTCCCATCCTCTGTGCTACAGTGTGATGTTTGCACACGGTTTGTACAATAGCTGTAGTCTGTTCCTCCTCCATATTATTTGGCTCAATCTACAATCCTCCATCTACCGGACAAAGCCTTATTGATAGCCCACATTCTGTATCTGTTTACCATGTGTTCTGTGGTCAGTTACTGTGTGTCTGTGTGTGTGTCATAGAGAGAGTGTGCTCTCTCTATTTTGTTGTCATTTGATTGGAACACCAAACTCTTCCAGTGCCCAGGGTGAGATCTACCCCCACGGTTCAATAACCAGAGGACATGGCTGTGTGTGTGTGTGCGTATAAGGCCAACAAGAGAGTTAATTAAAGCGTCACCCCCCATCCCCCCACACGATCGCATTCACTGTAATACATCCAGTTATTGTCTAGCTATGAGGTTGTCTACATTTCAGCACGACTTCCAGCGTGACACCAAAGTGAGACCTTACTTTGCTGAGGATAAACTTTGTCGTCTTGTAAGTCTCTGAATGGGGAATGTTAAAATGAGATAGCATTTGTCTTCCCATCAGGCTGACACCTGCCACCATCAGATCACTATTGTCTTGTCTACATGTAGCCTGATATATTGAAAACACATATTTTTTATTTTCTTCTATGTTTTGGTCTCTTGTTCACTGTTAGAATGAACTGTTGCAGAGCCAAGAAGAAAACACAAGAGACTGGGATCAGTGAAACAGGTTAAGCAAAAGGTGAAATTGCAGGATCTTTAAGAACAGGGTAGTTGAGGGTCTGTGATGACGTGTCTGGGGGTTACAGGACTCGATGTGGCAGAAAAAACCTGAGGCACAGAAAAACAAGGTTAGCAACAGGGTGATCACAAAAGGCAGAGCTTAGGTTACCACTATGGAGACGAACAATCTGCAAACAATGTGCTGTTATCCACAGTGTCTTGTTATGTGAAAAGGATCGTGTTAGAGTTAGACCAAATTTTCTCATGGCCACACACACAATATATGACTAAGTCACAGGCATGTGATAAAGGCTGAGAAAGAACATCTCTGTGTGGAAATGTTCTTGGAAGAGATCCTCTGTCTGAAGTTCCAAATGTTTTTCACAGCAGGAGTTTTCATGTCTGTGTTGTGTTCCAGAAGAGATTGTTTCACATCTATTGTGAAACATTTATTTGGATTGTAGCCTTGCCAAAATATGGTTCTTATTTCAGTGAGTCCACTGTTCAGCCCTCAGCTTTAAGATTAGTGCATTTCCAATGATCTGGTGTAGTGAACGAGGTTGAGTCGGCGTTTCTTGGGTTGCAGGTGTGGTGGTCATTAAAACTGAAGGACACCCAGCACACACAAACAGGCAGAGACAGACGACAAACACAAAGAGGAGGGAAGAGGCAAAGCAGAAACAGTCCACACAAATGGAGAGAATGCCTCTAAGATGCAGATTTTTGAACTTTTCTCCATTTGATTCTCTCTGTGTCATTCTTTTGGGATCATCTTAGCCTCACTGCATTACGGTCTCTGTCATTTCAGCACGCAGGACTGTTAATTAGACATTCACAGCTTGCCCTTTGCAATCTTTATTTTATTAGTTCAATGATTTTGCCAGGAGAGAAAGTTCATTCTTCATAATTGGAACAGAAATTTCTGCTCTGATGTTTCTCTGAGCTTTGAACTGAATCTGTCTTCATCAGTGGACAGAATCTTCTTAGTTGTCATGTACATATGTAGGTCACATGGCCGTGTGTGTGTGTGTGTGTGTGTGTGATGATTCATGAGGTTTATGTGTATGTTGAGATATGGAGGCTCAAGTGCACTTGACTCGATGTCTGTTTGTCTGATTGCTTGTCTGTTGCAGGTCTGTGCAGAGGTCAACTGACTGTCCATCTGGGCACGAGTTGATGTTGTCTTTGCTTTTGTTTGTTCACTTGTGTGTATGCGTGTGTGTGTGAAAGTCTTGGCGCATGTCTTGAGGAAAGCGCGGAGGGGGGGGGTTAGGTTATCCTATTGTTGTTAGGGCATATGTTTTAATGACTATGCGAGGGTCATTTGCATGTCAGAGCTCACAGTAGCGGGTTGGGGGGGTGGGGTTATTGATTGTTTGGGGGTGTGGTTGGAGACAGAAGGGAGCAGAAAATGCTGGCCGAGGTCAGCAGGTCAAGCCTAGATACACACAGTTATACAGCTATATGAAACTGAAAATCTCTTTCTCTTCCTGTGTCTCACTAGGCCTCAGGTCTGCTTAACCTCTGCCAGAAGGGGGGTCTCTGTAACATCCAAATCTTCCAGCCATCCCCTCCTCCCACTGACCTTCTCTCTCTCTCTAGATTTCCTGCACTGTCTTGTTTTTGCTGTACATTACATTGTAGCTGTTGTAGTTTTCCACATTTCCACATTTGACTGAGGTGTCGGCATAGTAACCAGTATTATTGTATATGTATATTTATACAGAGAATACTTGTAGTTAGACAAGAGGACTAATATCGATATCATTTCTAAGAATTGGTTCCAACGTTTGTTTAGCCTAGCTTTGCATTAAGCTTGGAAGCAAACCTACAATACACAGTATCAGTACCACTACTACTACTAATTGTAACAAATGATATTCAGTACAAATATGCCATGGGGAAATCAGGATTCAGGAGATTTGTTTACAGCTGATCTTGACCTTTCTAACATGTTGAGCTGTTAGAAGGAGTGAGGAGTCAACACTCAAACAAACATGTAAAACAGAGCAGTCAAAAGCCAATCAATATGAAGACCAGTGTATTCATGTAGTTGCTGCAGCGATTAGTCTGGAGACAGACAGACACTCCTTTTATTTCTCTCTCCTCCTTACATAGTCACAACTTGAGATGACTTTGCACATTGTGGACACACTTTGTCCTTTACTTCTTTTACAAACAAATCATAAATATGTCAAGTTACACAATGCCCTTTCACAATCTCTTCACATCATTTAACTGGAAGATTGCCAGATAAGGTAAAGAGGCAAAGTTCTGTTAAGTTCTTACTGCTCGTAACAGACTTGTCAGGGTGATGAAGAAAGGAGAGAGAGATTTAACAAAAATGAATCATTTCTGATTCTGATCAGTTTAATTCTTTAATTCGTCTTAATTTTAAATTCACATTTTTAAAAACAGTGTTGGCTGTCTATCAGATTCAGCAGAAAAAAACTTGATGAGGTCATCTTTAGTATTTAACATGCAAAGGTTCACTTCAAACAGGGCCTGTCGTGTTTATGTGCTACATATTAGCCTTTAGGCAACTGTGACTCCTGTATTGGAGCTTTTGCTTAATTAACAGCCACATGCAGCAACTACATCCTAAAGGCCCGGTCCTCGGTCAGGTTGGCAGGTATGCCCTAAACCTAGATAAAAGCTGGCTGACTCTTAAATCGACTGGTGACCAGCTTGATATGTCTGTCAGTAATGTTTGCTGTGTGTCTGTCAATGTGTTTTGTTTTGTTTTTTTTGTCTTTGCTACCACGCCTCGTCCATGAGAAAACTCAGATACCCTACAGCTGGGGGAGGGGGGAGGGGGGCTTCGTTGCTGGAACTGTATGCAGCTCTGCATGTTTGTGCGTGTGAAATTTTGGTGTGTGTGTGTGTGTGCATGCATGCAAGCTCTGCATTCACGCATGATCGGCCCTGTCTTCTCCATGACCTGCGTGTGTTTTTCATGTGAATGTATTCATGCATGGATGATGTGTGTGTTTGAGCTTTTATAGGTTGCTTGTACATGCAGAAAGTGTGCTATAATATCAGTCATACAATACAAAATATTAGATGATTATACACTCATGAAAATATAGTCATAGAATATTATATTAGAATATAGAATATTATATTGCAGTTAAATGGAAAATAGACTGTACTTATATAACACCTTTCCAGTCTTCCGACCACTGAAAGCACTTTTACACTACATATCTCATTCACCCATTCACACACATTCATACACTGATGGCATTGGCTGCCTTCAGGAGCAATTTGGGGTTCAGTATCTTGCACTTCAACATGCAGACTGCAGAGTTGGGGATCGAACTACCGATCATCTGATTAGTGGACCCTAGTCCACATTCTATAAATAGAGCCCCTAATAACACACTGGACTTTAAATTGTCACTGTCACTGTTGTACTGGTTGTCATGATTTTTTTCTCATTTACTTTCATCTCTGTCTCAGATGTGCCAGTCTCATCTATGTTTGCCTGCAGCCACAGTAGGAAAATGATTAATCTTTTCTGCCGACAGAGCTCTGATTGGTCGACTGTGTCTCTGAATTGGGGGGAAACCTGTTGCTATATTATTTTTCTGGTTGTATGTGTCACTGCTGTGTTTCATTTACCATCAAAAAAATGAGAGTCCAACAGAGTGAGTCCAACAAATAACTCATTGCATGCATTTCTTTCAATGCATTTCTTATGAAGTCAAGCAGAAACACACTTGTTGTGTATCATGCAGAGACACAATGGTTTTCCGCCATGTTTGACTTGCATGTGTGTGTGGGACAGTTGTGCATAGCTTGTAACGTGTATGTGTGTTTGACAGCAGTGGAGCATGTGTGTGAGTATCAGGCTCATTAATAATGTATGAGGTGGGAGGGGTGAAGGAGAGGGGGCGGTGACAGATGGAGAATCAGTGTGTGTGTGTGTGTGAGAGAGAGAGGGAGAGAGAGAGAGTGTACGGAGTAGGAAACAGCGAGAGCAAAGAGAGAGATAAAGGGACGGAGAGAGCGAGGAAGAAGAAAACAGAATGAAAGTGATGGATAGATAGTAGTAGTAGTGTTCTACAGCTGTTGTGTCTGCTTTCTCTGTGCTGGATTTGACTGACAGACGCTCAGTCTTTGCGTTTGCTATTTTCTTTTTGGATGCTGAAGGATTGATGGGGATGGAGATACAACACAGTCACTCAGCACTACAGTACACCTGGACGCAAGAGATCTACTGACAGAGGTACTGACACGTCTGTGTGTGTGTGTGTGTGTTTGTAAAGAGGAGACTAAACCAATCTCCTGACAGTTTTCCTCTCTTTCCTCCTCCTCCTTTTTTTTTTAACAAGCTTTAAAGCAAAACCTCTGATGTCATATTCAGTTACAGGATTTGGACAAAGCGTTATAAATTCTCTGTGGGAAATACTAACTTATATGAGCAGAATTGTTTTTTGGTCAAAGCCTCACAAAGACACTTCTTTGTTGAGAACTCTAATTGCATTTCAAAGACAGCAGTGTACGGTCCACGTGGATCAAACAGATTGCAGTGTACTGTTCTTTAACATGGGTTAGAATCCCTCACAGCTCACAGCTTTTGTACACATTTTCCTCTCATTCACTCACAAACTGTGTGTGTGTGTGTGTGTGTGTGTGTGTGTGTGTGTGTGTGTGTGTGTGTGTGTGTGTGTGTGTGTGTGTGTGTGTGTGTGTGTGTGTGTGTGTGTGTGTGTGTGTGTGTGAGAGAGAGAGAGAGAGAGAGAGAGAGAGAGGCAAAACGGTAGTGAATTGATTCTTGAATTACTTCCACTGCATGGTATCTTCTTTTCTGGAGTTAATCTCATTGTGGTGGAGTGTGTGTGTGTGCTGCCCCAATTATTTCACACATCTATCATTTTATATGTTCGATTGAAAATGAGAAGTTTCATGTGTCATCTACTGGGTGGCATTTTAAAAAAAACTTTTTCTCTCTTAATGGGTTTATACTGGGGACACACACACACACGCACACTGATTAGTCTGTCTGCCACAGTTGATTGGAAAAATATCGATTATGTCTTGTGTGCATGTTACCTCATTGACCACAATTGCTCCTAAAGGCTGCATGTCTGTCCACATTTTTGGCTCTTTCTATTTTTATTTATTTATTTATTTTTTACATGTATTTAGTTATCTGCCTCATCCTCAGAGACCACAGTGAGATCAGAGTTACCTATAGTATAGTATATGATATAATATGATATGTTTCACATGATATGATGCAAAGTGGTCACTGTCAGCCACATTGGAGGAACCGGCGCTCATCACAGGGGCTCTTGATGGTTAATTGTCTTGCACCCATTGTTGACTGTCTCATACTGCTTCATTCAGATCATTAAAATCTTATTTGCTAATGTTTTAGTCAAAGTGTCTTCACAAGGTCCGTCAGCCTATTGGTGTGTGTGTATATAGCCCATGTAGCTGTGGTATTCATTGTAAGCACTTTGACTGAAGAACGTTGATCTACATGTTGTCTTTTTGAAAACATCTTTGCTGAATTAGCCTTCTGGCTAGCTAGCTCGCTTATTGACCTAACTGACGGCTTATCAAGCTACAAACCTTGCACTACAGACTGTTTGTTATGTCATGTTATTCACATCTAATTTATTGTACCAATCCTGCAGCCTGACACTTTCTACTTGGCACAGTATTGTCTGGCAAGGCTCAATGGACATGAATATTTTTGTTTGGGACTGACACCGTTTCAAGCTTGTTGTAAAATGTTTGAATTACAACTGAACATGCACCCCTGGAAATATTGCTGGAATATCCTGCTGAACTGTAAAACTGGCCTTGTAGTTATTATATTCAGGCTGGTTTTAGACTCTAGATCAAATGAGCAGTGTGTAAGGTTACATGCTTAACAGTTGACTTCTCATTTATGACGTGTCATTCACATACACATGTGGACACGCTCTTAATTCTACATAACTTTAAGCCTTAATATAATGTGAACAGGTGAGTTGTATATAAATTCACCCTCAGTACAGTTGTCATGAACGGGGAAATTAGCTATAGAGACCAAAACTGTTTTTTGTACCAGGCTGTAAACATGTTTATTTCTGCTGTGAAGTTGGACATCTGAACATGGGGACTTATGGAGGTTAATTTGTTCTGTAGCCAAGTGGATGTTTGAGGAAGTGCAATTTTTGGCACTTCCATGTTGGCTTCACTTCACAGCTGCTATGGTTGCCCCTTTTTCATGCAACGTGATTTATTATATGATTTATTAAATATTGTTATGCACTGTCAGTACAGAATACATAAAACATGTCATTGTTAATTCTCTTGCTGTGAAGAATTTTTGTGCCTACATACAGCAAAGCAAAGAACGTCTTTGAACGTGCCCTTCAGTACAAATTAGTGTCAAGTCTGTGTCTGATGTGGAGGATAGAAAGTGTAAACTTCAGTGTCACTGTGACAGACTCTTGCTCAACAGTAGAAGCGCCATGAACACATCACTTTGACCTGTTCTGAGGTCAAACATACAGATCGGTGAGGAAGATTTTATTCCATTTATTGGGAATTTAATAAATCAGTAAGAAGATATGTTCTGTTTTTCTTCTCTCATATAACTCTTCATGGCACGAGTATATTGAACCATTCTGTGTGTGTGTGTATGTGTGTGTGTGTGTGTGTGTGTGTGTGTGTGTGTGTGTGTGTGGGTGTGTGTGTGTGTGTGTGTGTGTGTGTGTGTGGGAGGCCTAAGTGGCTGCAGTGACGCAGGGCTGTCTGAACATGCTGTTTGCCCCTCACGTAGGAGGATTTTAACACGGAACACACACAAAGCACATTTATCACACAGCTCTCTCACAGATGTTTATTGTGTGTGTTTGTGTGTATTCTGTGTGTGTGTCATATGCAGGTGGGAGGATTGTTGTTAATATTACAAGTGTTTCTTTTTTGTTGCTATGTGCAGGTGTGTGTCTGTGCTGTGGTGTGATGTGATGTGGATGAGTGTTTGTTGAGGGATGCAGGAGGAGGGTGGACAGTAGTGGGAGTGCCAAATCAAATGCACACACAGAAACACACAGACACACACAGATACAGTCCTTCTTTGTTCGGGAGCATTGTGAAGAGGAGGTTAATGCACCCAGAAAACAGAAAGAAAGACGGAGAGAGGAAGAGAGAGAGAGAGAGAGAGAGAGAGAGAGAGACCCTAATGGACAAGGACGGGCCTTTCACTACAAATATTTGATCGAAGGTTTCATGCTAACCACCCCATCCCCCTTTCTCTCCCTCGGTCTCTCCTACCCCCTCTCTCCATGGCCGAAGGGAAAAGATCAGAACAAATTGTCACTCTGTGATCCACCCATGTTACATGGCTTTTTTTTCTAGAAAGAACAATGCTCAAGGCCACGTATGTGATGCCTGTCATGTTGTTGTTTGGAAGCAGAGAAATCTGATTTTGAGCTTGGATCACACTGACATGACTAAGTTATTACCACAGTCATGATTCTATTTTCTGTGGATGATTGAATTTCTTTCAGATACCACGCAAACAAGTTAATGCAATAAATGTGATAATAATTGTGCCAAGGTTGTTTTTGTACAGGACTTAAACCTGGAATATAATTTCATAGAGATACGTTACAACCCTTGAAAATACATGATTTTTAGGTTTTCTTACATTATCACTTTATTGTATAGTCTTGTCCAATATTATCCAACATGATGTGATATCAACATTTCAACATTTCATTTCCCACAAATTCAAAGAAAGTAGAATTTAAAAAATAGTGGGATTTGAGAAACATATTTTCCATTGGTCATAGTCTACTGCTTTGACTATGATATTTATGTAACCATAGAGATTTAGCTAGAGATGACTCCACTTCTGCCTTGCCCCGTTAATCTGTTGGCTCGAAGTGTATCTGTTAACATGTGCATACGCAGATAAGCCCTCATCAGCAGAATATTCGAATAAAAAAAAAAAAAAAACACTCGGCAAGTTCCTGTCATGAAATATTCTGTCTGAAAGCAGAAACCAAAGAGCTGAAGATGAAGATGATCCTCTGTGCTGACGATAGATCTCACATGAGAACATGCGCAAAAAAGAGGATGCCCTGGACATTACATTCATTCTTTATTATTTTCAGTGAACGGAATTACTGATTTAAGAAGAAATATCCTTACTTTTGTGAATAATAATGAATCTGTAATCTAACAACCTTTCTGTGATCACCATCAAAACAGAGCTCATTATATCAAGATCAGGACATAACATACTGACAACAGGAGAAAAGCCTTTGAGAATAGACGTGTTCAACGCCAGAGAAGTGAGAAATTTGACTGACAGCATTTGTGTGATTGCAATATCAGGATGGTGATGTATCTGGCTCTGTGACACTTCTCTTGTGTTGCAGTGGTTGCCTCTGAAAGGTGTTTTAACAAATCTGCATTACCCCAGCAGGTCCATGTGCACACTAATAAGCTGGGAAATGTAGTCAGAAGAAGAAAGAGAAAGAAACAGGTAGAAGAGAGCGAGAGAGGAAGTAAGTGACAGAGAGGTGGAAAAAGGACAAAGATATTAAAGAAGGTCAAGGCTCAGACGTGCCTGATACCAGGTGGGAATACAGATGTTGTACCCATGAGCCGGGTACTTAACCTACATTACTGCACAGGCATCCATCTGCGTGTGTGCGTGTGCTTGTGCATGTGTATGAGCTATAAGGCCTGGGGACAGGTCTGTCTGTTGAACTATTACACACAATCAAACATTACTCATACATAAACACACTGTGGTACTGTGTGTGTGTGTGTGCTGCTGTGTGTTTTCCCAGGGCAAGTGTTCCCTCATGTTCTCTTATCGCTTGTATTATTTGTGACAGACAAGTTGTGTGAACACACAGCACTCCAAACACAGAGAGAACACACGCAAGGCAAAATTGTTGTCTGAGAAATTTCAAAAGAATACATACCAAGAGTTTACCTTGAGAGACATGCTGTCTGCAGATTGAATATGTAAAAGAACAGAACTTGCTCAGTTGTGCATCCAATGAAATGGGTTCTTAAACTGAAAAACTGCATTTTCAGTGGTGACAATGCTGCTCTAGTAAGCATACATGAGAGGTATTATTTTTATAAACCCTGTATTCTGCCCATCCTATCATCATTGGGAGACAGTCATGAGCACTGGGCTTTGAAACCAATTTGATGGACAACAAAATGTCCATCACGTGATGCACACAGAGTTTTTATCATAAGCTTACATTCTGAAAGAAGCTTTTTTTTTGGACAATCATCATGAAATGATTCATTTGATCCTGTTGATCCATTTGGTGTGATAATATCTGGAAAGTCAAGAAGAGCTGCACAATAATTTTATTTCTTTTCAAGCTAGCGAGGGCTAAACTGGAAATTAGCGTCTCGGCCAGTGGAAGTCTCTAGTGTACTTGCTCAGTGGACCACACATTGCAGAAACATATGTGGTTTTATACCTGGAAATCAAACTTATTTTGGCAACTTGGCAATCTTCATGTGCTGCTGAGCTGTCTACCTGTAGAATTTTTTCACCAGTATCACCAAAAGAACACAGATGAAATTAAAGAATTATGAAGCTGCATGTCGTGGATTTAAATATTTGTGTACAGACTGTATTACTATCAGTGATAGACATTTGTAAAAAACTGTTCTGCAACTGAAGGAAAACTGAAATAATGATACACACATAAATATATGGAAGAAATACTAAATAAAATAATTGTGTTTTTTCATGGTGGGTTGAAAACTACCATGAAGATAACTATAAGATGCATTAGGCCTTACTGACTGAATGAACACACAGTTCCAGTAAGGGAACTTGAAGAGCACTTCTTTGAATAATGAAACAGTAAATCAGTTTTGCACATTCATCTGTACCTCTTTTTAAAATGTGTCATAAATCCATTTCAGTAAACGGGGAGATAGCTGCCCTCAATCTAAAATGCAATTTGGGAGTGACTTGTTCTCATGTATTTTTCCACCCAGTGGTTCTCTTGATTGGTTAGGTTACAGGGCTCAGCTTGCCATTGGCCATTGCTCCACTCAGTCGTGAAATGGTTCCTTTAATTTGTGACCAATGCTGCTGCTGGGATAGCCTTTGTGTGATCCTTTCTCATTTGAATTTACACACTTGCTGAGATATGACATATAGATAGAGATGATGTATGCGTCAGCTTTACTTTGTCAATCCATGCTAAGTGATTTATTGTCATTTCTTCTCATCTTTGTTACATAGGAATTGCTTCAGAGGACAAAGTAGTGGTTCAGCTGGTGATCCTGGTGTCTTCTGAAACATGTGGTGTACCCCAGGGGACAGTTCTTGATACCTGTATGTTTTTGGTGGACGTCCACACACCATTCCACAGTTTAAATCCACTTCTTAGCAGTATGTTCAATGCCAGTTTGCAATTTTGAACATCATCTAAAGTAACATTTGACATTCTAAATTAAAGAAACATTCCAAACGTCAGGCCCTTACTGCAGTCTGCAACTTCATGTAAAATAATCAGCTTTCATGCTATGAGTGTGACACTTTACTTGGTCACTTGGTTTATTTAGCCTTCTATGAACACTAAGTTGTTGATTTTCACACCCAAAGAATCATCTGACTAAACATGGGAGTAAATATGGAAACACTGTGCACTGACTCCCACTATCATGCATAGACTTTTGTTGCTTCCAACTCACTCTTTGATAGCTCATTTTAAATTCTGCCAGTTGTTAACCTCAGTCTCAGTGACATCAACTTTTTTTCTGGTTTAAAACATCCTTTTCATTTCATTTTTCATTCATTTTCACAAGTATGTCTCCCTTATGTATGTACCATTCTCTGCTCCCGGAGCAGCTCCCTTTGTGACTATAAATGTGGTTATTTATTGACTTAATTCTGTAATTAGCACTGAAGTGTTTTGTGTATAAAATGTGTTTTGTGAATATAATGCTTTCTGTGAAATGACCCACTCTTTCGTTTAAGAGAGGCTTGTGTGAGTGTGTGTCACTCTTACTAAAGCATGCACACACACACACACATACAGACACACAACATCAGCTAAGCTCCTTAAATGTGCGCACACTCACACACATGGACCATCACAGACATACAAAAGCACACTTTATCACACCTTTTAACCACTCCAGCAGAGCAGTAATCACTACACACACACACACACACACACACACACACAGACATGTCAGTCATGGACCCCTGGGAAGGGGGTTGGGGGTGGGGGCTTTCCTAACAGTGTACACGCACACATGCTCTTCATCTCACAAATACACAAGTACACAAATACACTCGAAATCACACTGAGCTGTTGTGTGAAATAAAAAGGCAGATAAGGACATGAGGAGCTGAAACAAAGAGCACACACCATGGTGAAGTTAGATATATAAGAAATAATATAAGATATATTTTGTACATTTATATAATGTAAAACATAATGTAAAAACAGATGGGTAGGAAGTCTAAAACATAATGAAAATAAAATCTGTTCAGTCAATGACACTGAACTCAGACCAGCTGTGTTTTCCATAGGAAGAGATGAAGGAGAGATGGGAGGGATTGATGAAATATCATCCTACATAATGAATGAGGAGAGAAGGAGATGGAGGACAGGGAAGTGTCTGTTCACTGTGGCTTTATAGGTGGACGCACAGTCCATAATGGACTTAATGTCATTTTACAGATTATCTGAGCAACAGAAAGGAGGGCAAAAAGACCGGAAGGGGGGAGACAGAGACCCGAAATGAAATCTGGTAATGGTATAATTATGCCAGAGAAATTGGAAAAGACAACACGTGTGTGTGTGTGTATGTGTGTGTGACTGTGAGGCTGCAGGACAGACCAACCAATGGCAGAATTACTTAAATTACCGTGGTAACCTCACAGCAGATGGGCCCATGCTGGCAAATTAGGCCTGGTAATCACACATACATACATAATCACACACACACACACACACACACACACACACACACACACACACACACACACACACACACATATACACACAGGTGTGTCTAATGCTGACACATGAGGAAGAGGCAGATTAAGATGGTCTTTCAGTTTTTTATTCTCCTTATCTTTGACAGCTTCACTTCCTTTTGATTTTTTGATTCAGAGAGTAGAACGCTCTGAAAGTAACTCAGTCCACACTGTAACTGAAGTAAAAGGTCCAAGGGGCCTGGTAACCACTGTCACAAATGATTGCACTTTAATGTCCATAAAGAAGCCTCTCTTATAATAATAATAGAATAGAATAACAATAGAAAAATCAGGAGCTTCCCTTTGAAAGCAGAATACATAAATACATGCAGGTGAAGCCTCTTCATCATATATTAATGGAAGCCCTACACATGACCTCGGCAGTCCAGTGTGGAATCATACACACACATTAGCATACATCTGTTAATGTTTAACCGTATTGGAGCTGTGTTGTGTGTTGTTCTTGCTAATTCAAACTCAACTGTCACTGCTGCTACATGAAACCTTTTAAATTTGTGAACCAGCTGTAGGCTTTTATTGTGAAACAGCTATTAGAAATGTACTTGTCACCAACTTAGTGAACCTTTGTTGTCAGTGCTATTCTTCACTTCAGACTGGTCCACATATAACAAGACTTCTTTAATAGTCACTATATGATTGTATTGTGTATTAAGTTAGATTTTTTAACATTCATTTTAACAATGATAGGTCCCATTGAGATTTTGATCTTGAGGCTCCAAACTGAGGTTGAAGATAGGTCGACATTATAGCTACTGACATGGAGGGAAACAAGGAGCGGACTCGAATGCAGAAGTAGGAATGAGGCAGCTGATCCTTTATTCAGTGAAAAAACTTAAACTAAACTCTGACTATCAAAAACCTAGACTACGCAATGTGCTACAAAAAGGCAGAGCCAACAAAAAAATCACTCTCTTGAGGAATAACAGAAAAACAAAAACCTAAACTACGAAATATGCTACAAAAAGGCAGAGCCAACAAAAAAAATCACTCTTTCGAGGAATAACCCAAAGAACAAAAACCTAGACTTTGAAACTTGACTGTGAGCTTGGCTTTGACGTGGGCTGGTGAGCAGTACAAAAGACGTGACACACTGGCACATGACAAAGGGAGTCGCAGACTATATGAACACATGGAGGTAATGGGGAACAGGTGGACACAATCAGGAATCAGGGAAGACAATCAGACTGGTGACACATGAGGAAGGGCAAGTGACCTGAAACGAGAGGGGAGTTGATTTCCAAAATAAAACAGGAAGTCACAAAACAAACATGGAGACAGGACAAAAACTCAAACTTGACACACTGGTGTGACAGCTACTGTATCAGCTTGATGGTGACTGGTTAATATCAAGAACTAAACACAGATTATGAGCAGCTCTCGTCCAACAGACTAAATAATTTTTTAATATCACATACTGTGGTTTACTCTGATGATCTTTTGTGCTGAGGCTAGTAAGTGCTTAGACTGCTGTTTTAGGACATATTTATACCACATGACCCTTAAGAGTGTCTAGAATCCAGACAACAGATTCATGTTTATTCATTCACTTTTTCAAAAAGTCACTTGGGAGCTTACCAGGCAGCCTGCTTGTTTTTCATATCCATCTTTGACTTTGTTATTAGGCTGTTTTTCATTATTAATTAGAATATGAAATAGAACAGATTTAGAGAGAGATGGAGACAGAGAGTGTAAGCCATGCCATGAAATATGACCGTGGGGTATTATTGCTAGCTGCACCTCGTTCCTGTGTCTAGAAAGGTCCATACACACACACACACACACACACTCATACACACACATACGCAATGCAGCTGGTGGCCACACTTTGAAATGATGCCCTCTGGATTATACACACAGTTCGCCTTTATGATTCCAGCTTTTGTTACATTAAAACACACACACACACACACACACACACACACACACACACACACACACACACACACACACACACACACACACACTCAGATACAAAGCTTTGATAATGGCAAACACACCTCCAGCCTCACACTCCCGCTGGGGTTGGTCTCCCCATTCACCTCCTCCTCCTCCTCATCTTCATCCCTTCTTACTCCCCCCCATTACTCCTCCTTTCCTCAACCTCTATCCCACTTCTCCTTGTGGGGCTGTTGCTAAGGAGCCCTGGTGACTGAGGAGATTTCTTATTGGACGAGGGGTAATGGAGGTGGAGGAGAGGAGGAAAAAGGAAGTTGAAAAGGGAGGAGGGGGTGGAGGAAAGGAGGAGGTCGCTGGAGGGGCCGATAGATGGAGGTGGAGCGCAAAGTGAGATCCAGATGTGCTAATGAGGTGGCGTGGTGAGCAGACACCACAGCAGGTGATGGAGACATGGAGGAAAAGATAGGAAAGATAGATTGATAGGATGGATGGAAAAGTGAGGAGAGATAACAGAAGAGGGATGATTGAAAGAGGGGAGGGAGTGTGTGCAGAAGAGAAAGACATGGACCAGGAGTGATAGAAGTGATGTGATGTAGAAAATGGAAGGATGAAATGAGTTCAAATGAGTGAAGATGGAGTGGGTTCAGCATTAGATGGAGACAAACAATCAAACATGATGAGATCATGTTGGCAATAAGAACAAAAGACTGACAGATGAGATAAAGGAAAGGAGAAGGAGGATAAAGGAAGAGAGAGGGAGAGGTAATTTAAAACAAGATGGGCAGTGTGGGTAAGAAATAAGATGGAGAGAGCGAGACAGAAAGAGGGAGATGGGGGGGGGCGGGGGCTGTACCCTTTCATTTATTTTGGCTGGCACAAAGGAACATTAGCTCAGACACACACACATAATCTTCTCACTATACATGCGAGGGCCTGCTGGTTATGGCTCATTTCCTAACCTTAAACTAGACTAATTCTGATCTTAAAGCCAGACCTTCATCACTTCTGTGCAATTTGTTTCCATTTATTTTAAGTGCTACACAGTAGTACTTCAGTAATTAGTAACATGACAGAAAATGCATCAATTAACAATCTTTTTAGTCATTCGTCAAATAAAACTCTCTGGAGATTTTCTGTTTCCAGCTTCTCCAATGTGACAGTTTGATTTGTATCTTTGGGTTTGACTGTTTTCAGTAATTTACTCTTTTCTGATATTTTATGCTGATTGATGATTGACTTCACATCTGTGTTACGACAGTCCCATTCAGATTTCAGTTGCAAAACATGCAGGATCATGTTTAGATGTGTCTCATCTGTCAAAATGTTTGGCCAAGTATTTGAACCCTTAGCCTCCGTACTACAAGATGATGTCATTCAGGGAGACATTGCTGACCTGCTGTATTCAGCACAGAGCAGTCTGGACTCACGGTGATCTGAAAAACATTTTGTCAGACTGTGCCAGTGTCATCATCACCCTCTCTATGTGCTGTGTGGTTTCCTGGCTGGACAAAATGTCATTCTTTGTGTCTTTGTAAGGACATTCACTCCTCACACACACACACACACACACACACACACACACACACACACACACACACACACACACACACACACACACACACAGGTAGGCAGGCCGCAGTGAGGATTCAGCTTTAATAAGCCATTTCCAGTGGAGCAGAGCAGCAGCAGTGCTGTCATAAGCCTCTGGCTGAGCCCTCAGAGCCGACCTAACATTTATTTAACCTCCAGCTGGCTGCAGCCTCTCATGTGCTGCTGTGCACGCTCACTGATTCTCTAATAGTGCTGTCTGACGGTGTGGTCATGTTGATTTGAAGCTAAATGCTTTACAATGAATTTATATTGGAATAAATATGATGATGGTCTCACAAAAATTTGACTTTAATATTATATAAACAACTGCTTAAATCATGCATTAATCAGTATGAAGGGGATTGTCCATGTTTTAACACATTGGAAAACCTTTAATAATGCTGCGTGTCACTGTACACTGTACAGTGTTTTCAAAAGGTATTTGGGTGTCTGCTGCCGCGCACTGGGTGGGTGTGGTTTTGGACTGTGTGCCTGGAGGGACCACTAAATGGCCTCTTTGTATGTCATGAATACGTGATGTCGAGACAGAGGTGAGACGGGACGTCTTTAGTGTGATTTGAATGTCAGCAGGAGGTCTTCAATATTTCAGCTGAAGTATGGAGGAGGATGGTTCTTTGTTAAATCATGTAGAAATACACCAAACATGCTGCTAATAAACAGGAAGTGACTGACATGAATATGAGTTATGGTTCATAGATTTTATTTGAACACAATAAAATGGTTTAGGGTAAAAATGAGAAACCACGGAAATCAAACATGTCCTCAGGCGGATGTGTTCATAGTCAGAGTTGATCACTGATCGGTGGCAAAGTAACATGGCAGGAACATGCTCACTACAGCGTACACTCAAAGGGAGGGCGCCGTTTTTACGTGGCTGAAGCACATTTTTCTGCTGACCATGTCCACAGCAGTGCTCCACTCTGTCTCTGTGCCAGGACGTCTGTCTGCTTCTTAAAACTGAAAGCCCGCTGACTGCTTTCTACTGTAGGTCACACACTGACTATGCATGAGTACATACAAGCCTCGCGCCTCAGGGCGAGCAGCAATTCAGCAATTTGTTTAAATTCAAGTGTCTGTGTTTCTGTCGAATTCCTCTGCTTGGCAAATTTGGGTGGTGCTGATGTAGGTTTCCAGAGACAAGTCTGACTTTATTTTGACATTAATGGTTGTCCATTTCACTGTAACTAACCAGGAAACCGTGATGCCGTAATGATCTAAACAGATTGGGAGGATCCTCCTCTGTGCTGTTATTTCTGTTTGTCTATGGGAGCTAGACTACCCAGGCTAACCAGGCTAACCAGAATAACACACTAATATAAATGCGCTTTATGTTGTTTTAATTGTTGAGACGGTGGTTTCCTGTAATAAATGATCCGTACTGCATCCGTGTTTCTCTCTCGTCTTCCTCTGCTCTCTGTCTCCCTGTTGTTTTGTTGTTCCAGTTAGTTGCCTGCTGATTTCTTGGGGTTTCCATCTTTAACCTCTATCCCTCTTGTCTCTCCTCCCCCAGCCTCCCTCTCTGTCTGTCTGCCTCCATCCAGTCTGTGTGAATGTGATGGGTAGAAACTGACAGGGGGGAACAAACTGATTGGGGTCCTCCCGCCTTGAATTTCCTGTTCAGACAGTATGAACTGATTTAAGTTCACAGTTCTGGAAGAGCTGCAGAGGATTTGGATGGCCTGGTGAGGTCTTGTCTTGTCTGCTCTGCTTGTTTTTTCTTGTGAGGTGTCTTTGTGTGAACTGTATATGCTCATGAATGCAGTGCTATCGTGGATATGGTCACCTGGTTAGCATGTTTGGAAATAAATATTCCTGATGAGGGCTAGACTGATCCAGGATTTGTGGCCGATATCAGTCTTTTATTAAAAACTGGCATCTGATACGATAGATATTTATCACTGCAGTCATTATATTGTCAAAGCTGTATTGCCTCACATCACTGTGGTGTAGTCTGCAATTTTAAAATGTAATAGATAATTTTCATGGAGGATATTTTGACATGTCAAATGACATCATGTGTTTATGTCCTCCAAAGCTGTTCCAGTCATAAACCCAACATTATAAATCTTTTTTTGAAGTGGCGGCATTCTGTCTTATGACTAGGTGAGGTTTAGGTACAAAAACAACCTGGTTAGATTTGGATTTGTTAAAATAACTAAGGACAGGGGGCCTTTGTCGTCATGGCTACAATAATAAACACGTGGTTCAGGTTATAGAAGGATCGTGATCATAGTGGATCATAGCAGTGTCCCCTGTGTTGAAGTTGGATGCTGGATGTTGGACACATCCAACCAAGCTGACCTCATTCATGGACGTCACATGACTTCCTTCCTGACTTCTTTGCCCCTGTCATGAGAGGACTCTGATACTTGTTTTTTGTGTAATTTTTCTTTGGACATTTAGATTTCTGTTGGACCGAGTAGCACCACATTCTTCTAATGAATGTTGTTGCGTAAACTTAAAAAAAAAAGTCTGCACCCTGTTCAAACGAGCCCCAAGAGGACAACAATAACATTAACTCTTCTCCACATGAGGACCTGGAACATAACATGTAGTCATTTTCACAGCTTCTGCTTCTGCTCCCACTGTTCTCTGCACTGCTCAGGAGTTCCAGATATTTTCAGGAGTTGCTTGGTAGTCAAAAAAAGAGTAACTATAACAACCACAATAACATTTTACTAACTGGCACTGTGAAAGCTTAGATTTGTGCCTGCATATCTCATATGATTATAAATAGTCTCTTCTGGACATGGCCATATTGTAATTGCATGCAGTTGTTCCCCCTAAACCCTGCATGTGCATGCTGTGCAGGCCATTTTAATATTTCAGTTGAAGTGTACTGTAGAAGAATGTTTTAATTTATGTCATCAAGATATTTTAATAACATGCAGAGAATAGGATGTATGTGACTTCTATGCCCAGGCCAGTCATACCAAGCTGCAGACAGGTCTTATGGCTATTCCCATCGCTGCAGGTGGCAGTCATCATTTATTAAGAAGCCTCATAAAAAAGACTAGTGTAGACACAGGAAGTGTGTGTGTGCTCACTACAGGAACTCTGGGATTGACTTATCTGGGATTGAGCTGCAGGGCGCTTTCCCTTGGGGGTGAAAACACACACACACACAGTATTTGACCAGTCAATCAACTTAGCATTCTCCCCTCTTTTCTTTTTACAGCTGCGTCTGTGTCTTCCTTTTCATCCCAGCCCTCTTGCTTGACCCTCTGGGACATCTTTCTCCTTCTTTATCACATCTCTTTCTCCCTGTCCATCTCTGTCTTCCCCTCTCTACTCTACTCTTTTCTTTTCTGTCTTTCCATGTAATAAAACCAGTGGACCTGCTCATCTTCCCACTGCATCCCCACTCTTTCACAGCCGCTCTTTCTCTCCCTTTCGATTAAAAGTAGGTCATTCTGCAACATCGAGCCACAGCTCCTGCCAAGCATGACATCCAGATATACACACGTATCGCCTGGCAACCACGCATTCACCCCACACCCCCCCTCCATCCTCCACTCTAGTTTCCTCCATCTTACCTTCCCAGGAGGAGGTGCTCGGTGCAGAGGGCTGGGTTTGCAATCTGACACTGCTTTGTTTTGCCCCTGCTCTGCTTCTGTAGAGGGGCTGGGGGTTAATTGAGCGGTTTTGTTGAGGGGGTGGGTAATATCACACATGCATGCATCATAATGTTTATAGATGTTCAGTGGAAGGCTTCAGCACCAGAACAGTTCATAATATATATGTAATTATTTCCTGTAATATGTTACCTGGAGAATGCTTTTAAGCCCCTGGAGGGTTATTAGGAATTTCTACTTTACATTTCCTTGCAATTATATATATTTAATTTAATTCTATATATATATAATATCTTTTTTTTAATGTGTAAATAAGAAAACAAATAAATGGTCTACAATGCTGAATATTTATATGTGTCAGGAGGGAAAAGCTTCAGCCACAGCATTCAGGCTGCACACAAAAGCTCATTTTAGACGAGATGTGTTGAACAGTGATAGTTGACTTCAATTCAGCTAACTGTCCTAGCTCAGATTTCATAGTGCATAAACACGTCACAGGTCAGAGTTCATGCTTTCACCTCCATCAGCACACATGGATAATGTTGTCACAGATGTTATCACAACACATCTCCATGATGGACTGACTGATTAGCCAGCACAAGCACGTTTGAGGTTTCTGCCTGTTGATTCTGTCTGTAGAGTGTGAGCTTATTAACAATTGCTACTTTTTATCATGGCACATATCACTTTTCTAATTATCGTATAAGCTCCTGAAAGTGGTTGTCATGCCAACCACTGTAAAGATCATCTACCAAGGAAATGATGTCATTGTCATAGACATTTCCCCCACAACCTATTTAGCATGTGACCCGTGACCTTCTACTGTGTGTGTGTGCCTTTTATTACCATGACCTCTGTGTGTGTGCATGGGTGTGTGTGCACGTAAGGGGCACAGTAATGGAGTTCAAAGGCCATAGCTGGAGGCTGAATAGGAGGCTGGTGGGAGGGAGGCAATATGCATGTATGGAGGTGAACATAACACACACATGAACACATGCACACCTCTGGGACAGTCATTAGTGAAATGGTGAGTACTGGACCTGTTATAGATCAGCAGGGAATAGCAGGTGATAGACTGGACATCAAAGTGCTTACACACACACACACACACACACACACACACACACACACCACACACACACACACACACACTCACTCTCTCTCTCTCTCTCTCTCTCTCTCTCTCTCTCTCTCTCTCTCTCTCTCTCTCCTTATTGTCCCATGAGGCTGTTGAAAGCAGGTCAGAGAGAGCTACAGCAGGCTGTGTTTGATGGAGAGCATCAACAAGATCACTTGTTTCTTTATTTGTTTCACTATTTATGATGTGTGTGGATACACACTCAATTAACTGCTGCACAGTTTTCTTCACACAGAGATAGTACTCTGACTTCTGTTCTTTCATATTAAAAGGACACTCCTGGAAATGAGAAGTCAGAATATTGTTAAGCTAAAATATATGCATTCATATTTTTTAGTTCAGATATTTTGAAGTGGGGTTGTATAAGGATACTCATCCATAGTCAGTGTATTCTCAGTGTATTCTCAGTGGTCACAATCTGAACCAAGTAATGTTTGTTCAGATCCAAATTAACGTCACAATAGGACAAAGAAACAGACCAACTCCTGTGTTCTGTTAGGTAAACCTGTTGTTTATGTCCTTGAAGTCTGCTGGCTTACACTTCTCTTTCCTGTCAGGCTGTCTGATGGCAACGTAAAGCAGTGAAAGTACTAATAATATAGTGTACGCTTAAAGGTAGCCAAACTATTGCTGTTGCTGCTTACCCTCCACAGCTGTTCATTTCTGAGCTTTCATGCTAACCCTTTGCCTCCTGCCCACAATAATCTGTAACATGATTTTATCCCCTTTGAATGGAGACAAGTAAAGACTATGCAGGATGTCAACATCTCACTTGCAGACAGTGTATACAGTGGTATTGTAGTAAGACAATCTGTACTTCTGCAGGATAATTTGATAGAAGTCCCATCTGTTGAGATCTCAGGAAAGATTGTATGGCTAATGTATCTGTAATCACATTAAGACCAGATGTTGCTCAGTACCTTATGCTTCAGTACACCAGATTCACTTTAGGTGACTGAGCTGAAGCTTCCTCTGGACACACAGAAGAGAATGAGCTCATAAAGGGAATCACATCAGATGACTGACTGAAAAGTGAATTAAATTTTTAGGCCTAATTATGTGAAACATGAACAATGCTTCATCTATGCTGCAATTTGCAGTATAGTTTAGTAGTTTAATCAATTATTATTATTTGTTATTAACTATGAAGTTAAGTTAGTTAACCAACTATTTGGATACTCAATTAATCATCTGGAGTCCAATTTTCTAATGTCAGCTTCTTAAATGTGAATATTTCATTCTATGACCGTAAACTGAATGTTTGGGTTTTGGACAAAACAAGACCAAACAACAAAGCAGCCCTGTTGCTAACATCAAAGTATGTACTGTATATTGTTGAGTGATAATATTTTAGCATGCACTGTGTTTTATGATAGTAGGTGCTATAATTATATGTATTTAATCCCATTTAATTATATTCACATTTTCTGATGATCTTACAGGTTGTGGGTGTCCTGTTGATCAAGTTGATTTAGGTTGTAGCTACATGTGGCTGTTCAGTCAAAACAAACACATTATAGATAACAAAACAGGTAGGACAAGAAACCATCATCAACAGCTAAAATAGTACGAAATGGACATAATAACTAAAACACAAACAGAAATAGGCTACACCTGCTGTCCACTTCTGATCTCATTAGTGACCTCAGCATGTCTGCAAACAGAAGAAGGCTTCAGGACACGGAAAGGTTTCAAACTTCATTTGTGATTGGCATGCAGCAGCAGCACCACCACCTTTTTGTGATCAACCGTGACATGATCTTCATAGGACCATTTACACTCAACTACAGTGAAAATGTATACCATGCAGAGGCTGAGAAGTGAACAGCAAACATAAATGAGGATTGCTTTTTTTTTTAGCTGCGAATCACTGCAGCATTAATACATGTTCATATTTTTGATATTGTGCTGCAGCAGTGGTCAGGTCAGTTTTGGATCAAAGACGTTGTTGTTGTGGTGAAGTTGGGTCAGGTTCAGAACTTCAGCCGTGTTCCCAAAGAACAGATAAGACAGTGCTGCAGAGGAGAGTCTCGCTGTGCACTGTCAGTGGTGGTACACAGCAGCCTCATTCAAGCAGTCTCCTCAAGTAGGGCATTCTACTACTGCAGCCTTTGGCAATGCACTTAACCCAGTTAAACATTTCTCCCCCAGATGTTCAATATGTGCCATACAGTAGTTGGAAGGGGGTTTGTTGCTTAAACATGAACTTGATGAACTCTTTAGTCATTGGATCCAATTAAAGATGATGTAACCACTTATAGATAGTGATATTTGAAAGTTTTACCACTCTAAATATAGTTTAGAAAGCTCAGTTCATTACTCTGGTAGATTGACATTCATACAATATAAAATTATACAGAATGAAATCATAAAATTAAAGGAGCTGTGTGCAGAATTTAGTGGTGTCTAACAGTGTAGTATCTAGAGCTAGTGCTTAGTTTGCCCGTTCTAAGCATATGGAGGTCCACCATGGTGGACTTGCAGCATCTGTAGATATAAAAGATATTCTAAGATTAAAAAGATCCCAATTTTCATTCTTAATCCTAATATTAGATAACATTTCTATCACACTCTATAAATAGTGTCACCTAAATCTGATCTGATGCACTGGACCTTTTATTAGTCTCAAGAAAAGAAAATGTTACTCTGAATTATTAATGTGTTGAGTTTAACCCTTAAAGCAACATTTCTCAGATTTTCAGCCACATCCACATCAAAGCAGTGGCAAGTGTGTATTATAGAGCCTGAGCAGCCCGCTGTAGATACATGCAGAGAACATTATGTATTTTATGTTCAGTAGCATCTTGAACAGGACATAAAAAAAAGGTTTCTGGAAATAACTTAATGTGACAGAAGCTCAGCAACACTATTAGACAACTGAGCCGGCTGGTTGAGTTTGTGGCCCATCATGACGAGAGAAACCAGGACACTGAACGCTGAACTGAATTTCACCATGAACAACAGAACATTATTATATTTATTGCTGAGAAAGTTTCTGACTGACACTGTTAGAAGTTAAGACAAAATGGTGGGCTTCTCTTTTAATGACTCTGAGCATTACTATTTTTTTTCTTTATTTCTACACAGTGCAGTGTCAGTGTTATTGATGAGGGTAGATGAGGTATGTCTGCCCACCGTCATCACTTGAGGTCTGCTCGTCAGGAAGTCAGGGGTCCACATGCACAGTGGGGCGTTTAATCCAAGTCCTTGAACTTTGTTAGCAACCTGGAAGGGACCACTGGCCTTATGCTGAACTGTAGCTCCCTTTCTTTCCAGATTTGGATAGGGTGGTGTGTGTGTATGGTGTCTTCTGTTGATCTGTTGGGACAGTAAAGCAAACTGTAGTGGGTCCAGTCTGAGGAGCAGATGTAACCAGATGTAACAGATGGACGGGGAAGTTGTGTGTGAGAAGTGTAGTTTCATAGTAACGGGTGGTGTTATTGTGTCGACTGAAACATTTCTGTCACTGTAGCACAGACTGTACTGCAGTTGAGTACAGTTCATGGGTTTTATATTCCCATAGAGGTTGTTCCACAGCCCTCCAGGCAGACTGTGTGTTTCTGTGCATGTGCAAATGTGTGCAACAGCAACAGCATCACAGACAAGGAGGACAAAAAACAAGAGGGAAAGAGCATCCTGTGATCCCGAGGGCAGCGGCTGGCGTACAGACGAGCTCTTTGAAAGCACAAACACACAGTTGCAGCACTGTTGCAGACAGTCCTGAGGCGAATGTTGTGTGTGTGCGTGTGTATGCTGTCTACTCTACAGTACCTCCACTCCTTCCTGCGCCTGAAACTAAGATTAATGAGAAGTCAGCATATTGACTGGCAAATTGTCTCTCTTTGCACAACAAACTTGAGATTGCTTAACTGTTACTATTACCTGTAAGATCACAGATGTTTGATGATATGTTCGTGAGCTCTGGTGTAGGCTTTCTCTTTAAACGGATTAATTAAACTGTACATTATTGTTTTTTGCACAACAGGTTTTCAAATGTTGTAATGTTGTTTTTTCGTGTCTCATCAGGTCTGCTAAGTGGTCACGACAGAGTGGGTGGACAGACAGAAGAGAAGTGTCCACATCAGTGAATGCAAGTTAGTGTTTCTGCATGTTAGACACAAGTATTAACTAGAACACACTCTGTAAGCAACTACGTACTAGCCTACTATACTAGTGATGACACTAATGCTCTTCCACCGCCCTGATTTTTATATTGTCCAAGCTGTGTAAAAGTCATTTTCACAGTTTTACAAAATATGTCGTGCATATATCTACTGTGCATTGGACATTTATATCTATGCGAATATAGCTATACTATATAATGAGGAGTGATAAAATAATAATCATAACGCTCAGACAGAATAATTGAGCAGGAAATGTTTTAACCTAGTGTAAATGAAGTGAATGAGTGACTTTTATTTATCATTCAGTAATCATCATTAAGTGTTAGTCCCCTGTCAGTCACAGTACTCAACTTTTTGATAGTGGAATCCAATTTGAATGGGAAACAGTCTGTTGTGTTTGTATTCCCTCCTTACATCTGATTTACTAAAAAAAAGACATCAACATATCAACATATCAGACTGGAGAAAGGTTTTCTGTTATTTTTCTCTGACTATGCGATGTGCTGCTTTGATTGTCTATTGCTCTACAGTGTGGAAATCTGATCTTTCACATCTTTTGTGTACTAAGTGTAGGCCATGATTGAGTTTATAAGCTAACACATCAAAGTTTTATCTATGTACTCTATATGTTTTAAAATCGTCTGTTTACATTAACTGCTGGCTTTCTTGGACCTACAGTATTTATTTATTATTTATGTGTGCACAGTACTCCCAGCAACCATGAGAGTATTGTTGCTGAGGGTAATTGTGTGTGATGGGTGGAGGGCTATTTTTGGGGTGTATGTAGAACTGTGCTGTGTTGGAGGTCAGAGAAATCATTGAGAAAGCAGTTAATGTGTTAATGCCTCCAGCTTTGGAACTGTCTCAAAGAGAAAGAAAAAAATTACAGGGTTTGTTTAGAACAAGCTACTATTTGCCTTCTGGAAATATTTTTTTTAGAGAAAACCTTTCAAATTAACAAGTGCTGCCTACAGACTAGCATAGACCTGTATGACATACATCCACTGCTTATAAATAACACATATAGAGAGCAGATTTAAACAGAGATTAATCTGACCAAAGTGTTCTACAAAGGTTCAGTGTGTAGGATTTAGTGGCATCTACTGGTAGGAATGCAGATTACAACCTACTGAACACCCCTCACCTCACCCTCCATTTCCTTTTCTGTCATATAATGGAAGTCCCCTAAATCTGACACACTAAAGAGAGACACACCAACAACAACGGTAAACAACAAGGGACAAAATACAGAGACAGATTATAAGATTAGTGAGACAAAAGGATCCAGCTGTTGTGTCTTCAGCCTCAAGATGTAATGAGCACATCCAAGATCTAACGGCAACTTGTTCCACAATTGTGGAGTAACAGCTCAGCCATGTTTTAGTTTCTGCTGTTTGCGATGTACAAAAATGTTACCAGAATAGATTAATTGTTCACAATGAATCCCTCCACCAACATTGAATTTCTGTCCAAAGTTACAGCTTTCAACTTATGCCATCCTCTATGAATGATTTTCTGACAACACTTTAGCTCTCAATAGTTAATAAATTCCTAACAGCACATAAATGTTTCATGACAGTTACAGTAGTAGTATTTTATTCATTTCCAACAGTCTTCTTTTAGGGATAAGTGCAGACACCGTCTGCATAAAGACTGATTCTGTGGATGTCTGCAGACCCTAGTTGAATTATGATGTTTGGTGTTTTGTAGCTGCTAGCAGTTTAATTAATGTAGCAAAGAGTAAAAGAGAGAATGGATCCTTGTCAGGAAAGTGAAACTTTCTAAACTCCGAAGTTGAATTATGATGTTTGGACTTGATTCAATGAGATTAAAGTGTAAAATGAGAGATTTTCCAGTTTTGGGACATGTTTACACACACTCACAAAAAAAAAAAAATCTACACAAAATTTTCATTTCACCTTCTCAGCCTTATCAGTCCTCACTGTCTCAGAAGAGCACCATTAGCACTGAACCTCATTAAAATGACTAATGGAATCTCCCAGTGATGGGAACAAAGGAATAGTGGCAGTTGGTACAAAGACTACGTGAGTGTTTATGTGCACTGGGTTAGGGATTGGCATAACTCAATATGAATATATATATATATATAAAGATGACAATAATAGTCAAAAATATATACATACAGTACATTTTCAGTATGTACTGCTATATGAGATGTACTGTAAAAGAGCAGATCCTCTCATTGGCTAAATCCAACTGTAAAAGCAGCCACTATGAATGGATAATTACTTGCAAGTCTCTGAAACCAGGAAAATAATCCTAAAATGAACCCAAATGAAAATCTTCAACGGCTGATTGTGCCTTGTGTTTGCAGCTGTAATAATCAAGCCTCAATCATGCTAATCACGCTCGCTTTCACAGCTTATTTGATGTTGAGAAATGTTCACGCTCTTCCATTTTAAATGGTCTCTCTTAAGAAATGTAAAATCTGTGAGTGCTATGATAAGGAAACAAGTCTTAAAGGGAAACTTTGCAGATTTCCCTCTGGCTTTGTATTGTGACAATGTGGGTAGAACATAAATGCAAATGAATTTTCCCTGCAAGACCCAGGGATCCTTGAAACCTGCACACTCTAGCCAGCTCTGAGGACTGCCGTTTGAACTACAGACTGTACTTCTGTTTACTAGGTAGTGCTGATATGAATCAAAATTCTATTACTGCATTGCTTATTTCTTTCCACAAATGGTTTCATACATATTCTGTTTTACTGTTTTATTTTACTTTTACTACTTGCAAACAAAAAATTGCTTAACCAGGTCGCCATTTTCTCCTGCCTAAAATTGATAAGCAAAACCAAGCAAAACCGCCCAGCTCACAGAACGTCACCCACCACCCAGACTGTTTATTGGTGTTGCTGCCCAGTTTATTCTGGTTGAAATTCTCACAATACTAGGAAATGTCATTTACATGTACACCAACGGACAACACCAACAGATTGATACCAAGGCGTTTGTGATAAAAAAATATATATATATCTGTATTCTCAGTATGTATTAATGACTCTGTTAAAGAAATCGCCCTCTCATCTTAAATAATGGAATAACTTATATCATATTTAAAGAACGGTTGTCTTAACACTCTCATTTAGCAAGTTTATGTTAATTCCCTGCAGTTTAGAAGTAGGTTATATCCACTGGGAGCACGCTTGTGGTAAAACTCATGGAAGGTCATGAAGCAGTGCTCACTGATGCACGGCGCATACTGTATACACATGATGCAAATGAACATGTTAATTTTAGAAATAGCCTGCAACAGGTCAGTCAGCCTGTTTCTGTTAGAGCCTGTAGCAGAGTTGCAGAAGGGGAAGGCCACATGAAAATTTCATCCATTTGTGTAATGGCTTCTATAATACACCAATTAATGTAACATTAGGAGAAATACTTTGTGTGTGTGTGATGATAATTTGTGCCTGAGGTTGTGGACCTCAGACTTAACTTAGGTAACTCTGACCTGGTTGTGTTTGGGATTATTGGGTCACTTTGTGTGTGTGTTTGTTCCAGCACGTGCAAACCAACTATATAAGCTAAGTCAGCTGCCCTGTAAAACTGATAACCTACACCCTGACCCTTCATTTTTCAGAACCACAAGCAGGGCTGCACCAGTTCCTTGTGACTGTCAAGGACAAAACGCTGTTCTGTCCTTGACTGGGCCCCTGAAACAATGTCACTTAGTGCCAGTGTACTATGGTACATGGTCCTTTGCCTGATGAGAATGTAGACAACCACACGTTTCCCCCCGTATACCTGCAGTTGTCAGACCTTGCCCGCAGGTGAATGGTGGAAGTGGCTGATTCCTGATGCCCCAAACATGTAGGACACATATGAAAACCCCATACAACAACAATGTATTCCAGCTCCTCTTGGGTGATCCTGATGCTTTCCCAGGCCAGATGGGCTATTAAGTCCCTGCAGCGAGTTGTCTGTGTCTCCTGCATGTTGGATGTGCCCAGAACACCTCCAAAGGAATGCCCTCAGGAGGCATTCTAATCAGAAGCCCAGACCACCTCAACCGGCTCCAGATTTGCTACTTTAATGTGGTGGTGGGGTTTGTGTGTGCCTGTGATCCTGGGAGCTGTGTTGTCCTCCCAAGACCAATTGGTCCTAAGGTAGGCATAAGACTAAGAGCGATTCACAGACCCTTTTGAATCACCTGAGAAGGAGTTGCAGCACCTCGTCAGGAAAAGGAAAACCAGGGTCCCCTCCTTGGGAGCTCACCAAAAAGGGTCTGGTGGAACCCTGACACATGGGGCTTAGCTGGGCAGAGCCGGAAAGAACTACATGCCCTGTGAGCCCACCACTGGAAGGGATAGGCATCAAGCACTTTGTAAGCCTGGCAGCAGGCTAGTCAACCTCCTTCAGTCTCTGCTGGTCCCCAAAGTGAATAAAGCATTCCCCATTCTTTGCACATTGCTGCACAAAACTGCTGTGTATCTGCAACTGTTTTCATTGAAAAAACATATTGATCATAGGTTCATATCTTATTCTTTTTGAGTTTAACCTTCCTTATAATTTCCTTTTAGTTAATGTTATGCATCAAAGCACCAAGGCATTCTTTTCATGGGATAATCTACTATAAACCTGATTCCTAACTCTGATTCAGATTTTCCCAAAATGTTTAACGTTAACATTTGAACATGCCTTAAATCAAAGGCATAGTTAATGTTAAAGGCGTAGACATTTCTAGCAACATTTATAATCAGACAGTAAAATAGTAAAAATGGGCTGCAGGTTTTTGCTGTTATTTTCCACTGCAATGTGAGCTAATGTGTTGTATATAGTATGTGATGTTCACTGGCCCTTTTTCTTGCCTGCATGTACACTTGCGTATCACTGTGTCCTGTTATCATATATAATGCACTGCAGAGAGTGTTCCACATGTGGAGAGAAACACTGACCCATTTCAGTGCTTCAGTGCTTCAGTGGTGCCAAACTCTTTCTCCTCTATCCATCACTCTCTCTCTCTCTCTCTCTCTCTCTCTCTCTCTCTCCTAATTTTAATACTGGGAATAAATCTACAGTCCAAAGCATGAGCCTCACTATCAAGGCTCATATTGGATAGTGTGGTATGCTTTTTTCCCTAATCCTTTCACTCTACTACTCTCACTCTCTTGTGGGCGTGTGTGTGCTGAAAAGAGTAATAGTAATTAACAGAGATGGGGTGGTAACGGGTCAGGTTTAACAGCAACTGGGCTGCAGAGATATGTGTGCTTTTGTGAATGTGTGCGTACTAGTGGAATGAGGGTGTGTCTTCATCCATGTGTGACCATATGTACAGTAGGTCCCCGTGCATCTGCATCCATGCATGTTGTGTGTGTGTGATTGGCACCTCATGCCAGCCAGTGTGCGGTATTAGCTCCCCAGGGGCAGATTAGCTATTTAGTTGAATAGTGTTGAATTGACATACCACCAGATGGTTTATGCATAATGTGTGTGTGTGTGTGTGTGTGTGTGTGTGTGTGTGGTAGGTGTTTGCAGGTTTTGGGGGAGTTCTTACTACTGCCCTCAGGCCAAAAAGCTGTTGTGTCCCCTCTGCTGTGAAATCAGTGTGTTATAAAGAGTTAAAGACTGATAATTATTTTGGAGTATTTTGGACAAACATCAGGAAACAGCAGTGACAAGCTTCATGATGATTATTGTACAGTAGGCAGATCTGAGCCCAGGTTTCATGAGAATTACTTTAATTTTTTTGTAATGCATTTCATTTCACAGCCCTCCTCAGCACCTCAACAGTTCTTTGTGTCGTGTTACATTCTCCCTTCTCCCCCTTCCTGGATATTCGAAATGGCGGCATTATGGTGAACCCCCCCCCCCCCCTACACACACGCCCACACACTCCCACCTGATTTTTTGTTGTTAAATTTATCCTCTCGTCATAGCTTTGAGCTCTGGTGTGATTTGAAGCAGAGCGAAGGATTGATCCTGGTGGGGGATGGCAGCATGGGGGACAGGGATTAACAGTGGGCAGGTGGTCCTGGTATGGTTGCCAGTGCACAGACCTGGCTGTCATGTGGAGGTGGTGAGGAATAAATTAGAAATCTCTGTCCTGTTGACTGAGTGCTGAATAATGCTCAGATTGGAGCAGATTGGAAAGTGGAGAAAAATATGTGTGTTTGGCCCTTAAATTGGTGCTGTGCCAATCAGCAAACGCGTCCTGCTTTTTCACCAGCAGCATAAGTTAATGTTACGATAAATATCACAATATCATGCTGATATTAGCATATGCATCCAAATGCAATGCCTCCAAAGCTCTTTAAAACCTTGAATGTTTCCGAATTAGAGGAGAAAAAAGCCGAAGAGGTTAAAAGGTTTTGAAACAGACATAAATAGACATGTGTCAAGTGCTAACATTTATATACGATATATTTTGAATAGAAATTTAAGTCGATTTTTTTTTCATCTTAATGTTCAAGCTATACTCCACTAACGTCGCAGACCAGCGTCGCAGACATGGAATATGTGGTAATCAGGCCTGGAAAGTCCTGGAAAAATCCCTGACATGATATTTAAAAAGGTGTGGGTATGTGTGTGACTATATTCAGTATTCAACATTGAATGATAGAATCATGTTAATGTTCTTAGTAGAGCATGTGCTCCAGGAATTGAACATTTTAAATAAGTCAGTTCAAATTGGTAATTTCCCAGTCAAGTCTACAAACACTCTTTTGTAACCTCAGCCATAGCAGAGACATTCAAATGTGAAATGATGACAGTAATCTGTTCTCCATTCATCATCATTTAAACCATTCTACACTTTGCTGCTCTGAAGCAGCCCTGTGATCGGATGCTGATCCCACTTTAAGAATCACTGTCACAGAGCTTCTCTTTGGCTTTGTTTCTAGGCTGCTCTCTCCAGGGAGCCG
Organism: Nibea albiflora; assembly: GCA_014281875.1. Lineage (NCBI taxonomy): Eukaryota > Metazoa > Chordata > Actinopteri > Sciaenidae > Nibea > Nibea albiflora. The sequence continues at coordinate 295,315 of CM024790.1, forward strand.
CACAGGGACTCAGCTGTGAATGTAGGCCAGAGTCGGCACACATTCTCGTGCCAGAATGCGTACACAGCTACACAATCACCCACACATGCAAACAGTTTATACTGTACATATACTGTACGGTCTATTACGCTGTCTTCATCTCAACCATCTGTCTCCGTGTCTGTACACACAGATCCTCAACACGCCGCTCAGGAGAACCATCTAGCCAATCGCTGAGAGGTGAGGGGCGAGGCCGGCCAATCGGAGGGGGAGAGATGTTGGCGCAGGGTGGACATGCGGTCCTGGCTCTAATGTCATTACTGCTGCTACTGCTTCACCAAGCAGCACCCATCGAAGTCCCACAAGACCGTAAGTCACTCAGAAATCATCTGGTCCACTCTGATAAGTTACATGTATGTGCCATGAAAAACTATTATATAATTCATTTGGTTAAAAGGGAGCTGGCTCAAATAAGTTTGTAATTGGGGTCACACAAGTGCTGCTAGGATTATTGCAGTCCCACCGACATGCTGCCTGGAACACAGCACTTTGAACAAACAATGATGGTAGTTTATAGTTATTATTATACATATTCCATGTGGTGTTAGATTTTAGCTTGGTATACTACTGACACAGAACTAGGATTGTTCTAGTGTGTCTTGTCAAATTAAAAGTCATTGCTTCTAATAAAGGACAGCACATACTGGAACTAATTAAGTGAATGTTTTACAGTGACGATATAGACAGGAAACATAAAGATGTGGTAGACATCCAAACAAAGGTTCTTTTTAATCAGTCTGACAGACAGTCGTAAACGTGTCAAAGACAAAAGTCCAGTGAACACTCAATACTTTCCCATCTGCCCAGCATCTTCTGCAGGAACCATGTTTCAGTTTGTAGCACTCACACAGTTATGTATCACACTTTAGCACGTTCTATGTGTTTTCATTTAGGACCCCACAACAGTGAGACAACACTGACCCACCGTCCTCGTCACCAGGCCTGGAATTTCAGTCATTTTAGGGGCAAGGCCACTTGGCCTTTTGTGTTGTCAATTTTTTGAGGGCACAAAGGCCAAAACCCGGGGCTCCAAGGCCATAAAATAAAACAATGATTTTAAGTCCACGTACATAATGAATTTAATGCAATTATGTTTTTATTATATGTTTTTTAACTTGTCTGCAAGCCAAGTTTCCCTTAGGCGACAATAAAAGCAACTGAACTGGTCTGAAGTACATAGACTATGAAGTCTATCACTCACTTCAAAAACTGTAAAACTTATTAAAACAATCTCCACCCGTAGGCTTGATTGATCAAATCATCAAAATGTGCATCAAAATGTTTGACTGTAAACAGTACTGTAAATATATACGACATATAGGCTACGGATTAACCCGTAAGAGCCCAGACCGATTTCTCAATCTCAATCAAAATTATGGAGGAGATAAAATAAACTAAATAGACAATAAAGAAAACATTTGACTTTTTATTTTTAAAATAGCACTCTCATGTCAAGAGATCTGAAATATTATATATCTGTCACGTTAAGAGTGAGTCCATTTAAAAAACATTGAAACATATTGACACCATTTGTCTGCTGTTGCTGTCAAGCAGCCACTCAGATTTAGGTCGTTTTCTGCACTTTTGCATTATGGCCTCCAAAATCAGCATCACGTGTTGTTGTCACATGTTGGCTCTGCAATACTTTAAAAAAAAAGTAAATAATTAGTTCTTCATACTTTTGATAAACTGGAAGCTTAATTACAATCATTCCAACCTATGTAACATCATTACATCCTTTGTCCAACTTTCCTGCCCTTTTCTACTGAACGTCACTATTGCAAACAGATTATGTAAAGCGACTATGAACAGCCAGCACACATCAACCAGCTGTAACTTATCCAAGCAGCAACACCAAGATCATAAATCCATAAAAATGACACGTTACGACTGGAACCAGCAGCTCGACAGAGGAAAAACTGGACAGCAAGCTAGCATGCGTTTGTTGAGGTTAATGTTACAGGCTGTGGTCGGCACGTTAAAACTGGGTCACCGTTGTAGTGATATAACGTTACTGTACACGCAATTTAACATGAACTAACTTATATGTTGAAATTCCTCTTATTCGTTCACTAATTTAACACACTGTCTGACCTCAGTCCCGGTGATTTTTTCTCTCTTCACGTCAGTCTCGGACCCAACGTCACAGCCTCGCGGACGCGGACACAAGAGGGTGGGGGGTGCGTTTGATGAAGTGTCATTATAGCCCGTCCGAGCGGTTCATGCCGGGCTCGAATCAAACCCGCCAATGTTGACGAATGTCATCAAAAGACGCTTTTTTTCTTAAGACGCAGGTGTCAAAGCTGTGTTGACAGGAAAGAGGCAGACTAGAAAACCGCATGACGAACTGGGGCATTGCGGTCGGGGCATCAAGGCCACCATGGCCTTAGGACAGAGGTTTTTTTCAAGGGCACAAGGCCAAATCGCCATGGCCCTCGTGAAATTCCTTCCCTGCTCGTCACCATCCTTGTCTTATCAACAACTAACTGTTGCTTTTGTAAGCGATCCAGAACCTGAATTAAATGAAGCAACTGCTTGTGCTAACCTCAGCACATACTACTGACTGCGTACAGCCAAACGTTTCTGAGCAGAACGTTTGAGCAAGCTTGCTCACTTCTATTTTTCATAACTTGAAGAAGATCTAAGACTGGGCAGACAGAAGGCTTGTGCTCTTCAGCTCTGCTTCATTGCATTCTTTTTTACATGCCCCTTATAAATCACCCACCTCTATGGAAGCACAGTACTAGTACTACTGCACAGTTTATACACACAAATCATGGTTAAATGTTCCTTTAACCATATTGAATCATAATGTTATCATCATTAACATATTGCCTATTAAGCATCACTAGGTTTATATGAGGCCTTTGAAAATGGATCTGTGGTAATGAAGTATTTGACAAAAATAAATACCATTTTTGAAACAGTTTCAAACTTCTTGTCGCACGATAAAAAGCACGTGTGGACACGACAGTGAGGCTGATACACAGTTTTCATTCATTTTTAAAATATGAAAGCGTACATGTATTGCTGGAGCTGTAGCAGTGAACACATTAACATTTGATTACCATGAGAATAGACTGCTTCATATCCCGGGGCAATAGGGTGACACTGTGGGTAGCTCCCTCACTGCAAATTCAAAGGTGATAGGTCTTCATTGATTCCAACACGCACGCATTAATATGTGTTATATTCATATACTCCCTACGCGCGCACACACAGTCACACACATCCCCATACCTGTCCATTATGATGAGTATAACAGTCTGACTGCATTCTGGAGTTAAAAGGATTCCTGAGGGAACTGGGAACAAAAGCCTTTTCTTTTCTTTCTCTCCTCGTACCCTCACTACACACTCTCCTTTTTTATTTAGAACACACACACACACACACACACACACACACACACACACACACACACACACACACACACACACACTGCTTTTTCGCAGCTTAGATGAATGTTTTACAATTGTACAATGAAAAATGATTTGATACTGAGAGAGCCCCAAGGACACCTGGCTTATACGTTTAATACACACACACACACACACACACACACACACACACACACAGTCAGCTGTCAACTGTTCTGTCTTCTATTTCTCTGCCCCCCCATGGTGCCATCTCTCTCTGTTTTTTTACAAGCCTGACCTTTCAACTCTGGACTTATGATGCTCTATTGATCTGATACACACACACACACACACACAGCTGTGCAGAGCAGAAACCATTTAAGTAATACTCCCTATAACCCAGTGACCTCTCTTCAACATATTCACCACGCTGTGATAAAATGACAGGCAGGGGTTTTATTTATTCCTGACAAAAATATAATCAGTTGGTCACAGATAGACTCAACTCATGCTTCAGTGTGATACATGGTGTGATGTGACGTGTGATACTTCATCCAAGAGTTTCAATAAATACAAAGAAATGCCAGCCAACTGTGCAAACACACTGGAGCTGGCCAATTTAAGTTTTTCTTATTTGGAGCAAAATGTAAATTACAGAAGCTCTTTAATGAAAACATCAAAGTGAGAATAAACAGAATGTCTTCATTAACACAAAGAACAAATCTTTGAATCTATTGTAAATAAAACTTTTTACAGAAACTAACATTTTGTCAACATTTTCAAACAGCAGAATCAGAAACAGGCCAAGCGTGTTCACAAAAAGGACGTGACTTCATATTTTGCAGACCATAGCTCTCAGTGTGCCTGCACACAGTTTAGACAATCATCTCACATCCTGTCCCTTTGGTTGCTGTACAGGTCACATTCAGGTTTGCAAATTCTCGTCATCACAATTTTAAATCACAAACACATACTTTATGGCATGTTCAACTCTAATTATTAGAGCTAACGAATGCACCTCAGTGTGCTGATGGTTCATTCAGTAGACACAATGAGAGGCCCCATCCCCCTCTTTCCCTTATGGCTTCTTATCTGCTTCACAGCAAACTGCACTCTTGACCTTTATTGATGAGTGCTTTCCACACATCTCTACAGGACACACACACACACACACACACACATACACACACACACCACACACACACACCACACATTCACTCCATCTCCACACAATAATATGTAAAGGGTACAGAATCCTGTTTTAAATTCAGTAAAAAGGAGCATGGAGTGACAAAACATAGTCATCATAATTAACTGGATCAAATACACACTTGGCATAGCGCATAGCAGCATGGATTTTAGCGTGAACACACACACATCAAACACACATCTTACTGTATATCAAGGCTCATCTGTAACTGCCACACAAACACAAGGTCAAGCTCCTGACACAGGGTCACTTCATCATTGTGTGTGCATCTGTGTGTGTTCCCTTGTGTCAGTGGAGATGGTGCTCCCATCACACACGGTCCGTATTACTGTTAAACATCTACACACACACTCATGTATTCAGTGTATTTATGGAGTGTTAAGTATTTCAGTATTTTTGTCTTATCTTCTTTTTGTGAATGAAAGCAGTTCAATCCATCATACTGAACAAGTCTTTTGAAATCTGATTAACTTGTACTGCAGTTGAATAATTTAGTATTACTGCTGTGTTACATCATACTCACAGTCAGTCACCCCAAAAGATGTGTCCCTTTACTCTCTCTACTTTTTATCAGGTAGCATCAGCACTTTATTCCAGATTGTAATTAAAAACAATAAAAGACTGTCTAATTATATACAGTCAGTCTGGACAAATATGAAGTATTTATACTTCAAATATAATACTATATATAATAATATAATACTCCTAATATATACCAAATGGAACAAAATGACACCCCATGACTAAAAGTCTGTGTTGACACACATTTAATCGCATCATTAAACCACAGTAACCACCTCAGTGTATGCTCTTTACCACATCTGAAATGCATACAGAATCTGGCTGCCAAAGAAAAGTGCTCCTGGTTGTCCGGGGTGGTTCAGGGAACGAGCCACAGCCAATGAGTGCAGGGCTGCTGAGGCTTTAGTCTTATTTATATCATGGGAGCATAATAACATAGCTTTGCTGCATCACAACACAACAATATGTGCAGACAGTCCTTGCTGTCCATACATCTCAATCCGTCCTCTCAGACACAGTCTTTTCTTTTTCATACTTTTTTGCTGCAAACAGCACATTTCACGCGTCACTTCTCAGGTGTGTTTTCTTTTTTAAAAAAAATTTTTTTTTTGGCCTTTTTATGATAGTACAGCTGAAGATAGACAGGAAGCAGGGGCAGAGAGAGGGGGAGTGACACACAGTAAATGGCCGTCCGATGCGGGAGTCGAACCGGGGCCAGCTGCAGCGAGGACTGTAGCCTCCATACATGGGGCGGCTGCTTAACCTACTACGCCACCGATCACCCCATGGTGTGTTTTCATGACAAAATGTAGTTTAGTCAGGGATAAAGTAATATGTTAGTAATATGTCACCCTGTCAATGATTACTCATGTAGTGTGCAAACCGCAACAAGTTCAAGATACCTGAGTACAGGACCAAAGGTTGTGTAGTGTGAACAGTAATGAGATGAAATGAAATGAAGCCTGGTGAAGCAGGACAATGATTTAAATGCTCTCTGTGGTGGATGGAACTGCAGCAGAAAGCAGGAGAGAAAGATAAATTCTAAAAAGACAGCATCTTTAGTTTCATATGTTTTTGTGTTACAATGGCTGATGTAAATTTTTAAACATAACACGTGTGTTGTCTTTCTCTTCCTTACTGCTCATCATTCACTGATACGGGAACTCCTTATAGGTAAGTCCTCAGTCAACATTTCACACAGCTCTCTCTCTTTCATTCATATAATAACTAATTCAAAAAACATAACACAACATAACAAATATGCAAAGTTGTAACATAGTACTATAGATATTATGTCTCTAATATGATTAACAATCACATTACAAATTCTCTGTCTCTCTTTGGCTTTACGTTGGACTAACAGCAAAGATCCTGCAAGACCGTAAGTATTTTTTTTAACTGATCATGTTTTTCTGTCCCAGAAAACTAACTCATTTTATAACGTGTATCTTGTAACACTGCAACAACAGACATTACAAAGTGAATGATGATATTTACAGTGAGTTTCTTCTCTTGGTCTATACAGTCTATACACTCACTTATACAATACATTCTCTTAATCAGCAGAAAACACTGAGACATTTAGAGAACACACAATCTGTGAATCAAATCATTGGTTGTAAGAAAAAGTAATTCATGTGTATGCAAAATCTAGCAGCATTATACTGTATACAGCATTCACAGCTCTGAGGTAGCTAAAAGAATCAGTCTTGGACGATGTGATATAAGCTGATATGTTGAGGAGTAATTTCCATACCAATTATCTCTCACAGCCTAGCTTTTACCACAAGCAAGCATCCTATGAAAATACTCTTATGGTTGCCATAGCAACATAAAGGATATGTGTAATGTGCCCTTCTTTAGTTATGGATGAGATTAACTGGAATAGCTTCCATTACAGAGGAACAGTTCTCTCGATTTGACGAGAATTCATTCTTATAGTTCAGTCACAGAGCTTTCTTTTAGAGCATTCAGCTTTAATCTAGCAAGCGCCTGGCCCTCTGAAGTGCTTGTTATCTTGTCTTGTGTGTGCAGTATGTGCATGTGTGCGTGTGTGTGTGTGTGTGCATGTGTGTACTTGTGCACAGTGTCAGATTCAAAGCCCTGCAGGGTTCAGTGAGCTAGAAATGCAAAAGGGCAGAGAAATGCAGGCTGCGTGTGTGTCTGTACTGTTGATGGGTTTGGTTTAAGTGAGCCATTAAATATGTACAGTAGAGTGAAGAGTCTCAGCTGGGAATCTGTTGTATATATCAGAATATACTATATGAGAATGTAAAGCAGGTTTAAACTGACACATGGGCTCATAATACCCCTATGGTCAAAGACCATACCATTGCTGCGGATTTGGTCTGCTACAACAAGCAACTGACAGCTTGGTGACCAAATGTATTCTAACTGTTGACAACCACGTTTGAATGTGTGTGTGTGTATGTGCATCTGTGTGTGAGTGCTCGTGTGTGTGTGTATGTGTGTGTGCATTATCTGCACATAACCTTATCCCTGTAACCTTCTCTTTGTCTCCCTCCTCCCACAGTGAAGCAGCCTCCCACCATCATAAAGCAGTCAGTGAAGGACTACATTGTCGACCCCAGAGATAATATCATTATCGAGTGTGAAGCCAAGGGCAACCCAGTGCCAACGTAAGAAGTGCACGCACACACACACACACGCACACGCACACACACACACACACACACACACACACACACAGATCTCTCTCATATGTCATGAAAATGTAATTTGTGGTGAATTTTAATCTGTGTGTCCAGTGGCCTTTTCAGAGTAAAGAAGAGGTGTAAAGGTCTGAACAGTTAAAAGCAAAACTCTCTACATTACAATGTCATAACAGATGCTGAGATATCCTCACTTCTGATCACTGAGATGCTGCTTTCCAGTCAAAGTTATTGGCGGGAGTTTCTCAGCTGAAAAACTGACTAACTTCAGACCTCTGAGTGTTCAAGGAGCACAAAAAACAAAACAAAACATGGCTGATCCTGACAGACGTGTTTCTTTGGCAAGTGTGCATACAACACAGCAGAGCACAATACAACCACTAATTACTATAATATGTCTTCTGTACTTTTCTGGTCCAAAATGTTCAAGTTGTCTGGAATGCAGCATAAGCCCAGATAACCTTGATGACATCACCAGGGTTATTTTGTGTGGCTCCTCCAGATTCACAGGCGTGATGGGTAAACTGTCCTGTCCTGTAAGTTAAACGAGGAGCTGAATGGCTGAAGAGAACTAATGTAGAAAAACTTCAAAATGAAGTTGAATTTGTCAGGTAACTCACACAAGCTGAGAGTGATTTGTCAAGCTTCCAAACTGACAGGCTGCAGACTGTGTGCACCAATCAGACGCAGCTGGAGAGTAATCAGGAAAATACAGCACAGCTGAGGACAAAGCAGGAGGGGGCGGGGGGGCATGACACATTTTTCTACCCTCCTCTTCTTCTTCCCACTGTCTATCATTCATTCTTCTCACTCAGGCTCATTGTCTTTTTTGGTTTAATCTTTCTTTTCTCTCCACTGCCTGCTGCCTTTTGTCATCTGCCTGTCTGTCTATGTGTCTGTCTGTCTGTCTCTCTAACTGTCTGTCTGTCTGACTTTGGTGTGTCCTTGCCCTCCTCTCTCTCTCTGGCAGTGAGACTCATAAGGAGTTACAGTGCCACTTAGCTCTCAGCTCTTCTGCATGTCTGTCTGCCTGCCTGTCTGTCTATCTGTGCATCTGTCTGTCTGTCTGTCTCCCACACCAAATAACACATTTTAACCTCAGCCCACTCTTCCTTTTTCACTCCGCCCTGCCCTCTAAGAACCATGTAAACTCAGCGTGACACCTGTCTGCCTGCCCTCTACAGCCTTAACCTGACAAGTGGTCTGCTGTGCTTTTGCTGTGCTCTCTCTCTCTCTCTCTCTCTCTCCCCCTCCCACCCGACACACATTGTCCTTCCAGTACCTCCATCACTCAGTCTGATGTCTGCTCCAGCTGCTGTAGACACAATCAGTCCTCCCTGTCTTCCTATAATTTTCTTTGTGCCTGTAAAAAGCTGTATGTCCCGTGCTTTGTTTTCTCTTCACGCTTACTAAAGACTAATCTGAGTGCTGACAATGGCAAACACGGTTACTGCTGAAGAACAGACACAAAGCTGTAGTAAAGAATGCTTTTGTACAGCTTTTATCAAGAAATAGAGAGGGAATTTATTTTGGTGTCATTGGTGTATAACAAACATCCTCTAAAAATATAAGAAAGATCAAGATCAAATATTAAAAGCACAGGCAATTTATATATATATACACTATGTCCAGGAGCTCCTGTAAAAGCCACTAAATGTAGAATAGAGTCATCCAAACTAAGTTAAAAGTAATCAGTGTTTTAAAAACTACATTTACATCTGACATCTACAGATAGGTGACAACTTCAGAAAAACATACTATATAACTTCTACTATAGAAGTGTAGAAATATAATAGATGCATGAAGGACAGTTGTTTAGTGTTCTGAGATTTTACATGTAACACATTTACTGTGGGAGGTGTGTGACACGTGTCAAAACAACGCCCACTGGTGGTGTCCTGATTCATATACCTGCAAGATGTCACTGGAGGATATGCTCAGGAAGCAGTTTAATCCCACATTAAACTGGCACAGTACATCATCATTAGACGTACGTCAAAAACTCTGCCGCATGTGTGTCGAACCTGACCACCAGCATCCAAACGACAAATGATATGTTTTGATTAAGTCATCTATGGGATTCCTGATGTTCAGAATTTTTTTTTTTTTTAATTATTATCAATAAATGGTGTTTGTCACTATTTGTGACCAAAAGCAAGAAATCATGGATTACAGCATTTACTGTCTAATCATAAAGTAGCAAATTATGGAGCGGATAGCCAGCATGCACTTAAGTGCTTCCACTTTGGTGGTCAGACTATGTGGTGACATTAATGGTACACTGATTGACGAGTATGATCAGAGGTCAGTCCATTCATCCATCCACATTTTCAAACTGTGAAACTCTGTTTGCCATTATCACCAGAGCATAAATCAGCGAGTGGATTAGGCGATAGATGTCTTTGTGTCCCTTTTCTCTCCCTCTCTTGCTCTCATCCACATTTTTCCCTCCTTTCTTTAGCTTCACACAGACACACACACACACAGACACACACAAACAAACATGTATTCATACAGACAAAGGCACAGTTAGAAACCTGCTGTGATGTACACCCAATCTTGTACACACATACATGCATCGAAATGTGCACACAATTCACAAGCAGACGCACACACACACACACACACACACACACACTGGGTCTCCAGTGGTTACATCACTGGGGGTATGACCAGCTCAGGACAGTGGTACATTGTTTATTTGGAGACAGATTGGCTTTACGTAAGACACACACACATACATACACATGTACCCAGATCATTGTGTACACACGCACGCACGCACACACACACACAGACTTACACAACCTGACAATAAGCCACTCACGACCACTCTCTCCCATGCACACATACTGGCTCTCCCCTCCCTAGGACAGGCATTGTGCTCCAATAATGCACTTGGTTGACTATTCATGCTCATGAAACATTCAGCGAAAGGGATCGTTCACTTATTCACTTGCAATCAGTCTCTCACTACGCAACACACACCACAAAATGTACACACACACACACACACACAGTTCTGGTCTCCAGTGATTCAATAGTGGCCCATTGTTCAGTGCTGTACTGCAGCTCAAACAGGCCAAGCTCAATCGTAGCTCAACTAAAAATGACAGGAAGCATCTTTGTAAATCCCTGCTTGTCACTAAAATTAGAGCCAGTATTATGTAAGCATGTTTAGTGTTCTTCTAATCAGGGAGTCCTCTGGAAACACCACATGGAACAGGATTAAGCTGCAGTACTATTACATGCACACACAGAGTGTGGTAGGTTTTTGCACTGTTATATGCCAGTAATGTAAAATGGCAACCACATGACACGCTTAAGACGTTCACATTTTATGGCTGTTGGAACAATTAAAAGAGTGCGTGTTAACAGGATGACAACCCTGTGGGCAACTTCTGTCATGCTTCTCCTGTCTTCATCGTCCTCTTTAAACAGAAGTGCTGTTTATTTCCCAGATTTTATTCACTTGTTAATGTTTCTGTTACGTTTTTCAAACAATTTAAATTAAAATCATACCAGGAATAGGTCAAGATGGTGTGAGGGTTTTGTTGTGAAAGAACAGTACATTAAGTTACACTGGCAGTAGCTCAGCATCGAAAAATAGATGGAAAAAATAATTAGTGAATGAAATTGTGTTTCTGGGGAGGAGAGATAAGCCGAGCACAGTAGTGAGTGTGCCATGACTCTGCTGTTATTCTGATCAGGCTAACATGTCATAGAAAAGTTTTGAGTTAACACAGCACACAGTGTGCACAGCAGTTTAAACAGAATCAGACCTGGAATCATGGAGAGTTATAGATAAATATATAAATATATAATATGTAGACTGCTCTCATCATCTATCTGCTGATGAGAATTTAGAAATAAAAACACTCTGTCTATTTAGTTAGTTTTTTCCAATTTCTGAAATAAAAGTAAGATAATACAAATATCCAACTCAAATTACACACATGGAAATGATTAAATCCAAAATGTACCTGCCCCCCAACCAAAAAAATCAGTACAATAAATAGCCTAAAATGGCCTTTGTTCAAAACCTGGACCTGAATACTATTCCAAACTCAAACCTTGGTCCCCATTCAGTCGTAACATTAGTAGTGCTTTATTCTAGTATAGTATCAGGGAATATTTTTAGAACCTTTCTTTGATGAGTACACTTATATCAATCCAGCATAGACTATCATCAAGTCCAAATGAGCAGCACATGAAGAGGACAACAGTAGAATGAACTTGAATTCCAGGGATCAACACTGTTGTAATACTAACTAACTCTTTGATTCGTTGTCTGACTCAGGTTCTCATGGCGAAGAAACGGCAAGTTTTTCAACATCGGGAAAGATCCCAGGGTAACGATGCGAAAGCGCTCAGGAACGCTGGAGATTGGTTTCCGTAGCGGAGGACGACCTGAGGACTACGAAGGAGAGTACCAGTGTTTTGCCAGCAATGAATTTGGAGTGGCTCTATCCAACAAAATCCTGCTGCGGGTCTCTAGTAAGAACACACATGGACACACACACGTCATCACACAATAATGCACACAGCGAAGTATCATCACATGATATGAAGACATTAGGTTCAATTACGGCGCTATGGTGACTTATATTAGAAAATCTGGAAAAATAAAGATAATTATGATGGAATAGTTTCTGCAGTTTTGTGGTGTTTTAAATTATCTGTTGACCATAATTGCAAGTACCAAAATTTCCAGAGAGACTTTGCATCTCCCCACCTCATCTGACTGAAATTCTTGTCATTCCAATATTTCTCATCTCTCTCCCTTTTTTCTCCCCCTTCTGCAACCCCCCTCCACGTTCCCATCCTTCAGAGGCCCCTCTGTGGCCTAAAGAGGTGCTGGAGCCAGTGGTGGTGACTGAAGGTTCCCCACTGGTTCTGCTCTGCAACCCCCCACCAGGACTGCCTCCTCCATATACCTTCTGGATGAACAGCGGTGAGCACAAACACATACACACAAGTACACCGTTTCTCTTTCTCTAAATGAGGTGTGTTTTATCTGTGTCCACACAGTATCATTCATTATCTGTTACAGTCTCATCATCTTAAGGTGGACTGAGACATGGGCGCGGGTGGTCTTTGGTTAGAGGTCTTTTAGGTCACCTAGAGACCGTCTTTCTTTCTCTCTTTTTTTTAGCAGTTTGTCTCCAGTGACCTCGAAGCATAATGCTTTCATTCACTCTTTTATCTCAGTCTCCAACCACTCTGGTTTGGACCTCTCACCATTACACTGTATTGTCCTTCACTCAGTCTGGTTAGGTTACTTTGTGTACATGTGGGAGTGTGTGTGTGTGTGTGTGTGTGTGTGTGTGTGTGTAACACATATCCAATCAGAGACATTAATATGAATGTGTATATACACATATATAATTTATTTGAATATTGTGTAATAAAGAGTACTTTTAAACTGTTTCCATAACAAAAAAGATTTTCTCTCCATGTTAAAAATGTAAATAGAGTGTATAGCTCTTTTTCACCTCATGTGAACCTTATATGACACACACACACACACATACTGGCATGAACAATATAATTATATAATCATCCACAGTAGTTCATCACCACGGCAGACACTGTAACATGCCAGTGAGTGATTAGGACTGCTGGCCCGGCTGCTGATTGGTCCTCAGGCACTGTCTTGATGACCATACGGCTCACGTCAGTTGATGCAGTTATGGAGTGTGGATGATGTCTGTCTGGACGTCTGTGTGGGTGTGCTGCAAGTTAATGCTTGCCTGTAGCGACTGTTGGGTGACACGTCAGCCACGCTAACATCAAACAGACGTCAAACTGTGTTGTACCTATGAAAATGTAAACACACCCAACAATCTACAAGTTGAAGTACAAATCTAGTCCTTGGTCTTAGAGGTATGTTTGCTTAGCTTGAGACCAGAACTAAGGTCAGGTCACACTATCACTGCAGAGAGTGTGTGTGATATTTACACTACTCCAGCGTAAATCTGATATTTAACATGTTGAATGAACATCAATCTTATTTTTGTTGTTCGTCTACCAGTTAAGGGCTGCTAAACCTGTGAAATCAAAAATTTTCCATCTCTAGAACTGTGAAGCTTTTCTAAACATATTCATTAGTCACTGGTTGATACAGCACTTCCATCTCCTCATGGGATAAAAAAAAACATCAGTGGACATAATGGAAGCAATAAATGCTTAGCTATGCAGAGTTTTCGTCCCTATGGATCACCTCCAAAAATGCTAAAGTGATGCTAGAATTCCCATATTCCCATAATGCAACTGATTAAAAAATGTTTTACAAACACATACATTTCAAATATAAATATAAATAATATTTGAAAAATAAAAGCTGTAGTAAGATATGAATTTGAAGTAGTAAGATAAGTGATATAACATGCAAAATAACGCTGTGAGATCTATGAAACTGTCCTTGTTCAAAATGAGGACCAGGTGTGACGTTAACACTTCCAACAACGGGTCCAAAATTTATGAATCATTTTCTAATAATATCCCAGGAAGACACTCTGGACTCAGCACTTTTGGAAAATGAATTGCTCGTGTTTGTTTGTATTTCTGTTAGCTACAGTACACTGTGTTTAAATGTGTTAAGGTGGTTTCATTGCCCCTATCTCTTTCTTCTCCATTTATATCTCTATCCTCCCCTGTATCCACCCCTCTGTCCTCTCTTCTGTCCACCCATCTTTCCTCCAGCTATGATTCCGATCCCTCAGGATAAGAGAGTGTCCATGGGTTTGAATGGAGACCTGTACTTCTCCAATGTTTTGGCCAAAGATGCTCACACTGACTACAGCCTGCAATGCACGCTTTCTCTTCACACACACCATTCAGCAGAAGAACCCATTCACCCTCAAAGTTCTGTCCAGTGAGTAGACACACAACACACACACACATTTACTTCAAATATTCAAGTTACTGTAGTCTGTATTCATCAGGAGTGACTGTGGTAACGCTCCTGTTCTCTCTTCATGTCTGCTGTGCATGTTTTGATCACTCACCAATCCAGCCCAAATGGAATATGACATATCTCCATCTAGAGGTGATGACATGACATGACAGCTTTTGTGATACTCCCTCAGGCTGCTGCAGAGTAGAGAAGACAGTGAAATGTCGGATGATTTTAAAATGACGTGAAATATTTTTCTTTCAGCTTTGTTCAACATTCAACACGACTGTGTGTCATCAGGCTCTCTGAGTGTTTGTGTGTGTGTGTGCCTGTGTTTTCAGAGGAGCCGTATAATGACACATCTTACAATGCCACTGACCCCTACAGTGGTGAGTCATTTCCTGTCAGGACAGCTTCACTTCCTGTCCGCCTTTTTAGTCATGTCTCACAGTAACAGGGCCAGCACACTAACCTGCCAGCTGACACTGACCTTAGACACACATTTAATCTCCTAACTGCGCTCTGCAGGTGTAGAATTCACTGTGTGCTTTACTGTGGAGAGTGAGTATGGGTTGTATTCTTTTATTAATATTAATATATATAATAATATAGATTTTTAGATTGGACCCTTTTCACAAAATATACCCATATTCATCATGTCTACTGCATTTAGATCATTCAAAAAATAATTACAAACTATCTATCACATATTATTTAGTAAAGATCATATAACATAGCATGGCGTCATATAACATAGATGATATTACATGCTTGAATTTGTTGCTTCTTACATACAAATCAAATGTTCTCAGGATTGATACATGTACTTCTGGAGAGTTTTGCTGACTCCATATAACGACATGGCTGATTTAAAGTTGACATCATACATGTCGAACAACTGCTGCTTGAAATACTGTTTCCCATTCTGACACATGATTTAACACATGACTTTACAAATTATCGGGCCTTCATTTTCAAGCTAGGAAAAAAATGTCCATTCTGAAAACATTGTTAAATTTGTCTTTAGACTACTATACTATAGAATGTCCTAAAATCAGTGTCTCACTTTATCATCTAAACATTAGCCATAGTTTGACTGAACCTTGCAGCAGCTGATATGTTTCAGATTGAAATGGAATGTTTGTGTCTACACGCAGCCATTCCTCAGTCAAATATCCTCCAACATCAAAAGTTGAAACTTCTGAAATAACAACAGAAACAATTTAATAATGTTACATCCAAAATAATTTATCCAGTCAGTGCAGTGTCAGTGAGCTTTGTAACTGTAAAAACAAATGAAATGACATACCCAGTGTAGGAGAATGACTGACTATAATGTAACTTCCAATAAAAGACAAACCGACATCTCTGTGACCCTAACACACACTCACACAGTAGAAATAAGTACTCACCTCATTTAGTCCATAATCTATTTATTCCACCTTTCAGTCAGTGTTAAATGATCAAACGCAATGAATAAACATACATTAATTAACACACAAATTACCCCTAATTCAAGTATATTGCACAAAGAGATTGAATCTGTATATTAATACACCTATCGAATGAGCCGATAGCTAGAGGGAGGGCAGCATATGTGTCGTTTGCTGGGGGTGGGGGGGTGAAACCAAGGCGTTGATGCACTGAGTCCCTAAGGGAGAAGATGCTCCCTGTGACAGACCAGACTTGGCGGATCTGAGGCCCAGTGGGACTGAAGACAGCGACGAGGCTCCAGCACAGGGGAGGATTAGATCACATGATGAATATTCAGTTCGGATCCATGCTGTGGTTATTAGTAGTCATGTGTGCATGTATGGAAATATGGCTAGCCACCTCCTACTTACTACATGTCTCTGTGAGTAGGGGGGGAGTGACAGGGGCTTGAAATGTTGAACCACTCAAATACACATGCTAGCCCCTTCATTACTAATTTCTTGTGAACACACACAAGAAAAAACACAAGTCTGTCTTTTTTGTGGTTGAGAAGCAGTCTAGAGATGCAGTGCATCATGGGAAGCCCTGCCAGCATCCTCAGCAGGATGCCATGTTTCCAGGACACACACTGCATCGCCATCTTAAGTGGTTTTGTGCATATGCACTAACCCTCAATGCCTTCTTTTTCTGTGTGTTCACTCCTCTTGTCATTTTTCTTCTCCTCACGGTGTCACTAACAGATCCTCCTCACCTCTTCACCCACTCCACTGTTTCACTGGAGAAGCTAACCGCTAACAGATGCTTTAATCCCATACAGATCTGCATCACAAAGGAGATGCTAATTTATCCCACACACTTCCCAGCAGGCTGCTGCTCAATGCTGACTGGATTTTATGTTGACTGTGTTAGCAGCATTTATGAGATTGGATCAGACTAGAAACGTGCAGAGGAGAAGTGTCGGTAAAGATCCAAGAGTCAGTAAAAAGCACATTTTTAAAAAAATTTAATTGGTTCAGTTTGTGTGGTGTGATTGCAAACAATTATCAGTTATCATTAGCAATGCTGCATACAACTGGATGTAATACTAAAGGTCAGCTCAAGTCATTTTGGAGCACTAAGCAGAAACTCACTCTCACTCACGAATTTGTTCAAACTCTTCACTCTGAAGTATGCTTGCTTTCGTCGAAAATTGCACTTGGTTTATAGGTTACAGAGTTAACATGTTGACTGTTTTTATGTGAGATATTGTACGCGGCCTGCAGTTTAAGTGGAGGCACTTGAAGCCGTTGAAAAGTCATTTTGAAACACTGAAAGGGCTTTAAGTGTAAAAGTAGCCTGAGCACAGATGAAGCTTGTGTTTTCTGACAGAATTTGGTAAGTTGAATTCACCAGAGCCGCCACATATTTTATTGCTCTGATTGAGTTAGCGTTCCATCCATTCGTGCCTGGAAACATTTTGGTCTGCTTTCTAGTTTTGTTTGTGTGTACGTAACACTGAAAGTAGATGAACAGGTAAAGAGTAAACACAGGAGTGTAGTTTAGGTGAAAGTAGGAAAAGGTGTTTTACTCTTTCTTTGTACATATAACAGAGAGTGATTTCACAGTGGCTGGAGTTGTAGCATCCAAACAAAGACAGCACTTGGCAGTTTGTTCACATCCCAGACTGCTTAGCCTGACTGTTTGGTTCATTTAAATTCAAAAGTTTCATTCAGTTTGAATCGAAACGTTCTTTCCAACCAACACAATATTGACTCCAAACTACCCTTCAATTATTTTATCCCTCCCTGCTCCCAGTCTTGCACTACATGTGTGGATTATAAAAGCCTTAAAGCTAACTCCAAAGAACACCAAGGCTGTTCTAAAGGCTCTAGTTTTGGCCAAGCAACCAGTTACAATACTGCTGTGGCTTATTGCTTTAGCCAAATCCTAGAGGAAGCTTGAACAAAGCTAAAGCCATGAACTCCATGACCTCAAATACTTACTTAAATTCTTCAGTCTGATGTTAAACTAATCTCATTACAGCAGAAAAACTGGGCAAGTTTTATCAGCTGCTTTATTAAAGCTTTTAATGGCAATCTTTGCCATCTCTGTGCACTTTGCAGACATAAAGCAAGACCAGTGACCCTGCTGTTGTTTCTGCATCTTTTAATGTCTTCCTGTGAGACAAGCCAGAGGGTGTTTAATCCGTTTACAGGCTCCTTTGGCCTCACAACAGACCGCAGAGGGCCAAAGCCCGGTGAAGATGGAACACAGCCACAAGGAAATAACAGAATAATAGTGTTAGATTTATGTGGCAGTGCCCACAAAGAGGATGTTTAACTCCTTGTGGGAAGTGAGTCATGGTACAAAGATACAACTGTAGTGCTCCTGGATTTAATTCTGAATGTGAATGTGTGTGTGTGCATATATATATATGTGTGTGTATTAACCCCTGCTCATTCCTCGTCTGCAGGTCGTAAAGTAGCAGAGTCCACTCCGACCTTCCTTTCACCTTCAGGGAGCGAGAGTTCCAAATTGGTGCTACGAGATGAGAAACTGCTGCTGGAATGTATTGCTGCTGGACTGTGAGCTCTCTCTCTCTATCTATCTCTCTCTCTCTCTCTCTCACACACACACACACACACACACACACACACACACACACACACACACACACACACACACACACACACACACACACACACACACACACACACACACACACTGTTTAAAATGGCAATTAAAACACCATCAGCTTCTTTATTGTGATGTTTTTCAAAATAAAATATATTAATCGCTCTGCTAGCCACTGTGACCTACAAGCTATTAGAATCATATTTAGAGGATAACTAGTCACTCCATGTCACATTTGATTGAGATATACAGGGGTATTTAGATATATCAGTACTTGGATTTATGGATTTACTTTACTGCTAGATAACTGAGAGATAATTTGAGATATTAGAACAATTAACACATACACACAGGATAAGACAAACTTAGACAAGCACCTTTTATTTTACTGTGTACTGTCTTTAAAAACACTGAAAAAAGCAAAAATATAAAACATTTGTAAACAACACAAATGGAATGAAAACATTTGTCAATGAACCTGCAGTTTTCTGCAAATTCAAACAAATGACTCAACTCAAATCTCTCCTCTTGCTGTCCTCTACAGTCCAACACCAACCATCAAGTGGTTTAAGAAGGGTGGAGACCTGCCAGCTGGGAAAGTGAAGTTTGAGAACTACAACAAGACACTGAAGATCATCAATGTGTCAGAGGAGGATGCTGGGGAGTATGTTTGCATGGCCAACAATCAGTTAGGCAGCATACGTCATTCCATCTTTGTTCAGGTCAAAGGTGAGGCAGTTACAGTGTATGTGTGTCTGTACAAAGGCCTGAGCCTGTCTTTGTATGCTTACCTGACTTCCTGTGTTCCACAGCGGCTCCTTATTGGCTAGACAAACCCACAAATCTGGTTCTAGCCCCAGATGAGAACGGGCGCCTGGTGTGTCGGGCCAATGGCAACCCTAAACCTAACATCCAGTGGCTGATCAACGGGCAACCTGTAGACAGTATGTACAGCTGATGTTGTGATAAGATAACATTATATTAAAATGAACATTATGGTTATTGTCTTGTTATCTGTTTGGCTTGAATTTTGGAAACATAGCTGCCAGTTGAGACAGTTGTTGCTGCTGAGAGGTTACTCACAATCATATTTTGCCACAGGAACTTGCTCAGTTCAGCAGCTCTTTCATTCTCTCACTGTGACAGCTGTCTCAGGCTCATTGTGCAACTCTCTGTCCAGTATCATCCTCTGTTATAACACCTGACAGTGTAGTAGTACATTTATGTAGCTAAACTGTATTGAAGACTTCATGCAGCCTCTTTCTATCTTTATCTCAGGACTGTTCACTATAAGCTATGCCTACTCATATTTTTAACATCTAACAAAGTGGTTGTCTATAATGACTTATTCTGCTAAGCAACAGAACTTAAAAGTCATATTGTCTCCACTGTACATCTCTAAACAATTAATTATGTTAATTTTTTGTTATGTGTTATGTTGTATGTTAATTATATATCCAGTATAAACACACCTATATTAAATATTATTTTTGTCACCTTTCCCAATTCTCTTCCTTCTGCTTGACCACAGGCTCTCCCCCAAACCTGAGCAGACAGGTGCTGGGTGACACCATCATCTTTCGCTCCGTGCAGATGGGTAGCAGTGCCGTCTACCAGTGCAATGCCTCCAACCAGCATGGCTACCTGCTGGCCAATGCCTTCGTCAGCGTCCTTGGTGAGACACAGACGTGGGAGGTTGATTTCAAAATGTAAACAGACCGGTGACTAATACTGGCTGTATCACTCTACACTCGTTTGTGTAGCCCTGTTACAGTATGAATATGTGGGCTGTGTCATCAGCATCGTGACCTCTGACCTGTGACACTGGTTGCTTTGACTCTCATCCACACATGCATTTTGTTTCTTCGTAGATATGCCTCCGAGGATGCTGGGCCCCAAAAACCAGCTGATTAAAGTCATCGAGAACAACCGCACTTTCCTGGACTGTCCATTCTTTGGTTCTCCTCTACCAGAGCTACGATGGTGAGCTTTTATTTAATTCAGTCCAAAAATTCTGCTTCTGACATCATCCTCTAAAATTCCTCCTCTGTGTGTCTGTGAGCAAGACGGTGTATTCATACCCTTTATTTTAATGATAAATCTAACCCTAAAATATGTTTTCCATGTGTGTAGGTTTAAGAATGGACAGGGTAGTGGGCTGGATGGTGGTCAGTACCGTGTTTACATCAACGGGACCCTGGAGATCAAACGTGCTCGAGCAGAGGACGAGGGCACCTACACCTGTGTGGCCAACAGCATCCTGGGTACAGCTGAGAACCAGGTCCGCCTGGAGGTCAAAGGTCAGACATTACATCAAAGCACTCGCAGGCTCACATCCTGACATTGCTCAGCATCCAAACTCACAATCAACCTGAAAACTTCAGCAGTCATCCCTTGCATCACATGCAACCTACAACAATCATCTCCAACAGGGTGTACAACTTTGTACGTGGTTTCCCCCTGCAGGTCGAATTGTGAATGAAATATGAAATGATTTCCTTTTCTTGTGCCAAACAGTCTGCGATAATGGATTCTGTTGAAATCTGCCGTGCCTTTGATTAAATTCTCTCATCTTCTGTTGACTAAGAGTTAGATTTGTATTCAGACTGAAACTGAATGATGAATGAAACATATTGTCTTAACGTGTTATTATAGCTGTCCACTTCAAAATATGTTCACACAATGTCAAATATATTTTGGAAGATTAAGCTCACCTTTTCTACTGCACAGTGTTCTTTTACTGCACAGAAGTTGTACAGAAGAGGCTGATTTGGATGGTTGGAGCTACAGGACTCTTAGTGTTAAGGTTGCTTTAATAGATAAAGCAAGATTTTAGGAGTTGTGGTGATAGACTGAATTAGCCTTACATACTAAAGTGTACTGGTGTGAGTGAAGGTTTGTGTTACTCTATGGTCTCAGTCATCAGGCAGTTTCACCTTTTGATTGTCCTGGATGCATTGATGCATGTTTACATAATATGTGTGTATGTTTGTTCCTCTTTGACTTCACTCCAACTCAGAACCGACTCGTATAGTTCGAGCTCCGGAGCACCAGTCAGCTATCAGGGGCTCCGCAGCTCGCTTCGACTGTAAGGTGGTGGTCTGATCCCAGCCTGCCCATCACGGTGGCCTGGACGAAGGATGACAAGCCTCTGTATATGGGATGGAGGTAACAGCACCTACACTCATGTCTCATACACTTATTCTGCATGTCACAGTGCCTCCATCCAAAAAAGGCTTTTTCCAGAGAAACACCTCACCAGATGGGACTTCCTCTTTTTTATTGTGTTATTTATTCACTACGCTGACAAATCTGTCTTGTCTTTAAATAATTCTCACAATGGTAATTAATGCCACAGCATTTTAGAAAGCCTTGCTTTTCATTAAATTTTTGAGAAATTAATATATTTATAGTGAAGGAAGGTTGCTTAACGGCACAGAATAGAAACATATGTTGTTGTTTACATGGTGGGGAATACATATATTGCATAGTAAATACAGGTCAAATATGTTGCAAAAAATCTACTTCCAGGGTTGTAGCATTTAACTATAAACTTGAGTGTGCAGATCCAAAAGAAACAAAGTCAAGCTGAAACATTGCTGTATAGCAGCCTAACTTTTGTCTCCATTTGTCTCTCAGGCTGAAGAAAGATGAGGATTCATTGACCATCTCTAATGTGAATGAAGGCGATGAGGGAACATACGCCTGCACTGCTCAGTCTGAGATAGACCAGGACTCAGCCTCAGCTCGCCTCACTGTGTTAGGTATACTTGCATACAGAACAAGCGGAAGAAATATATATCTGAACCCAAATATGTCACAGTAGTAGCAGTTTTAACTCCAAATAATCTATCACACAGTATCAGTTCACATTTTATTTACAAGACATCTCTCTGTAAATTAGCTGCCAGTTAGATGTAGTGAAGAAAGAAATATAGGAAGATTCAAAACTGACTCAAATGTCTTTTGTCAACTTTTTATTTTATTTTTGTTGTTGGTGCTTTGTATGTTCTCATTTAGATCTTCTCTCTATATTTACTGTAAATGTCCTCAGTTTTCTTGACACTGTACTATTTTCCAGCTTCATGCCTTCACATGGAAATCGTGCACGTTTTATTGTCGCTGCAGTTTACTAAACTACTTACCTAGCTTTAACTCTACTCACTCTCATTGATTCACCAGTTTGCATGCGGTGTATCAGGATCAGTACTGTAGTGCTGTGTAGAAGTGCTGTACTGTAGCTGAGCTATACAGTAGACTCAGTTTGAGCATCCTGTGTGTGTCACATTTGAGACGTTTGTTATTGACAGAATCACAGGAAAACACTTCGGTTATAAAAATGCATTTTTAAGACTTTTATGAATTATTTTGCTGTAATGTAATCGTCAGTGCAAAAGTCTCAAATGTAAACCTGATGATCACATGACTGTCTCAAAGAGACAGTAGTGAAGCGGACTTACATTAATACAATGTGTACTAAATGACATGTTAAACATTGTGCTCCCTCGCTGTTGATTGGCTGGTAGACTAACCTGCAAACTCTAACCTTTATACCCACTTCCTGCTCCTTGACCCCGTCCCACAGAGGAAGCCTCCCTCAACCCCTCAGTCTCTAGTGCCTTGCCTCCAGGTAACACATGGCTCGGGTGGAAGTCTTTCTTTTTCTTTTCCTACCTGACCTGGTTTTCTTTCATGTTGATTTTTTCTTCTTATTGTTTTTATTTTTGTTTTCTGTCCCTCTGATATGTCATTATGTTTATATCTTAAAATACTTATATTGTTTGCTTAAAATAATGTATATTGTTATGATTTATAATATACATGCATACAATATACATGTCCTCAATGTCTGTTTTAGAGAAGATACTTTTTTATTACAGAATGGATTTTTATATGCATGCAGCTCAGTCCATCCTGTCCAGTCATTTGTTCTCATATTAAGTCTGAAAATTTGTCTGTTTGTTAGAATAAAAGCTCCCACATTGTTTAGAAAACATTTTATTTATATTTAAATTTCTCTTCATTTTCTCCTTGTTGATATATTTACCAATTATTTCCAAGTCAAAGTTGATCTGTAACTCAAACTGTGTTTCAAAACATCAACAGTGGCTTGGGAGGAGAGTATAGGATGGATAATATATAAACTTGATGTCTGATTATGAGAATAAATGGCATTGTACAGAATGAGTGATGTGTTTCACAGCATGCCTATTCTTGTATTTGTCTGCTTGTAGAGTATGAGTCTTCTATGTCTCAGATAAGATTATGTCCTGTTTCTCTGCAGACCGTCCAGACCCTCCCATAGATCTGGATCTCTCTGATCCAGCCGCCCGCAGTATTCGCCTCACCTGGATTCCGGGAAATGACCACAGAAGCCCAATCACACGTCAGTATATGCTCTCTCACCTTTCCTGAACATCTTGGAAATATTAAATTGCATTCTTTTGTCGCATTTCTTAAAAATGCTTCTTGTGTTACAGGAATACTTTGAGCTATATTTGTGTGGAACAGGTTCAGCTTTCATTCATCTCTTAGTCTCCTAACATAGCAGTTGAGTGTATCCTGAAGGGAGATTGTGTGAGTTTGTCTCAGGTCACCAAGCTCAGGAAAGAAATGATAATGTAGGGATATTGAAATAGAAATACTCATTAAAACATACCTCATTTCTTCAGTAATTAGGGCACAATTCTAGTCTGTCAGAGAAATGTAATTTGGGGGCCTATTCCTCATAAAATGGTCATTATAATCTGTATTTAGAGGAAGGTTTGTAAAATTCATGCGTAAGGGTGATTAAATAAAGTTAAGAGGAGATGAGGGGATGAAATGACATCATACCAGAATACATGAAAACACAACTGCAGGTTTGAACCCCTCACACATTTCCCACAGCTTCAACAAAAAGTGGTCCACCTGTTCTCAACCCAGCTGTGCGTCTTTGCAGAGTTCCTGGTCCAGTTCGAGGAGAACCGCTATGAGCCGGGCAGGTGGCAAGACCTGTCCACTTACCCTGGAGACCTTAACTCAGTTGTCTTGCAGCTTGCCCCCTTTGTCAACTACCAGTTCAGGGTTATTGCTATCAACTCAGTGGGGCAGAGTCAGCCCAGCCTCCCCTCACTGCGATACAAGACCAGCGGAGCTGGTGAGGAGATCCATACACACAAATCATATGTGTGTCCAAACACATACTAATATGTTTGCATTCAAGCTAATATTTTTCCATCTTCTTTTCTATAATTTAGCTTCAACCTACTTTTCATGAAAAAAGCTAATTTTGTTCATCAAGTTTGCTCATCAAGCTCCAAATTACAAAGACAAAGAGAGATTTTAACAAAGAGATTTAAAAACGATATGTAGTTAAACAGTTTGTGTGAATATATCTGATCTGTGGCTGTTTGATTTTGGAATAAAACTGTGCCGGTCTTTCAGAATAAGGAGGATAACATACAATATTCTAGAAGCTCCAAGCCGATAAGCCTCACATCATAAATCTGTACTTGTGGACATGGAGCGTCATGTTGTTTGATATAAGTGCCTTTTTTCTGTTAAAACAAGCCCCAGATGCCATTCCCAAAGGTCTTCGAGGATGGGGGTCTAAGAAGGACAATATGGAGATCACTTGGGAGGTAAGACATGTACAGTCCAAGGCAACACATTACACCCTATAAGAAAAATGTACACCTTATAAACTGTAAATGGTAAAAAAGTGAAAATAAAATAAAATAATCTGAAAATAAGTAGGAGTGAGCATGAGAAAACATTCTAAAATGCCATTAATTTGACATAATAAAGAGCCACACATTCATGTTATTCACAACTAACTTTTTGGAAAAATGCATGCAGTAAAATAGAATATATATAGTGCCTCATGGTTGTGGGAATACTCACAAGCCCATGGCTCAGCAGTGTTCTCCCGGGGTGTGAGGGTCTCCCCACTGTGACTCTAAGTAAGCTTAAGCACCAGACAGCAGTTCAGAGTATCTTCTCTTCTCTGAATCTTTGGGTGATGTAAAACAGTGGTCCCCAACCACCGGGCCGCGGACCGGTACCGGTCCGCACAAGAAACAATTAGTTATTTCCGTTTTATGTATTATCTGAGTATGGACGACCTTTTATTTTGAAAACCCTTTTATTTTGACAAATGATTCTCTCAGTGACGTCTGGGTCACTTTCGCGGTGTAACGGTAACGATAGCGATAGCGGTGATAAAAAGGTTGGGGGCCACTGATGTAAAAGACTCACTACTAACTGCAATGTGAATTGCAGAAATGAATGATTCAGTAGCATTTTTCAGACATTTTTAAGACATTTTTCTTTTCCAGCCTCTGCTTGATCTGGAGAGAAATGGCCCTAACTTGCACTACAATGTGTGGTGGCGACGGAAAGATTTGGAGTGGAACAATGTGACCATCGTGGGGTCCAAATATGTTGTCCAAAACACAGAAACCTATGTGCCTTATGAGATCAAAATCCAGGCCAGGAATGAGTTTGGACCAGGGCCTGAGTCCAATGTGGTCACTGGATACTCTGGAGAGGACAGTAAGTAGATACACAGGATATCAGTTTGTGAAAGCCAATACTTATATTAACTTTTGGACTATGGCTGAATATATCATCAAAATAGATGATATCTTTGATGCTTTTCAGACTGATGAAAACTCAGACCCTCCAGTGTTATTTCACTTTGTCTCACTTTAAGACATTGACTTTAAGAATTGTATTATTCCTGCACAAACAGAACAGGACCTTTCCAACTATTCACACATAATGTTCTTTTTCATGTGTTCAGAGCCCACAGATTCTCCCGCTGACCTGCGAGTGTCAAAGGTCGACAGCACCAAGGCGAACATACACTGGAAACCCGTTGACCTGAACTCTGTCCGTGGAGAGTTCAAGGAGTACAGAGTGAGTGGCTGTATTTTGTTAAGAGAACGGCACAGTTGGTTTGAGGATAGTTCCCAACAATTTATTTTGTTTAATCTCCTCACATCTTACCCATTAACCTTTCCCTTCTATCTTCCAGCTGTACTACTGGCGTGAATCCAGTCTGGTTCCTGGTCTGGTGGTCAGTAAGGAGAAGAAGACTAAAGGTTTTTACAGCACTGTGGATGAGCCATCTGCCATACTCAGCGAGCTGGTGCCCTACTCTAAATACAAGATATTCATGGTTGTGGCCAACAATCGCTTTGAGAGTCCACCCAGCAACACAGTGGAGTTCACCACAAAGGAGGGAGGTGAGGATACAGCCCTGACAACAACAACAGGAGAGGCCAACATCTCATGTAGTTTCACAAAGGAGTACTGAGCCAAGTCTAGCATATTCATCATATGGGATTCTGACAAACACACTTTTTCAAAAGACTGCAGTAAGTATCCATGACAGCACACTGATGGATTTTTTAAATTCCAATATTTGCCCATCTTTGTGGAGTGGAATGAGATAAATACTTCAAAGCAAATATACTTACTATATTTTAAACAAAACCATATTTTTAATGGTCACAGACTGTGACTCTAATGTCTTGTGAGAAAAAAAAAACTGACTGGATTTTCATACTTTACTCTGTCACTATTGGAATGGATGTTTATGGCACTAGTGATGTGTTTGAAGCTAGCATGTAGCAGCCATTAATGGCATATTATAATGCCCCAGCTTTCAGCCAATTTGACAGCAAATTAAGCTACTTTTTCCCTCTGTTCCGGACCTCTCTCTTGTTTGCTCTGTCTACATACTTGTTGGTGTTTGTCTTTGTCTGTAGTGCCAGATGCTCCAAGGTTCTTCAGGATAAACCGCAGAAGTTTTGACACCATCTATCTGGAATGGGACAAACCTTTGGAGCCCAACGGTATTCTGATTGGATACCAGTTAAAGTACCAAATAGGTGAGCTGCTCTGATTTGCCAAAATTCACATATACAGTTTATACAAACCTTCAAACTTTCGGACAGAAAGCAGTTTTTACTTGGTGGTGATTTGCTAAACTACATGAGCTGGTATTTACTTTGTATTATAGTTTTATTTGAGTGAATTCTATTTAGACAGCACAGCTTAGCAATAGAGATACGAATGGACACATAATCAGACAGGCTTGAATCAAACCAGTTTTACCCTGTTATCTCAACCACTTATTTGGAGGTGACAGTGAAGGTAAATGCACTCAAATGCCCATGATAATAAGGTATGTTGTAAATACTATTCATATGTGCACATCTGCAGTAAAAAGAAATAACTGAGGAATAAAAAAAGAGGAGGCTTAGGTAAAGATGATTAGTGAATGATTCTGTCCTTTATGTCCTTCTTCTGTGAATGTGTGTGTCTGTAGTCAATGGCTCCAGGATGGGTCGTCCCCAGTTGGAGACTTTACTTCCTAATGTGACAGAGTTCACCTTGCGCCTGCCGGACAGATCTACCCGCTACAAGTTCTACTTGTCAGCACTCACCCAAGTGGGAGCAGGGGAGGTCTTTGCTGAGGAGTCTCCACACTTCGCCAATGAAGGTGAGCACTTCTACCGTCAACCATTTTTTTTGCCAAAAAACCCCCCCAAAAAAAAACACTTTCAGTGCTTCAATAAAAATGTGATTCTAGTTGAGAGTTAAGTTTATCTGAAATGCTAAAACTCTCCAATGCTAAGACCAAACAATGCAACCAGTTAATCTGAGTGATGTTTTGAAATGCCTGAGCAATTGATACTATTAACAAGTAGTGAATGTATCCAAAGTATGCACTGTGTGCTGCCTTCCTGTGTCAAAGAGCTACATCAATATTTCCCAGTGTTTTGTAAAAATGGTGTTGTTAAGCTGTTTAAAGAGGAAGGAAGCTGAAAAGCAGTAAGTAAAGTAAATACAGAATAAGACCATCCACATTTTACTGCACTAATCAACTTGCAGAGACGTTTTTAAAATAGAAAATACAATAGTTACTGGAATGTTTCCATACACACACAGTGTTTCCATCATTCTGTTTCCCTATAGAGCACTCCTCCTTCACTCTGCTGCTTGTCTTTTACTTTGTAATCACACCATTTTAGCCCTTTTAGCTGCATGGGAACTGGGTTGGTTTGACTGCGAGTGCCTGGTTTTGTGAATCACTTGGCCGTGAGACGTAGAAATAGAAAGTGAGAGAGGTTGTGGCCCTTTAGTAAACACAGGCCTCTTTATCAGGGTATCAGATAGAGAAAGAACCAAGTATTTCACTGATGGATGACATTATCAGCACACCGACATCACTGAAGATCAGAAGATTGGAATCCATCAGTGACTTTCCAGGCACTCATGATATCAATTTTTGCATACATTCAAGGTGTAGCAGTGTGCTGATATTTTAATATTCATTTATGATCTAACTGTCTTGAATAAAAGTAGACCCGACAGGTTGTTTCAAGGCTGGTTCACTCAGATTTAGAACAGTTCTGTTGGTCTCTTGCCATGCTGGACAGATTGCATGGTTAGACATCATAAGTGAAGAATATCTGTTGAACCGACCTTTCATCCGCTATCGTTGTTGTTGTCCCTCTGTGTTTATTACACCTCTCCTCTCTCTCCTGTCTCCCCTCCCTCTCTTTTTGTTGGCAGAGAACTTTACTGACGCTACAGGTCTAGGTAATGGGGAATGAGAAGCACACTGTGCTTGCCTGTTGCCTGTTGCCTTTCCACTCCCTATCCTCCATTTCTGTCTCTTTATCTGTTCATCTTAACACTAAGCAGCAGTGCAACGCACCTTCATTGTATCGTCCACTGAAGTGCAGTTCTACCACCCCCTGCAGTCATACTGGCAGAGAGCAGTACTAGTTTTAACCTCATTGGGTTCAGATATTACTTTCCCTGGTAGACTGAGAGCGTCCAGCTCTTCCATTAAAGAGCTTGTCTCTCGTGGTTGTTAAGAATAAAGTATGTTTACATATACAAGACATGTGTATGGTACACAGCAGGAATCTATTCCATATGACAGATCTTTTCAAACGAAGCTTAATTTCACAGCAACCAAGGCAAAACTATGAATGATTTCTAAAACTGTAAAAGCGATCCTAACTTAAGGCCCATGGCTAGCTTTATCTGGCACTTTCAGCCAAATCATATGACCTTTATTAGCTGCTATGGAGATGGATCTGTTCGCCTGCAAAGCTCAGTAGTTACAAAACAGACAGACTCCATCTGCTGCTGAAGACTTTTTCAGTCTATTTACCAAACTATGCCCAAGTGAAGAATGAACTTTTCTGCTTAAATGATTTGATGATGAAGTTTATTTAGTCTGGCTGTCATTACATTTAGAATGATGTGAAACAAACAGACCATCCTGCGTTTTTCTCAGTGGACTGAACTGCTGTATACACTGTTTTTTTTCTTTCTTTTCTCATCCTGTCCATCTGCCCGTCTGCCCCTCCTTGTTCCTCCATCTCTCCTCTGTGTGTGAAGCTGATGCTTGTTGTCCGCTGCTATGTGCTGTCTGGGATTGAAGATGCCCACTCAACATGCTCAGGTCATCATTGGCTTTGAATACAGAAGTTGCATCTATAATTCACACACTTGGATGGAATATTCATCCCAGTTTTATGAAAGTTTTATGTAACTTCACATCACTGATTTGACTCATGCTAAATCTTTCGTGTCATATTCTACTAAATAGACTTCATGATCAGCACTTACACCCTGATAGCTGTTGTACAATCCTCCTCTAAGCTGTTTGTATTCAAGTAGATCTTTAACCTCAGATTTCTGAACCAATCTTTGATGGTGCTCCGGTATGATGCAATCACTGACTACCACAAGAGACAAGTTAGCCTTGTGTTGCAACTTATGTGTTTTTAAAGTTTTGTCACTGAATACAATGTCATGATGACGCTGCTTTACTGGGAATGTGTGTGTGTGTGTGTGTGTGTGTGTGTGTGTGTGTGTGTGTGTGTGTGTGTGTGTGTGTGTGTGATGGGAGGAGATGCACACCTTGCATCTGAATCTCAGGAAACATTTTGATGAATGATGTGACTTGATGAGTGTGCTGGGTATGACAGATCGGCAGTTTGCTTGCACTCTTACTCACCGGCTTGATCGTCTTGCTTGTAAGCTTTTTCAAAAGTCATGCCCACTCTGCCATCTTTATATATTGCATCTATTCACCTGGTCAGTTGGGTACATACAGTGCTGGGGATTACAGGTAAACTGGCTTGTAGCTCTGGGCTAAACTGGCTTACCACCACTCGGCTCTGATGGCTCCTGAACATGCTATTGTTTCCATTATCTCGTCCCACTTTCTTTATCCCTCGCACAGTGGTTTCAGGGTGATACAAGCATGCAGACTGGGGTTTGGGGTTGATGGAAATGTGGGGTGGGGGCATCAGTAGTGTTAGCCTTTACTGGCTGAAGATGACCTCAGCTTCAAGGTACAGTAAGAGTGAACAACATTTCACGTGGAAATCAGAGGGAAAGGATATGTTGGTTCCCAACCTGATCCCCACAAGGGGGGGAACGCAGTGTGAGAAAAATATTCTGTATATAAGACTGGGAGAAAAAAGGCTAAACTTTGTGTGTTGCTTTCATCTAAACAAAAGCAATTTAAATGACTTGAGACTAAAAAATGGTAAAAAGTTAAATCAGGTACTATCTAATCAAGCAATAATTTAAATTTGTATTTATTAAAAAGTAAATGATTAACAGAAAGTTACTAGGACCGATGTTGCCGTTTCTACTGCAATGACAGCCTCTGGATGAAATGTGATGTTACATGTATTACATGAGGCACCTACTGGACTTCCATGAAGTGGGGGACTCATGATAGACAGTTCCATCATGAGAAGAATGCTGGATCGTCCATTTCCCATAATGAAACCAACAGAGTCTTTGTCCCATGTGTTTCAAACCTGATGGCCCTAGTTTGTGACACAGGCTGATATCATCATCATCATCATCATCATCATCAGAGGTTATACAATGCAGTTCCAAAAAAGTTAAATGTAAAATGTAGATAGAAACAAAATGTGCTGATGTAATTGTTTTTGGAAAATAATATGAACCCTTGAATTCGATAGCAGCAACACATTTCAAAAAAGTCTGAAAGTGGCAAATGCTAAAAGAAAACAGCTGGTGGAACGTCTCACAATGAATGAGGCAACAGGTTAGTAACATGATTGGCTATAAAAAGAGCATCCACAGAGGCCGTGTCTTTCTGAAGGAAAGATGGGGGGAAAAGAAATGGGAAACCTTTTTTGTAAAAACAATTGCGTGCCACCATGAATGCAACATAAGGTTACTAGATTACAGACCTTGCTCTTACGAAATACAGTATCCACTCGTTTGCATCTTCTTCAGTCATGTGTGACAGTCATGCTGCAATATCCACATTTGTCCTCTTGGTGGCAGTGGCATCTAAGTGTCTGCAGAACGATGATGGAGCATGTGTGGATCTCAACAGAGATGAAGTAGGAAACATGCCATTGAACAATATGGTGATTTCTTGACTGGTGCTGACTTAGCGAGGCGAGTGATGTGCACCGTGAAGAGTGCTGCCTGTTGTTAAATTCATTGTATTTCAGCTCAGAGCTTCATTGACTTTCTGCTGTGTGTCAGAGTCTACCTGTTTGATGTTCCTGCTGCCGTGTTGTTAACATTTTGCTCTCTCCCACCTCCTCCCTTGTAGTTGAGCTTACCGACGCCTCCCTGGCTTCAGCTTTCAGTCCTACTCCTCCTCCCCTCGCTCCTCTTCCTCCTACCACCATCGCGCCTACAACTCTTAGTACAACTTCTACCACTCCAACAACTACGACTTCTACTACTACTACCACTACTACTACTACTACCACCACAACTACAACTGAGGCGACTACTACCACCACACCTCCAGTGCTCGTCACCACCAAACGTATTGATCAGAACGTGTTGGGTACATGCTGTCGTCCCATTGTGGTTTTAACTATCTTTGTAGTGTTTAAGTTGACCATGAATGGCACTTCATGGATATCAAAAGACGATTGCCTTCTCCCACCTGACAAAACGGGAAACAACATCAAGGCTGCATTCTGATAAGCTGTGCTGTACCTGCTGTACAAAAAGTGGGGAATTACTTCAGAATATTGGGATGTAGCCAGCAACTATACTCCTGGTCAGGAAGTGAGAATCCAAAGTTTTTTTTATTAAATGGTTTTATAACTGTAGTGTACCCTTCAACACTTTAGGTGATGAGGGTTGCCTATTTCAATGATGAGCATTGTAATATTGGCAGAGTTCATTGTTTTATTCAAGTCCAATTAGCACTGGAGTCCACTCTGAACCTGAAGTAAGAATTGCTACTAAGTGTTCCATGAACTGAAAAATCCTCTGGATATTTTTTTGTGGGTGAATTTTCTGTCCATGAACATATAAAATTTTCTTCTGGCTTAGAGTGGACCCTGATCATTTTTGTAGGACATCTCCTTTAGTGCTAGCACCATGCATAGGTCTAATTGAAGCCCTGTGTGTGGTTGTTGTAACTGTGCCCTCTCTGCCCCTTGACCCTGACCTTTAACCCTTTACCCCCTGACCCCCCCCTTGTGTAGTGGCCCCTGGGTGGGAGATCTGGAATCTGACGGTGGAGCCTAACAGTAACTACGCTAACGTCAGCTGGAGACACAACTTCCCGGCCGGCAGCAGCGAGTTTGTGCTAGAGTTCACACTGGACAGTAAGAGACCAGACCAAGCCCAGCTTGAGCTATAGCAAGAACTTAATGTTCTTATTGAGTGTGATGTATTAATGACATTACAATGATGATGATAGGATCAGACAGAGTGTTATTTCAGAGAGCGGGCAAAACAGATGTATCAAAATATTGAGATTATAGCAGGATCCAATTGACTCTTCAATTTTGGCTTGACCTCTAAAGTTTAAGACTTGACAAGCTCTCATTTTAAAGCTACGCTATCAGTATTTTTATATGAACAATGGCTGGAATGACAATGGATAATGTAGCTTTTTAGTTGTAGTGATGAACCCACAGAGTTCCCATCATCCATGGAGCCTTTTAGCATCTTTAACTCACTCACTCTTTTGACATTCAGGCCCTCAATTAACTGTTTGCTTCAGTCTCCCAGCTTTACCAGTGTTTATCAGTTCAGTGTAAATAGGCAATTATTTACTACATGTTAGTCATATCAACCTTATGAGGCCATGATTTGCTAAATATTATGTTAAAAACAGTCTGATTAATGTAAACATTTAGCTAGTTTAAAAATAAAAAAATTACTCAAAGACACAAAACTTAAGCTGGGCATTTAAGAAAGAACTTAATGTAAGACACCTTGATCTGTAACAGCACTCTATATTTAAAATGTTATGTGAGTACTGTTCATTTTCTTTAAACAGAAATATAATCTAATCTCTAATCTCTGAATAAAGTTCAGTCCTGTTAGCAGCTGAATTGTAATTCCAACTACAGCTCCTTCCCCATAATGGAAATATTAATGGTTAGAAAAAGTCAGTGGCCTTCTCGTTAAATAATTATTGTTTTATTTCTTCAGAGAGACTTCAATTACACTTCAATGGCAGATTTTTGTCCCCCAAAATTCCTTGCTCAAGGGTTTTGCTGAAATGTGTCAACCCATTTGCTGAGGAGACAAGCAAGTAATGAAAAAAGAATCTGAAAAAAGTGAGACCAAGGCATGGAAGGGAAACAACATGAAAGATCTTTTAAAAGTTTTAAATAAATCATAAAAATATCTCTCAGCAGTGATAACTTTCAACTGCAACAGCAGCCTTTTCTTTTTTAAGAATGTGGTTTTTGGACTTTGGACAATTTGAACTTTGTTAAAAAAGCACAAGATGCAACATACTACAGTTTGTCTGTCTGTCTGTCTGTCTGTCTGTCTGTCTGTCTGTCTGTCTGTCTGTCTGTCTGTCTGTCTGTCTGTCTGTCTGTCTGTCTGTCTCTTGCACTCTTCTGTCTCTCTTTATATGTTGGAAAATGTTGATCATCATCATGTCACTAACTTCCTGTGCAGTGCACCATCACGATGGTTTCTTTTCAACATGCTGCCTGGCTTTGAATGGCTCTTGGTGGACCAGCACTGTGAAACGGCTGTTTGGCTTGCTCTCTTTACATCGCTATTTGAATGTCACTTTTTTGGCCATCCATGCTTCCATAATCATTTGCTTTTGCTTCTGACTGGTCGTTTAGCACTCTTGAGCCTGCTTTTATAAAACACATCATCCCTCCTTTTCTGGAGTTCCAAGTGCTGGTTGAGATTGGATAGTCTGGTGCTTATAAGTGCTCTCTTATTGCTTTCTGCCAACTCAACAGTGTGTGATCTTTGACCAAGGATGGAAAGAAGGGAGGATGTATTTTCATGTACTTGGGCAGTGGCTTTAATTCTTAATGATGCCTGAATGTGAATAGAAAGAGAAGGAGGGAGGGGAGGGGGATGATGAGACTGATCTAATGGCCTCTACCCCTCCCACCCAGTCCATGCTCTCTAAGGTCAAATCTGAAAGCTTTGACTCAAAGGAAGAGTGGCAGGGAGCCCCAGACACTCACCCATCTCCCATAATCGCCCCTTCATCCTCCCCTGTCTTCCTGACTGTGACTCGGGAGTCACTTTATGTGAAGGATGATGCTTTGCTGCCATAAGACAAGAAACTTTGGAATACTTGACACTGAAAAGTAAATGGGAAACCTTGCAAAAGCATAAGTGCTGTAATATGTATATGTACAAGCTCCAACATATCTATATTCCAACTTCCACTTATCACACAATTCTTATGTAATGAGTTCATGTCATCAAATAACGTGCTTTATGCAGTAAAAGTTAAAGGACGAGCTGCCAAGTGTAACCAAAGTTGTACACTTAGTCTTCTCACATGAGGAATGCATAAGAACACTATGTAGCGCTGTCATATTTATCCATTAATAATGGAACATAACCTGCATATATTTGTGCTCACAATGCATGATTTGCATCATGCCGTTATTTGAAACTTTTGACAGACAGACGTTCATTTCTAATTGTTTTAGAAATAATTTTTAACAGTCAATCAAAAGAGTAGAGGTTTTTGACTTAATTAGTGAATGAAAACTATTTGTCATTTAATAGAGAAACTGAGAGCAGCAGAGTGATGAATATATCATTATTCTGGACATATACTGATGGAAATGTACATTACGCTGAATTTATTCTGTGACTATTAGAGTGCAGGTAATTCCAACCCTTCTCAGTGTTGTACGTGGCCTTGTCTCCTTGTTAACACATTAAGAAGTCCATTTGCTCACCAGTGAATGGCAACGTAATGTTTCTTGAATCATGAAGTAGTGAAGTGGACTCGAGGTGGACTGTCAAATTAGTTTATAAGTTTATATCAAAATTTGTATCTAAATGTTTTTCTTCAGTTGAACCGTCAAAAGACAGAGGAACCAGATTGTTTTACAAATTATTAACTGTTGAGATAGAATTTAAAATTTGATCCACATACAGAAGAATGAAGCCATGTTGATAATTTATGCCAATTTCATTTCTGCTCTTTTCACACAATATTGTGAAAATGGTCACTGCAAAGACAAGTGACAAGTGGTAAGGTACTTAAAAGATGAACCTTTATTTACATTAACCTGCAAACATAAAGATCAACATAGTTATAAACACTAAACACTGACCTTGGCCTCTATCAGAGTGCTTCACTGTGTATAAAAAGGACTGGCATGTCTTCTCTTGTGTGTGCAGTAGATGTTTAAGGACTGGTATTAATACCGTGGCTTCGGAATGAGTTCTGTTGGATGAAATCAACCTTTTGAAATGGTTGATAGCATGGTGCATGATGTCACCAAGTTGTGCTGCCCTTTCCATCCATGCTCACAGGTCGGCTGCGTCATGACCGACACGTCTTTCCACCAGAAAGATGCAGGCTGTTGTTGCTGTCTTTTTGTTTTGACCTCATGGAAATAAGTGCGGTCCTGTAAATAATTGAGACAAACAATGCTTTGCCACCTTAGACCCTGATGTAACCCAAGAACAGCGGCAGCTCTGTAGTGGTCTAATTCTACCTTGAATTGAAACATTTTGCAAAAGTGCAACCAATTCATGGACCAGTTTAGTTGGGTGAGGCTTTGATGTCCACAGTGGTTTTGCCTGAGGGAACTCCTGCTCCTCTACTCCTTCATTCTCTATTCATAGTTCAGTTGTCTTTGGACAATTATGCCCTTGAGACAAAATGTGGTGTCCAAGCCATAAAAGAGGAAAATGAGGCAGAATGCATCAGCTGAACTGAGTTGAATCTCAGGCGTTAGATATAATGTCTAGTATAAGTTTTAAACTACACCATGTGCCTGCTTCTATAATGTAATTAGGTGAATTAGTCTTTATGATGGCGGTGGGCACTGCATTGTTATCAGTCTCAATTCACTTCAGTGACCCTGCTTTCACACAGAGAAAACAGTCTCTCTGCAAAGCATTGTGATGCCTGTCGCTAGTAAGCACAGCCGTTATACTGTGGAATAAAGGCCACACCCCCTGGAGTGTGATTGGCCCCTTTCTTGTGTCTCCAAGGGCGACAAGACGGTGAAAGTTGTACCAGTGAAACAACAGCCCCCGATTACAGTGGCGGATCTGCTCGCAGGCGTCAAGTACCATCTGAGGGTTTACTCCCATGAGCTGAACAGCGTCAGCAGCAAATCTGTCACCTTTAAGACCAAAGCAGGTGAGACCCCACCTGGCCAGGTAGAACTGGGGTTCCAGCCAGGTGGGCTACTCCGGGTGCAAGTCTGTCAGTAGTAGTATCTACAGTAACTCTGGGCTGGGTGAGTTATGATGGTTTGTCTATATTCAGTTGCTATCACACTTGGTTGTCTTTATGACTCTTCAGACTTCCTGCAACTCTACACAACTCACATGTTCTCTTCACATGATCTGACAAGCAAATTCTCATGACAAGACAATGTACATCTAGGTACTTCTTTGCACAAACACAAGTATAACCACAGTATTACCATAAGTATGTTATATATAAGTTATATATACTGTAGTGTCACACAAGATTGTTATGACCTTGAGACATACAATCTAGTGATTATGGTGGACAATTAATTTCACTTTTATTAATTTAGAACCAAACTCTGGTGTAGACTGCACTCTTTATAATACTGTTGACAGACACCCAACAATTCCCCTAATGAGCAAGCACTTGACCACAGTAGCAAGGAAAAGCTTCCAGAATAACTTCTCATTCTGCAGGGTCTTATACAAGGTGTACCTGAAAGGGTTAAAAGAACAAAACATGAAAGTACAAAGCTAACTTAACCT
The DNA here is from genome assembly GCA_014281875.1 of Nibea albiflora. Classification (NCBI taxonomy): domain Eukaryota; kingdom Metazoa; phylum Chordata; class Actinopteri; family Sciaenidae; genus Nibea; species Nibea albiflora. The sequence continues at coordinate 333,304 of CM024790.1, forward strand.
GTTGAACTCAATTTTACAGAAGCTGTCACACTAGACCAAAGCAAAGTTTACAGTACTTAATGAACTTTTACGTTTTTCTTTAGCTATCTAGTGCATTAAATCCTCCATTGTTAACTTTTTTTTCACACAGGCAGCTTGGTGAAAATACATGTATGTTTTTTTTTTGTATAATTATTGTCCAGTAGCAATGGGGGTCCAAAATCTCTGTTACTAGCTGTTAGAACAAGGGAGGTTTACTATCTATTTCTATCACACAGTAACGTCACTTTTCTGATTCATATCTCCACATTCGGTTTTGATTAGCGTCTCAATATTAGATTCAGTGCTAATATTTATTCATATTTCAGAGTTGGAATGTCTTGCATCTGTCAAAGAATTTGCATTCTTTCATGGTGTACTGAAATCATGCCCAGGTGTGTTGGAATTATTGTTTTTTCACTCCACAAACCTCCCACATGTCTCCCACATATTCACTTTCAAATTCACACACTGTGTAATGGAAAAGAAGACAAATTACTTTAGTGTAACGGATGAGAACTTTTGTACAACATTGTCCTGGATATGAACTTGGGGCAAAATAATGAGATGTTGGTTCTGAGTTGTTGACTTCTGCTCAGCGTTCTGAGATGACAACAGATAGCTGCGACTCACTGTGGTTCATAAATACACTCACTGTGTTCCCACTCTTCTCTTTTTCCTGTCCCACCCTGTATGTGTGTGTTTGTTCTGTGTCTGCAGCCTACATAGACGAGGTAGACATAGCCACTCAAGGCTGGTTCATTGGCTTGATGTGTGCCATCGCCCTCATCATACTGATCCTCCTCATCGTCTGCTTCATCAAGAGGAGTCGCGGGGGCAAATACCCAGGTAAGGCCTGAGGCTTTGATACCCATTAGGGGAACAGTTCTAGCATAGTCAGATGTTCACTGAAGTGACAAAAACATGCACAATCCCAAAGTAAACAGGGCAATATAATTTGAAGTTTTTTTTTATTGTAGGCTTTGTACTAAACTCAATAGTTTGTTCTGTTTGTACTAAATTGAGGTCCAGATGGTCAGATGTTGTTCATGGTTAATATGACCTGTTATATTTGCTTTGATATCTAGGTTTAGTTATTCATTGTGATATGAATAAATAGTATGTTTCAATATGTAAGCTGGGCTAAAAAGCTGTTCTGTTCTGGGTTACTGGCGGCAGCAACCGTTTCTGTGCATCATGTGTATACTGTGCACCTGTATTTAGATGTCATTACATGTTTTTTTAACTGTGGAAGTGCAGAAACCTGCATGGCTGCACAGAAGGAAAACCAATATTAAAAATGTCAGAGTCTGTTTCAGCTGAAAACAAGAAAATAAAAACTACAGGTCATCACAGCACTGAAGAGAAACAGTATGATTATGATATGATTTGTGAATTGTATTAAATATTTGATCTAATAGCACAGTCTGTTTATTACTCTTAAACAATCAGTATAAAAAACAGAAAAACAAACAAAATACCACTGACAGCTTCAAAATCTTTTGAGTTGTATTTTCTTGTACTCACAAAAATGAAAACAGTGTTTGTGTAACAGTGAAGCTTCAGTATGAGTTCATTTAATAGTTTGAAATTGAGTGGTGTTAATGTTTTGCAGTTTCTATAATGTCTAGGTGGTGGTTGGGTGACTGGTTTCGCAAAGTATCTAGGTGGGTGCCCAAGTGTGAAGCTGTGAAATTTAAGAACTAACAACCACTGATGAACTAAGTCAAAGAAGGATGAATGAGATGAATTCACTGACACATCTTACAAACCCAACCCAGTGTTATACAACTGCTACTAAAACAGTTTGTCTTAAAAGGTGCACTGTGTTCCAAATGCACACAGTAAGTACTACAGTATACATGGATTACATGAATAGAAGCACATTTAGAAGGTTCTCCCATTCTGCAATCATCTTGCATTATCTATATCATATAGGGTGCAAATATAAATGTGTCTATATTTAACCGTTTGATACAGTGGTCTCGGTTCGGTACGCCCTATAAATCAAACAATACGCAATTGAGCTGAAAGCTCAGTGGATCTGCGCTCGACTACTCCGCCTTACATTAAAACCCCACTGCACGCATCTCTGGCGTAGCGTTTCAGAAGCAAGCGTTTAGCCTGCCAGACTTTGTTCGTTTGCTCAGATTTGGCCATTTCCGGTGTATTTCTTCTAAACATGCGTCTACATGTGTAAATATGCTACGCAGTTAATTAGTTTCGATTTGGTCTGTTTTTACGACCGGAAGTTTGCACGGGGTATTTTATTTTGAAAATCCTGCCTGGCTTCCGCCCACTCGAGGTCCTCTGTGTGAAATGACGCGTACTGCTGGCTGAAATCGAAGGTCCTCCACCATCCTTCAGATCCGGCGTTTGGAACTACTTTGGTTTTCGTATTAAGTATGACCCTGAAATTTAATTTAAAAGCCGTACTTCTGAGTTGAAACAAATGTTTAAACTACAAGCTGAAAAAGGCATGGAGATTTCTCTTTTTTGTATCGAAAAAATATCGATACAATCGATATAGTATATAGTAGTATATAGTAAGGAAATAAGTACAGAATTGGGACACAGTTCACAGTTTAATAAGTGACGGCTGAAGACAAACATAAGACACTAAATTACCAGATGAAGACTGACAGGTTTTTGTGTGAAAACTAACTCCAGGAATCCCTCACCATGTGGATGGGTCTGTCCATGACATAGAGCTCTCAGCAAAATTATGAAATAATTATCTAATAATAATAATTGTGTTTTCTATTGTCTCCTCAGTCCGTGACAAAAAAGATCTTCCCTTGGACCCAGTAGATCAGAAGGACCAGGACGGATCCTTTGATTACCAGTAAGTATATATAACAGACCTGCATTAGAGTGGACATGTCTGATTTATGTCTACACCACCTTAGACCACTCGTAGTATGAGGACTTACGTTTTGGGTACTGTAGTACAGGACATTTTTTGCCAGATTATAAAAAGTAAAAACAAATACATTTTAGTCGTTTCACACAATTTGAGTGTATGGGGTGTAACATATTAAAGCAGACATAAGTGGCTTTCCTTTAACATTTAAGTAAAGATTGACTGATACTGAACACAAAAAACTTTTCAACAACAACGTATTATTTTTGTTGCACTATAGAAAAGATCAAACCTACAGACAGCTTACAAGTGTATATGCTGCAAACAGCTTGAGAAGTAAGCACAAGGTTAAATCCACTTTTTAAAAGACAATACAGATAAATTGAGCCAGTCTCCTGCCTGTAATCAGCTGTGTGTATCTCTTGTGTTTATTGCTGGAGGTGGTCTCTCATACAGAAGCTCCCCGTCACTCTGTCTGTCAGCAAGCAGCAACCTTGTCGATTCTTCCTGGTTCTCTCCACAAAACACTTTGCAAGGCCCTGTGATACACGCAAATTCTTCACTCAAAGTTTAATACTCGCAACAAAAGTATTGTCTGTTAGACATGAACAACAAAAATTGATATGGCTATTTGACTTTGATTGACTTTTTATGTAATCTCATTGCACATTTTTTGCTTTCTGTGTGGATATTTAACAAAGGTTCAATGAAAAGAGATAGATATACAGTAGTAACCAGTCCTGTCTGCCAAAATAGTCAAGTGAACCAATGCAACATCTGAAGAGAGGAGAAAGAACAATTTATGTGAAAACGGAGGTGCAGACTGTGTAGTGTGGACACTGATGACAGTTTTCTGGCTCAAGCAGCTGAGGCAAAATGCCACCCTGCTGTCCAAACTGCCATTCCAACAGCAATCTGGACATCTAGACACCACTTCTTAAACCTCACCTCATGTGAAGTATAGGCAGTACAGTCAACTGAGAATCACGTTTACAACACGCAGAGTAGGCTTTGTGAGGATGTACTGTATACACTGTAGAATGTGTCTGTGCAGTATGTGTTGGTAAGTGATGTGTTCTTTGCTCCTTTCAGGTCCCACTGATCTCTGTGGCTTCATTCTTCTTAATGAAGAATGAGTCTGTCGTTTTCTGTCCACTCTGACTAAAATCATGTTGGATTTAATCAGCTTTATATCTAAGTACATGTTCTAACTCAGCTGTGTGAGAGTGGCACTAAAACTTTAACTTGTAACCGTAGACTGTGCTACAGAATGGGAATATACTGTAACATTCATACATCAATACAGGAAGGGTCCTGTCTTTTATACTGTAGTATTCAGACTATGTATTAATGTATAGATATATATCCACATACAGCACAGGGGAATGTACATACATACCGTATCTTATTATGTAGCTTTGGTTAAAATGTGAAATGACAGTTTGACAGACACAGCAGTGCATCTGGTAGCATTAAAATTCACAAGATGGTTCTACAGGTGTGATTAGCATTTATTAGCACCTGTGTGCTGTGCTGTTGTGCTTCATACTGTGTGAATAATCCATCCAGTGTGTGAGATCCTGTTTTTGCTTTTTAATCAGTAATCAGTCTAACATCAATACCAAACCCCTCCTTCACAGTCAAGATCATTGCTTTACTCTGACACTGACCCAGACTCCATCCCTGGTGCTAAACCTCAAGTCCACTCAGCTGTGTGTGTGTATCTGTGTGTGTGTGTGTTTGTGTGCATGCAAGTTTGTCCTCCTTCCTTTCTCTTCCTTTCTCTACACTTCCTCTCTCTTGCTGTCTCCCCTGTTTCCTCACATCTTGCCACTCTCTTTTCCCCATGCTGAAATGGGTCATCTGTCCCTGACAGGAACGAAAACGAGAACAGGTACTTTGGATTCGGCACGGCATCTCTCTTGGCCTGTGCATGTCGGGGGGAGCAGATGTTTCCCCTGAGCTGGGGAGAATGGGGAGGGGGGTTATGGTGTAGCTTATTTGGGGAGGCCAAACAGGACAGTGCTGATTAATGCATTGCTGGCTCTTTGGTCAGTCTGCAAAGAGTGCATAGTTTTCATTTATAATATCAGCATTAACAGCCCAGCTGGCTTGCGTTACTTTTTAAAGCAGCATTTGAACAAAGTGATAGACAGAGGAGACATCATAGTGAACAAATATGATTAGCAGAGATATTTACAGGATGGCTGTGGTTCCTTCAGGGGTGTCAAATTCAACATGAAACTATTTCATCAAACTAATCTGTTAATTTGAAAAACAAGGCAAGGGCTGCCTGGCTTCAGCATTATCCATAATTTAGCCTGGCTTAGCATAAAGACTGGAGCTAGTACAAAAACACACAGTATATGTAAACTTAGCAACACCTCTAAAGCACACTGATTGCTGATGTCTGTGTAATCAACAGTTTATCCATCTTTTAATTCCTCTGTGTGTGTGTGAGTTTCCAGAAACAAACACGTTTTGACGTCATGTTATATATATAAAATCTGAATAATATAGAATAATAATATAGAATATAACAATATAAAGCCTACTGAAATATGAAAACCTTAAAAAAGGCTTTGAGCAATTTGTTCACAACAAAGAAATGTTCACAACAAAGAAAATAACATAATTACACAGTAATTCACAGGAGGTCAAGGAGATAGGATGCTTAGATAGGATGCTTTATCTCCCACAACACAGCAGAGACTGTTCAGGGCTGTGTTCAGGCTCAGACCTAAATATAAAATGTGTGTGGTTAATCACAGCCTTGGCTCAGACCTAGGCTCTTATAGAGCCGCATGGAAAGAGCACATTAGCAGTCACAATATAATGTTGTGTCATGCCTACCAGGCAACCCTGTAACAAAGAAGAAGCATTCGTCCCTATAACCCCATCAGGCTGTTCACGGATCAGCTCTTCCAGCAGTACAAGGAGATGTAGTGATCCCAAAAAGCAGCCAGAGAGAACAGTATGGGAGGTCTTGCACCTTTTTTTTCTTCCAACCAAGGCACCAACATGTTTTTCACCCTTCTAGAGGTTAATTGCATTGTTTTTCCTCCACTGGCTGACATTTAAAAAGCATCCGCCACCAGGTGCATGGGGCGAGCGATGGTGAGGGAAATCAGTCTGGCTCATAGTGAGGGCAGGAGGGACAGGGCGATCTATGTTTGGCACAATTTGACACCCTTAAGGAACTGATTTAGGCCACAAACAATTGGAGAAGAATTGGAGGACAAAAGACTGAATAAACAGTAAGATAGAAACACAAAGTTATGGCCTTAAATCTTAAAAGGAACAAAATACTTTCCACCTCCTGTTTTCTCCACCTTGTTTTGAATTCGGTCCTCTGTCAGAGGATCTTCAGTGCGCAGGACAAGAACTTAACATCAGCTCTTAGAAAAACAGTTTTTGCCATCCCGCATGAAAGACACATGCGCTTTAGATTATTAGATGTTAAAAACATAAATCCAATTTATTACAACCTGGATCTTTATTTTTGTAGTTGCCCATGAGTATTGTAAAACGACAAGTGAATTGCTCAGATCTGGGATGCAGCAGCTTAAAATATATCAGAGGGGAAAGAAACACAGGCAACAAAGGGGAACGTACAATTACCTTACTTTACCCTTAGTGGTTTAAATCACCTGGCTACACTGCTGGCTTGTTCACAACCCAACCATGTTGCCAGACAAGACTGCTGATATTGGATGAGGTATTGAATCATCCAGTGCGTGGTCATTAGCATACTGGGTTGCTACAGTCAGACTGCTTGTGTTTCTTGTCTCCATGCTCCAGTATAGCAGCAATTGGTCAATTCTGTGTTTTTATAACTAAAAGGAATGATGGCAAAACTACAAAAACAAGACCCAAGTGGTAACAAGCTGGTATTAGATGGCTCCAACGTGCTATGCGGCCCTTTTTCATATGGACAATAACAAAATGATCATTTATTTAAATTATTATTATTCAAAGCTAAAACCTCTACTTTGTTTCATGTCATTAGGATTATGATTTAAATGTATATACCTGCACAGACAATGTTAGACATCCTTTCTCAGTCTCTGTTTATGTAGCATGTGTGGTTATCTGTCTGTCTCATCACTGTCTTTCTGTTCTACCCACCCCATTTTATGTTTGTCTTTTGTCTCTTTTGGGCATTTATTTTCCTCATTGGTCCAAAGCTCTCCTCAAAGGTATGAAAGAAGAAGAGTCTCCTGCATCACCACCTGAGTCCTCTTAATCCTGCTCTAAGAAAATCTCACCCTTTATTGCTCATTCGCAGTGCATTTTAATCAATTAATGTTCATTAGAGCCATTCTGATTTGTTTACATCCTAATACATTTTATCCACTAAATTAAAGCATTTAGAATCGTAGAAACAAAGTCCCCAATAGGAATCTCTCATATTAAGCTGAAGTTGACTTCCTGACTCTATAGTGACATTAAAATCTGTCTTTTTCATGTTGTGAATGTTGGAGATGGGCGAATTTACATTTTGTTATGCAAGGAAGGTTATCTGAAATTCACTCCCATTTTGAACTTACCTCACCCGCCTTTGTTCTTATACTTAAAAAAATCACATAATCAGATAATTGAATCATTCCAGACTCTGCCCTATTTCATTCTGAAGATAGTTTGAAATCACTGAAATAAAAGGCTCTGTCTTGAAGCCCCCCCTGCTCACTGAAATCGGTGGTGCAGTACGGTCAACAAAAGAAAGCAAGCTTGGCGACTGCTAACGGTGCAGGTGGATTGAAAGAGGCTGTGCCTCTTGGCCAGATTTATTTAATTAGCTGTTAGAGATGTTATCTTAAATCGTTTCGGTGGCACTGGTGCATCGAGAAATGTGCGTCTGATTCACTCCTGACATACTCAAAGGACATCAAGCCACTTCGGTCTTCCAGCTGCTGGAGTGCTCACCTTACTACACACTGCATCTGATGTATTGATGAGTTATTGACGGCGCCTGAATCGACAGTCTACAGGCCTTCTGCTCACTTTTGATAACATCACTTTTCTTCAACTACATACACACTGGATCTATTAAGCATTTGGTCAGTGACACATTCTCGCTGTGTGGGCTCTGGGCTCAGCATATGATGAGCCACATAAATACTTTAGGATTTTGTAAACCTGTCAGCAGGACAGCACTGTTTCTCAGGGTTAGCAAAAAAAAAAAAAAAAAAGGAACCCTAACAAGAGCATTTACGGAATTACACAACAAGATTGTTAAAGCCATTGGAAAGATGATAGCCATGGTTAAAAGAGGATGATGTCTCATCCAAACCATAACAATCAAAAACACATTTTCACCTCTTTCTCAGATATTATGAATTACAAAAATATTACGTTTATCCACCACAACCCTTGTTTACGCTAATCTCTCATATCATCTGTTCATCTCTTTACCTTGTTACATGTCAGCCATTGTTTCACTGTCTCTGCTTTTCTTGCTGTCTCTATACTCTATGGTGTATACTACAGTTTTTTGCGGTTTGGTTAAATTCTGGATTTTGGTTTGGAGTTTGCTGGATTCGAATCGCGTCAGACTTTGATCGTGCTGCGTCTGCCCCGGGTCCATTTGTGCTCTCGGTTGTATGGTTTCTAAAATGTATCACGTGATGTGTGGTTCTCAGTGTTTCAGCATGTAGCATGATCACTCAGAGAAGCTATGGCGTAGATTCTGTCCTCTCTTCAGAGAATCTCAATACATGATGTTTATTGAAATGCAATGCACAGACATGAGCAGAGAAGAAAAATCCTGCCGAAAAAATATTTTTTACAACTTTTGCATCCTTCAAATGCATTTCTTGCTGTTATGCTACTGGCTTGGTCTGAGACAAGAAAGCTAATGCTAGCCTGTAGCTCTTTCTCCCTGTGCATGAAGTTCTCTTCCCCTTTAAAGTCAGGTTAGGAGACATGCAGCCATGCTCTGAAATGAGATCAAGCACAGCTCCACAAATGATCTCATATCAGAATATGGTCACCATTTAGCATGTGTATGCCAATGTCTTATTTGAATTTTTGAGGACAGTATTTATCTTTTTCGAATCACCCATTTGCTACAAAAATATTGTATCTATACTTATTTGCTAATATGTTTTGGAGGAAATGTAATTGCTGCCTATTATATTTTCATTGGCAGTGTTTTTTCAGTATGATGTTCTTATGGCGAGCAGACGGGATGAGATGGTCACAGATCATTCTGTAGAGTGCAGGACCATGATCAGTTTGCAGATTCATTCAGTATAAACATGTTGTATTTGCAGTGAACAGTTTTCTATGTTACGCTGATCTAGAATATTCTCCAGGCTGAATTACATTTCCTACAAAACACATCAGTGCAAATCAGTCATCGTCTTTTTCAGGAGACGGGGTTGCTTTTAAAATACAGAGGCGATTACTGTGTAGTGTTTTGCAGAATTAACTTTTAACTGTAAACAGCAAGCATCTCTGGTATAAAATACATACGCAGCTAGTTTTTAAAGGATAGATTTGGAATTTCTCAAGTCCATTTCATACAATACTCACATGCCATGTGTCCTCTGTCTGTACTGGTCATAATGTCATTCCATTTAAGCTTGATGTTGGAAAAAATCCCTTCTTGTTCCATGCAAAACTTAATTCTGAAGTTCAGCTGAAGCTGTTTCTCACCAGATACTTTCCTAAAGGTGTCTGCATCAGTGCCCAATCATCAGGAAACTCTTTTAGATAATGTTAGGCATCGAATGATTCACTCGTATGAACAGAAGTCAAAGTTTTATGACAAAGCTATGACAGAATGATAATTGGAATAGGAAAACGTTTCTCTCTAGTTGTAATAATCTGAAATGACATTTAGTTATCCTCAGGTATCAGCCATTGTCAGTCATACAACCAAGATGAGGGAAGGAGGCCATTTATTGGAATATTTTTTAACTTTTCATTTGTGGAGAGCAAATTTACCCCAAGTTACCAAAACCCACCTTCATCACTTACAATATAGTCACTCTATGAAGTCCAGTGTGGTCAGGAGGAATGAATACAGTGAACGAAACTCTCCCGAATGACATGTGAGTACGGTATTAATATAGAATAGAAAATATTCAAACCTATCCTTTAAGGAAAACATGGAAAAGAAATGAATCGTAAAAGTAAAACTTCTAGTCTGATGAGGCCTGAGTGACGGTAACCTCACCAAGAGTTGTCAATGGAAAAGCTGAAAAAAAGGAATTTCCATCATTTCTTTACCTGCAATACCCATAACCTTTCACTTTCCCTTTTTAACCTGTGCCGATGTGGACGACCAGGTCCCAAACTCCTACTGTTACTATGTAACAACATCCTGCTCCCAATTTGAACCGCTAATACTTCCTGTCATTTACCTTTGCAGCAGCGATGAGGACAACAAGCCTCTGCAGGGCAGCCAGACCTCGCTGGACGGCAACGTGAAGGAAAGTGACGACAGTCTGGTGGACTATGGCGAAGGCGGTGACGGCCAATTCAACGAGGATGGCTCTTTTATCGGACAGTACACAGTGAAGAAGGACAAGGACGAGACGGAGGGCAACGAGAGCTCTGAGGCCACCTCGCCCGTCAATGCCATCTACTCACTGGCGTAGCGGCATTGTATTACATGGGGGACTCAGTGGCACCTTCTGATTTGAGGGTGTTATAACAAACACGACACCATACACCGTACACACACACACACACGAATATATTAATATATGAAATACATTAAAAACAGAACAAACGCAGCAGGGCCTGTCTGGAGACTGTGTAGGCTTTCCTCTACAGATGAAGTAACAGGAGAACATGGGAGTGGAATTAAACCACAAGCCTTTATTTTATGTTTCCAGCTCTAAGAAATTGGCCCCTTGGAGGTGACGTTTGGACAAAGTGGACAGTGCTCGTTTTCCTCTGCGCTCTGCCTGCCCTTTACCCACACAGACTTGAAGTGTGCCTTCGGGGGCAGCTTTCAGCACTTGGAGGCATCAACAAGCGTTCTTTAGAGATTTTTCTTTGGTTCATTTTGGGTCCGAACATTTTCAGTGTCCGTGCTCTCCTTCTTGATGCGTCCCTCATACCTCTGTGTAGCATCACAATACAGTACACACAGCAGGTCCCATACACCCACACACATACAAACACGCACACACACACTGGCCCCATCCTGTAACATATCAGCTACTAACCATAAAACTCAACAGGATGCCGGCAGATATGTTTATCATATTGATATTTACGCAATGAAAGATTTTAGTTTTTCCACAGCTGGTAGACGAGTCATTGAATCTAAATGAGTGCTGTATACAGTCATGGCACACATTTTAGTGCCCTGCAAAACTATGCACTACCACCTCCTCCATACCATTTTGGGTTGAATCTGGTTAGTAAAAGTACACATTTTGTGTTTCTTTTTTTTTCTTCTTTTTTTTACCACTTGCAGGCTAAATCATATGCTTTTATTCACCTGCCTTGTATGATGTGGTAGACATGTTTTTCTAACCTCTAATCCAATGTTGTAGTGCAGATGTTCAAAATGGCCGCCACTAGAAAAACTACTTCTGCCACAAGCGGTAAGCTCTGCTACAGTATGTTGTTAATGAATCTCATTTTTTAAAAGATGATAAATATTATTTACCATAGCATGGTAGTAACTTAGTGCAAGTGAAATGGGAAGGCAACAGAGAGAAAAGTTCGTTTTGCTCGAGAAACACCGCTAGTTCAAGACCTGGTGAATTCCCTTGTTAGCATGCAGGCTAATGCTGCATTCATGTCAAATGGGAACAGCTTTGTTGTACTTTGGAGCTGTAAAGCGTCCATGGTTCTGGTTTTTCTTTCTCACATGAAAAAGTGAGTGATGTTTTATAGCAAACAACATACATTATACACATCATACATTACAACATCAATCTAACATAGTGACACGTACACACACACACACACACACACATATACATTTAAAAAAATGTATACATGTATTATGTGTATATATTTCTCTACAGCTGACCTCCAGGATATTTGGTCAGTTGTAACACCAGAATTTTGAAACCTCAAAGTTTAAATTATTTTTTAGCTCCTGTAAGCTGAGCTGTTCAAGTTGGGAGCTATCATCTACCTTTTCTCCTGTGGGACATGAATGCAGCATGAGAGGCTAGAATCCTTAAGGTGTGTTCACACTAAATGTTCTTGCTTTGTGTTGTTGGCACAAATTTCATCACTGGATTGATTTTGCAATTTGTGTTTATTTGCCTTACAGCCAACGTGCAGACGTACATACAGCCATGACATATGCATAAACCTTGTGTTGTGATGCCACCGTCCACCAGGCCTCTATTTTGTTTCCTATAAAAGAAACAAAACCTCAGAACAGCCATTGATTGCTGAGGTGGGAAGCTTTTCACTCACACATTTCTTAGCTCAGTTTGTTTTGTTTTTGTGATGACTTCTTTTTTCATCACACTTCATGTTTAGTCTGAACGCACCCTGATGGAGCAATCTACACCTCTTTCCTTCCCTCTAATTTTTATAAACTCAATCAATTTCTTAATCATTACTGATGAAAAAAAAAAAGACTGTGTTAGGGCCGCGTAGAATACTTGAATTAAATGACACGATTTACAGCATGAAAATATATACATTTAATTCACACCACGTCACCTTTGAGATGAAATGCGTCGGCTTACTTTTAAGTTTTTGCAGAGGATGAAAGAAAAAAAGAAAACTGAGTAACAGAACTAGTTTTTAGAAAAACACACTCAGTATTTTCACTTCGCTACTTCCTGTAACCATATTTGTCATGTAGTCATTCTGTTAGCAGACGGATGGACTGACACTTTATTTGGATTTCTTTTTTTATACTAAATGTTCACTGAGTGCTCACTGGTTTCACCACCTCCTTTTGGCACTCATACTGTAGTTACCTGCTACTAGACAGCACTAAACCCTAAATCAAATAGATCCTCACTGCAGTTAGTGACTGGAGTTAACATTGTATTTCAAATATTTATTTTATATTTCTATTTATTACATTATGTGGATAGTATTAATATATTTGTTCATTTCATTAATAGACATTGATTTAATAATTGTTAAATACACATTTTTGACCAACATATTTTGTTGTTTCACACCAGATATAGCCAAAATAAAGATGTCTCCAGAATCTGTTATTGTTCACCATGAGAGGCATTTAACACAACAGTATGTTCAAGATATTTTTTATAACAGCCGTCTTTTCTGTTGTACACAAAACAAAACAAAAAAAGCTTATCTTACATGAAAAGGGTCACGTTTATCTGTCCATTGTGCTACTCTTCTTGTACTCATGTTGTATTACCGTTCCTCTGTGTTGTTATTCAGATTTATGTAACATAACTTTTCCACCATGCAGAAAATGAATATTGTTGCTTATTATTTATTTGACATATATTCTGTACATGTACATCCTGAAAAAAAATCTCTTATCTTTGTAAATATTTCAAAGTCGATTTCCCCAGAAAAATGCTTTATCCAAGAAGGATACAAAAAGTCACAAATCTGTATCCACCGAGCAAATGCGACAGGTGCATCTTTAGTCTGTCATGCACCTTTGTAATGTAGCTTTGACTAACATTTGCACTCTGAAAAAGTAACAAGAATCATCCCTCACTCTGTGTTGCCCTTTGCTTTGACATTGTGAAATATGGTACTGACTGTGGCAAGTTGATCAGTCACTTGTTTGATGATGGTTTGGATTCTATATTGTGAAAGAGGATTACGTTAGATTCTTTATGATGTAAATAAGATGTAAGTGCTCCTGCAATATACCGTTTGTAGCATTGTCGCACACAAGCTGCTAGTAGGCCTAAAAAACATGCATTTGCTGAGGTTTTGGAACAAACTCCCCTCTTGTAAACTGTTTGTCATCTGCATATACTTCTTCTTCCCATAATGCCTTTCAGCCAACATGCCTATTGTCGCATAGCTACTCCATTTCAGGGGTCGCCTTAAAGTCTGATCCTCCCACAAACTAAAGTTCGTATTATTTTATCTGTGTCTGTGTGTCTACATGGTCAGTTAAATCGTCCACATGCAGACCATACACACCTACGTCCATACCTATGTCCAGCCTTGCAGACACCCAATGTCATGCTTACCCATCTGTGGTCATTTCTGCCCACATCCATCATGTCCATCACGGGCCATTTTGACCCTGAATGCTGCATTCAGGCCCTCGTCATCAAATTGTAAATTCCACATTTCTACCAGGAAGTTCCTCTCAAAAGAAACACTGTAGCTTCTCCATTGGAGGAACTCAACAATTTATATTCTGTGGACTTCCTGTAACCTGAACCTTATCTGCCTTTTCACTGCACTGACAACTATGATCATTCACAATCTTGGTAGCTGAGTGCAGTTTTTGGTTATGGGACAATCAATAATGTTTTCATGAACCCTGACTGGTTACATTATGTGATGTTGGGGGGAAAAGTAAAAAAGACAACTCTCATATACAGTATATCTCTGTAATGCCATGTGAAACCCACACAGATACAGGGAGCACCCATTATGTAGCCCGCATTGGCTTTACATCAACTTTATCTCACATAATTACAAGCTGACAAGGATTAAACATGTGACCCACAATCCATTGACCACGTTTGGAGGAGCCTTTGAATTAGGACTAACCTTGTAGATCCATTATGACATTCTCAATCTGCAGACTTTGAAGAAGGAGACCCCTAAAATGGAACACAGCACATGTCTCAGTGACAGGCGGCCATTTTGAAAACAATTGTGGCCCGGTATTTCTCACCCCTTCAAAACAAAGAGTGTCTGATTTTCCTAAAGCACGACCTCTCTGCCATTAATCCCCTCTTCCAAAACTCACATTAATAATGAATTTTCTGCAGAAACTCAAAGCAGTATGCTGAGAGATTCAATCATTTTGTTTGTTTCTTTGTTTTTTGATGGCCATTATTTTACAGTATTGTTCACTACTTCAATGTGACCACTGGCGGTTGTTAGTTTGAGCACCGAGCACAGACATATTGAAAGAAACAGGAGCCCAGTGCAGAAAAAGAAGAAAACAGGAAGAAAAAGCACAGAGAGACCAACAGTGGTTTGGAACATACGGTTGACCTTTCTCACTGGACTAGTTGTTACGTTTTCTTCAGGATCTCGCCTGGAATCCTCATCCCCTCTTCTCCACATGCCTCCCCTAACAACCAAAGAAAAGAAGAAAAGAGAATTATGCATATTTGCTGATAGAGTGCTTTTTTTTCTTGTTCTTTTGTTTGTGCACCATGAGCGGAGCGTCTCTTTTTACTATCCGCATCGCCTCAGCTCACCTTTCACGGGGGAAAAGAAAATGTCAATGTGCAGTTTGACAGCTTTGTGTTTTTCTTCATTTCAAAATGCTGCAAAGCCTAGATTTTACTGGTGCACATGCAAGATTTCCAACAGGATTTCTTTCAATGATTGATCACGTGCTGTTTGGCTTTTTCTTTTTTATAAATTCTCACATTAGCATCTTCTTGTTTTCACCATGTGTAACAGAGCAGCTCGTCAAAGTCTTGCTTCGACACGCAAAATAACAGCTTTTGTAAGGTACATACTCAACAGAAAATGGCATAAATATATTCACCATGTATGCGTGTATGATGAGATGTTGCAACTTCTGCTAGCGACGCCTTCTTTATAGTAAAGCTATCTCCTTTTCTCTACCTCCTGATGGCTGGTCTCTGTTCATCTCTGAGCTTTTGTCATGTTTTCAAAACAGATATAAAATGAGACATTTTCAGGCATGAAATTTATGCTGAGAACTGTTCATAACTGATACATCTGACTAAAAATTATTCTTCAGGTGTCAACTCTAAATAATAATGCAATCTAAGCTAACTATCACTGTCTAGATATTAAAATGTGTATCGGGCCATAATCATTGTTGAAGCCAACGCAAAATTGCATTGAATTTATATCATCCATCTCTTGATTATCATTTGCAGTGTGGTGGCAGGCGGACTACATCCTGAACAGATCTATTACAAGGCTGACATAAACATGCCCAACCTATGGGCTGTTTAAACTTTCCAGTGTTTGGGAGAAACCTATATAGAACCTGAAAATAACCTACACAGATACAGGGAGTGTGAACCTTCATGCTGTACCAACATTCCATTACCATAAAGAAATGTTGCACTCAGAATGCATTTTGTTTTGTATTTTAACCATCTTCATAGGACTTGACAGGTGATGTTAGATAAGTTGGTTAGGTTTTATAGCAGCTTGAATTCAGGTTATAATCAAAAACATTTAAACAAAATTTGATGATGTGCAAACACTGAATATTTCACCAAAGACAACTTATCAAATGTTGAAACTAAGAAATGTGATTGGAGAATGATATGCCCCAAGAAATCTCTGCACAAAGGGACAAGGCTAAAAACCAGCACTGGATGGCTGTTATCTCCAGGCCCTCAGACAGCTCTGCATCAAAGCCAAACATGACTTCACTGCATGGGCTGCGGAACAGTTGAACAACTGAAATCCTACATGAAGTCTGGGGAAAACATTTCACTCTTAAGATTACACATTCTGTTTTACAGTGAGCCAACGTCTTTTGAAAACTGGGTTGTAGTAAAAGGATGCATCATCATCATTTCCATCCATTTTATATCACCAAATGTATTGAATACCAAGAAAAATCCATAACAGCTGTCAGTATACATCATATGCAACTATCAGTTAACTTTAGTTTAATGTGTAGATAGCTTGCAAGTGTTGGCACAGAGAGTAAAACTGTAGTTTCCTGTGTTATTCATAGTGTTATTGATAGTGACAGACCCCTCTGGCACAAACTGTACGTTTCAGGTGCTGGAACGCACTGTTCAGCTGAGTATTCAGCTTTAGCATTGCACAATAACAATGTGAGACTCAGTGCAGCAGAATCAGTTATTTGATCTTTCTTCTTTCTCGTAAAAACCTGCTGCCTACATCTCTCACGATGCAACTTGACCACTAAGTTTTATTGGAGATTTGGGTGTGGTATCCCAGATAGCAGATCAGCACTGAATCAACATTGATTCAATGTTATCTAGCTTTAAATATTCAACCTCAACAAAACCAATGATTGTGATGGAATTTCAACATTGAATCATTGTTGCCATGCTATTTGGGATCCTACTAGGGGTTAATGCACTTGAGTCACTAGCCTCAAACAGAGATTTCTTTCTAATGCCACACCAAACCTCCTTCTGAAACTACAAAATGCTTAATATCATATATGTAGTAGCCCTGCACAAGACCTGAAAAACCCATGGAGTTTTTCTTTAACTAACTCAGCTAATTGCTGGACCCAGATTCTGTCCTCTTTAATTAAAATCCATGACCTCCAGTGAATGAAGGATGATCAGGACACCCCTTCCGAAAATGTACAGGTGACATCACAGATATTACACCCACTTTTATCTGTTCTGTGGGGGTCAACCTCTCTCTACTGTTACATTATAAATGATCTGCCCACAGCTTCTCCAGTAGAAATCAATGATAGTATCTCCATGACCTGCTCTACCACAAGTCCCTATGCATCACAGTTGGATAATGGTGAGCTCTTATCTGTCTGGTGCCAAGTACATCTACATCCAGGAGCCCACTGCTCTTTAACCCTTCCATGTAAAGTCTAAAAGCCTGCATTATAAAACTTTGATATGTTGCGTAGGTATTCTGCCTAAAAGCTTTTACACACCCAGACATCACAATGATCATATTTTACAGTCATGTTTCAGTCCACAAAGTAGCCAGACCAGAACTTTATAGTGTATTGATTTATCCCCTATACCCAGGGATAAAGTGGATTACCCCATTCCCATTAAACTGCCATGATCATTAAGCTTGTTTTACACAAACGACATGCACAAAACCAGCTCAAAGATTAATAAAACACACTCTGGCAATGAATCTTGTTGCGGGGATGACAGAACTGGAGAGAGAGCACGAGGGAGTGGTTGCTTTGGTGGTGATATGTTTTATTTAAGATGGTCTGATCCATTCTGCCGTGACCCCCTCAAGGCTGGTAAATATTAATGTCTGAGCCATCCATAGACAACCGTTCCCACCATCTTGTACATCAGTGAGTAAAAGCCATTAGCAACCCAATACGTGGACTGGCAGAACAGAGAGAACTGGAGCTGCCTTGGCCCAGCATCTCAGAGGAAGTGTTGGGAAATTATTACATCTTCCTCCACATAAAAGACTCAGGTTTCTGCAGCAACCGAGGCAAAGGTTGAGAAAATAAATTAAGAGCGCTCTGTGATCTGAGTTGACAATGGAGAGCAGAGGGGTCTATGCTGCTACATATCCAAGTTTAGTAATAAAGTGGCATATATTCATTCTTTTAATGAAATTCAGAGCAACAGCAACAGTATTCAGCCTTTGACTCAGACTCTGGCAGCATTTTGCATTTCCATCCTCTGCACAGGCCTTTTTAGAAGTGTATGCTCCCGCAACAGCTTTCCTTGCCTATGCGACCCCCCAGCTAATCCAAAAATTTGTAGATGTGGAGCTGACATGGGATGAATGAAGCCTGGTTGGTGAAACTAGCCACCTGTGATCACACCCAACTGTTAATACTGCATAACTTTAACTTTAAGCCATAATATCACTTGAACAGGTGAGTTGTATATAAATTCACCCTGAGTACAGTTGTCATGAACGGGGAAATTAGCTATAGAGACCAAAACTGATTTTTATATCAGACTGTAAACGGGTTTATTTCTGCTGTGAAGTTGGACATTTGAACATGGGGACTTATGGAGACTGACTCACTTCTGGAGCCAGCCTGAGGTGGACTTTTGAGGAACTGCAGTTTTTGGAACGTGTTGGTTTTATTTCACCACATTTATCTGCATTCATATGCAGAGATCTGTGAGGCTAGCAGATATATGTCTTTCTCGCCATTTTTGCAGACAGGACCTGAGATTGCCTCCCATAAAAAAAAAAAAAATTAAATTTCAAGAAATAATGTCCTAGTCTCTCTCAATTATACACAATAAAAGGTTGAGAAAAAAAACCCTGTAAACTGTAACTTTTGTCTATGAGGTAGGCAGAACCTGGTCAAATAAATCTAAAAGTTTCTGCATGGAAAGATTCCATGAGGGGTTAAAGATTAGTCTGTTAATGGCTTCTTAGTCAATAAATACTTTTATGCAATCCATCATTGGTTTTATTAAGCAATTAGCCAGTCACAGCCTCTCAAATGTAAATGTTACAACCTGGATTGACTCATTTATTAGGAACTCCACACACGCAGCATACTCATGTGTTCACTCTTTCGGTAACCTAATCAATGGGTGAAATCCAATTCATTGTATAGTGAGTCACTCTGTGGATCTATAGGGAGCAATTTGATACCTAAAGTAAAAGCCTGGAATCACCCGATTAATAATCTTATTGTCACCAGATCATCACACATTCTGAGATTCTGAGATAACAGATAATGTCTGGTCACATCATTTCCATTTTTATTGTACTGTACTGTTTCATAACATTTCATCACATAAAAAAATATGTTTGGGAATCAGTGGCTGATAAGAGCCTGCTGTTTCATTGGTGATCCTAGCGAATAAATAAAATGAATAGCTGGGTGTGTTGGCACATCTTGAAGGTTGCTGGTATTCTGTACACTTTTGTTATCGTCAACAAATCGATTCAGGAGAAAAACATCATTGGTTGAGAACTTAAATTTTTAAATGTCCGGTGTGTTGGAGTTAGACAGCTCTATGTACAGAATATGTTTTTTTATATGGTTTTCATGTGTGTATAATCACACTGGTCCTTTAAAAACAGCCCACAAAAAATACTTTTTGAAAAATTGCCATAACACCTGAGAACTGTAGTTTTAACAAGCACAACTCAAAGAGACTATTTTCAGCAGTGCATTAATCCACATTTGATGCTCTAGTGAGTATTTGTGACAGCAGGATGGTGTGTGAGTAATTGAGTCCAAATAAAGTACCGTGTGTCCATGGTAATGAAGGAACATGTCACCAGAGCAACAGTGTGGTTTATTGATGTATTTTATAGTTTTAGACGACACTGGACACTCTGTGCCACAGAGGAGGAAGATATATGACACTGAGGATACACACATGATACTGTCAGTAGGATTTATAGTTGACTTTGGTTGTTTCATGTGATTTGTTCATCAGCCTAATCTCTGAATGTGGTTCCAGCTATGAACGTGTCCTACGACCTTTGTCTCTCTGCATCCTTCTTGTCTCTCTCTCATACTTTATAGTAATCCAATCAAGAAAAATCTCTTCCCTCAGAAGATTTAAAGGACGTCTGCTCTCCTGTAATATGGCCCAGAGTTTGATGTGAAACAAGGTGTTAGACAAACAATTTGTCTTTTCTCCTTGTGGTCACAGATGCAGTCGCATCTCCACCGGGAAACGTTAGCATAAACACTGACAGATGTTCTGCAGTCATCACAGGGCCGTGTGCCAGTTACCCAATCAAATCAACTAACTGTCCTGGAACACACACATACACACACAACTGGTGGGACCCCTGATTTAATCTGTTGAAGTGCTAAGGTCGCCTCCCCAGTTTCCTTCCAGATGAATCTCTTTATGGCAGAATCTCATTTGAGTCATCAGGTTAGGGGGTGAGGTCATTGCCAAAAATTTTCTCCTACGCTTCATCTCCCTTTCCTGGAAGTATTATTTATGCCATGACCTGCTAATTTTGTAATGCACCCTCCTACAAACATTTGCATCCCACTCTGAGGACCATATTGAGAATGAATGGGCTCACACTGTCCATTGTCACTGGATTGAATGGACTTTCCGTGGGGAGATGAAAATCACATTTAGGCTTTTTCTCCAGAGGCCATTGTCTGGAAACCACACAACGTACCTCAGCCAGACAATCTCTAGAAAGACAAAAGGCACTGGCGGAGATTACCAGGAAACGCATAGAATATATGGTGTACATACAGTACAGTATATGTATGAGCAAATCAATGTCTGTATGACGTCCACTGACATCTAAGTTGAGGATGAATGTGTGGAGCTGTAGACCAGAGAGGCGAGCATGGGCCACAGTGACCTAAAGTACAGGTCTGACGATTACATTTTCTTAATAAGAATGCTGTCATGGTTTGGGGTTTCTGTTTTAGCATTTTCTGTTTACTGTTGAAAGTTCTCGGGTGTCTTGTGTGTGTTTTATGTGTCTCCTGTGTTTAATTATGTGGCGGGGTTCTGTCTCTTGTTCCACAAAAATCCAGGCTTAGTCGGAAGTGACGTTTTCTGGTTTTATTCTCCACCTCACCAGGTGCAAACAGTGCCAATATTTACAACAATTAAGGTGAAACCAAAACGCCCTATATACACTTGCAAAAACAAACAAACAAACAAAAGGAAAAAGAAGTTCTTCAATCACTCAAGTGTCTAGCAATATTCTCTCAACCACTGTTACCTCCTCTGCAACCAACTCTCTGCTTACACCGATAAATTGACGTTATTAACAAAATATATTTTCCCCCCACATCACATGATCAATAATGCGCTTGTCATCCTCCTATATAATGACGTGTAAGATTACGTCCTGTTTCTCCGCCGGAAACAAACAGGTAAGAGGTGCCAGGCGCATGTACATCTTTCATTTGTTTGTGTGTGCGACCTTGAATGAGCGCTGCCAAGTGTGCACCCCTGGCCGCGCTACCGTCCAGTGGGGAAGAAGAATGTATGTGGTTTTTAATGCTTATGTCGGTAACGGGGGGATATGTATGTGTGTGCGCTGTGTGTGTGCGCGCTTTGTGTGTGCGCTGTGTGTATGTGCGCTGTGTGTGTGTGCGCTGGCCGCAGTCAGTGACGGAGCCGCTCCGTCACAAATTAGTTCTCTCATATTTAGTCCTCTTTCACCGACCTGTACGACCATGTACATCTCATGCAAAAGCAAATATTACATGAGACACACACCAGCTGGAGCTGCTTATGACTTTGAAAACAGCACGAAGGTTGAAACAGCCTGCTCTTACTGTGAGTTAGAGCTCACAGTCTCTGCAGTGAATCAAAGCAGACTGAAGGAGGGATGACAGACCTGGAATCAGCTGTAATGAAGTGCATCAGTATTTGTGTGTTCTTTCTGTGTGTTGCAGTAGGGTCTGCATGAGTGATTTACAGGCGGGTGGTACAGACTGGGAGCCCAACTAATGTAGATTTAACTAACGTAGAGTCAGTGAGCTGATATATATATGTGAAAATGTGGATCACAATGTGGATGAAACAGCATGAGGGTGCACCAAACGTGTTACAGTGTGATGATGTTATTTAGTGAGCCATGACAATATTATTATAGTCTAGTATATATTTATGTTTCAGCTTAAATACACTCTCTTACCAAATTAAAAGAATATTCAAACCAAGAGGTGACCTCTAGCTGGCAAATGAAGCCAATGCTGAAGTGCTAAAAACTGTCTAGTTGCCAGTTGCAGTTGCCACCTTGAATGGCAGTCTCAACTCTGTGTATGAATGTGCGTATGAAAGGGTGATTGTGATGTGTAATGTAAAGGTGCCTTGAGTGGTCAGAAGAAAGGCAGTGCAGTCCGTTTACTACTTAACCTCAACAGTGGCTTCACTTCACAACCATGGGAGTGGGCTCCTTGGAGATGAACGGAATGAGACCAGGATCAGTAGTAGTAATAGTGTAATGAAGTGATTGTACACATTATTTACAAACTCAAACAAACAGATTTGATGTGATTATTCTTGAACTGTTTAGAAGCAGTGACACTCCATGCATTGAGCCATGTGTAGGCAGACCAGTTGTACTGTCAGTTCAAATGCAGTTTAGTGCAGCGCCCCAGATTGTTCATAATTCAGCTGACAGTGATGCAGATCAGCGCAGGTATCCCAGGAGTAAAATCAGATCTCTGATCCACTGACCACACAGAATTGTTTGCAGATGTAGACTTAAAGGATGTCGCAGAAAGTTCTTCCACATAGTTCACATACAGAGTGGATCTGTTATCTGATGTCAACATCAGTCTTATACTGCTGTCCTGAGAGCAGCTCTGTGCCAGCACACAATGTTGATTCATGAGTTTGTAAAAAGTGGATGCCCTGCTGCAAAAAACAGCAATGTGATAACAAAATAATACATGTTTACATCTCCTGACCAGATTTATTCAACTTTCTGTACAAACCTGCACTGTCTGTGTGTATGTAAGGTTTGTTAAGGCGGAAATTGGGTTTTAAAAAAGAGACTTCTTAATCATTCTCTTCGTCATCAGTCAGTCCTGCTGCCTGCCTGCCTGTCTGTCTGAGATTTTTTATTTATTTATTTTTTATTCATTTTAATCTGTGGAATGTTTCCATTAATCTCAGTCCACACAGCAGATCATTTATTTGTGCTTCGTCTCTATCAGTCGATTAGCTGGATTGTGTCATGCATTTGTTTGGAGTCCACTACATCTCTGTCCATCCTCATCCAATAAGACACTTTATTATGTGTTAGCAAACCTGATTAGCAGGACTTGAGCGCCTTCCTGGTAATGAATGCATGTGCCTACCTTTTAACCATCAATCTGTGTTATTTGTCGTGTGTTGTACATTAGTCACAGACGGAATAATAAAACTCCTTGCAGCACAGCATGTAATGCCATTAATGTTCATTTGTCATTGGGGGGAGCTATTTCTAGGTGATGCGGTGGCAGCCCTAGCAGGGCTTAAAAGGCACTAAGCCACCACAGGCTCAATCTGTCAGGACTAAATTATTCATGCTGCTTAAGACGTCAGGTCACAGACAGGAGGAGGGAGGTAAGACAGGCCAGGCGGGAAAACTTACTGTACTGTATATCAACTGTATTTACATTTGGGGAAGTTAGGCTTGTGAGTTCAGAATTTAAAACCACAGAGCAACAACAATGTGACTGTGAATGTCATTCAAGATCTTAAGGATTGGCTGACGTTAAATCTTAATCCTCTGAGGTTCATTTGAAATTGTAGAGATTTGTCGGGCTGAACTTTGGAGCAATGTTTATGTAAAAGCCATAAGATGTGCATGTAAATATGATGCATAATTTATAATTTAATTTTAGTTATTATCATTCATGCTCCCTAGTAAAATCGAATAATGGATTTTTATTTTGGTAGTGCCATTGACGGATGTTTTAGAGCTGCGGCAGGCACGGGAGCATAAAGTTTTTTCTACCGTGTGACGGATTGTAATTTTTCTTTTTTGTTATTAAACATTGAACCGAATTACATCTCCTGTCATTCGCGTCAGGCTGAAGTCACTGTGCCTACAGCTCGAGAAGTGGCTTTTTTAAAGTTCAGAAGGAATGCCACTATAGCTTATAAAACTACATACAAATTATTGGACATGTTGTATATTTTCATAGGATGGAACAGCAAACGTGGCATAGTGTCCACTAGCAGCAACTTAGCGTAACTTAAAGACAGGGAAGAACAGCTAGTCTGACAATCAGCTTCATATTTTCCTTGCAATCAGCCCTAAGAGTGACGTGGAGCTTCTTTAATTCTCAGCAAGAAAGCAAATATTTCAAATATTTCCTTTAAAGAGAAACTAACAAGAGACAACTAGATTTTTTAAGTATCTGACTAATAAAAGATTAAGGAAATGAGCGAGATTTCACATATGGGGTGGCCGCTCTACTGACTGAGCTAAACACCGCCCCAACAAGATTATTCTAAAAAATGCGTACAGTGTTATTTCTTATTTAAATAACTGGAACATTTGATTTACTGATTGGTCCTGGCTAAATAATGAAAAAGTGTAAGTCAGACAGAGTATGAACTTAGACCCCAGTGTCAATGTTTTGTATGACCCTCTCTCTCCCATCCCTCTGTCATCTGCATAAATGACACTTTCTGCATTCAAATGAAGAAATGTGTTCATGTGTAGTGGTTATGTCATAGTCCATAAAATTGAAATGTTAACCAGGGTTTGGAACCGTGTCACCATTAATGCATCAAAACTTTCTGTACAGGTCGTCCATCACACACAGCTAATGGGTTTATTATTATTATTATTGAGGTTGTGGTTTGCAGTGTTGTACTGGGCTGCTGCTTCTAATGTTCATAAATTGATAATATTAATTCATAGACAGAACTTTCATAGTCTGTTTTGCATATTTTTATGTTCATTTGTTTCAATTATCAGCCACTCTTTGTCTTTATACATTCTGTTTAGCTTTATTTGTATGCCAGTCACTGTGGTATTTACTGCTTTGCTGTAAAGTTTAATTTCCTCCAGACTCATGCCAAGTGCCAAGTATAAATTAGAAGACAGAACCAGGCGGAGGTGGAAGGATGAGAAAGAAGACAAAATGAGACAGAAGATGGTGGAATCAGTCAGACATGGTGATGATAAACACCCTTTATGTATTGTCATACTGTTTATCTTGTTTAACATTCTGGTTCACTCTGCACTACAGCTGTGTTCAGGCTGCCTCAGTTTAACTGGCAGTGCTGCTCTAATTGTGATTATAATGTCTGTAGCATTCATTAGCATCTATAATTTTGATCCCCAGTGAGTCTGCAGAGTTCTTTCAGGCCTGGAAAGTAAAACAAAAAACAAATATCGTGAGCTAATTGCCTACACTTCGAGCATTAGAGCTATTTAGAGCAGCAGCCCAGTTTAAGCAATGTCTGGGTAATGTAATGAAGGTGTTAAATTTCTGCAGGCATACACAGTTAAAGAACCAGAACTGATGCAGGAGACTTGAGGGTTAGTTTGGATTTATTGAAGTGAGCTTGTATGAGATACTTATCCAAAGTCAGTGTGTTACCTGCAATAGACTATGGTTGGCATGGCTGGGAGGACCAGCACGGAAGCAGAGCAATGCATGTGGACAGGGGAGACAGCAAAACACATTTTAGCCATAAGAAAAGGCCCATTAAAAACTTAAACTCATGCAATATACAAGCAAAAACATCAGTTGTGTAAAATGTAAATAAAAATTCATCAAATTCAGAGTCTATATTTACAAAAATATACAGTCATTTAGTTCCAGCAATGATTCCAGTCACTCATTTCCACTGAGTCTGTTACTGAAGGATACTGAAGTTTGGTTCCTGTGAGCTGGGAAGCGACCATCCTTCAAATTAAACAACAAAACAGTTCCCTAGCCTGTGCCATCTAGAAGAACATATTTTTGGCAGCTCAATCATTTGTCATTCCCTTTTCAAAGTGCAGGATTGATTTTTGGTTTGTTCATTGGTTTCTTAAATGACCCATGGAAATCTTTTCTGGTGGCCTTTTGAATGGAACAAGGCCTTTTAAATACATGTGACACATTTTCTGGTGAGTCTCACCAAAGCTGTTTGAATTTGTAGAGACGGTTGTCCTCAATGAGAGGACTTCTTTAATTCTGCTGTCTTTTGTCATTGTTTATTAGTGGTTATTAACCTTGAACTTAAACCCACTTCCTTTGTCCAGTGAGCATTAAATCTGCATAGTAATATGAAATTAAGATTTTGAGTTATTGTGTTGGTCCTTTTCTCTATTCAAAAGCTGTGAAAATATCCAGGGGAAGCAGTGTAATGCTTTTATGTTGGAAGAACGTCACCTTCACATTAGATTTGAACTCTGTGGATTGTGTTCAGTTCCCTGCTACAGCTGCACCAATTTAACTGTTACGTTCCACTCCACAGTTGTGTGTATGTAGTGTGTATATGTTGGTATGCTGGTCTACACATATGTACATATATGTTGATGAAGATGTAGTTGAGGTGAAATGTGAATTACCTCAGAAACCTGTGCTGAATGTTAAGTGTAAACCACTTCATCTCTCTGTCACTGTGTAGCTCCATCAGCAGCCTGCACTTAACCTCTCCACTCATGCTCAGCCTTGGGTGAGACGCTAAGCATCATGGGCCATCTTAACACTTTATTTTGGGCGGCTGGTTCCAGCTCTCTCTCATCCATCATCTGCAACCCATCCTTTTCTCATCCATCTCTCTCTCAACGCCTCTCTCTCTCTGTCACTGTCTCCCTATTGCTTTGGCTTCCATCTTGTCTCTCATCATGTCCATAAGTTGAAAAAAATCAGGAGCAGCAAGGCAGCGTTGTCCTATCCATTGTCCATCTGTTCTCCTCCTCTCCTGCTCTTCATGCATGGACCCCTCCCTCCGTCTGCCTTCTCCACATTTACATTTTCTATCATTCACACACTCTTGATGTATCTTACATGCATTAATATGCAAATTTGGGCTTTTATCGTCATAACAATTGGATACTTGAGTTATGACCATGATCCCTGCATCCAATATGGATTGCATGTACTGCCAGACCTCCCAGACCTTTATATATAGTTAACAAACAAGTATGACCCAGTGGCATACCCTGCACTCAGACAGACAGAAGGCACAGTTGATGGATAATATTCATGGTTAGTTAGTTCATCACTGTGGAAATATTCAGTCGTCATTTATTACTTCATTTAATTAATAATGCAGCGTGTATTAATCTGCTGCTAGAGGGACTCTATCAATAACAAAAGATGCAGTTGGATGACATCATGATATAGGGATCATGGGCGTTGTTGTCTTTATTGTTAAACAACAACGGGACTTGACTTAGTAATTAATAAATGTAATTCATGTTCATGTCATGTTTCCTGTTGTCACTCTTTATGTATTCCATGTATCCTGTGTTTACTTGTGAAGACACACACCATGTAGCTCACTGTTACCAAAATAAAACCATGTGTGTACCATGAGTGTATTAGTTAGTTAGTTATTAGTTATTAGTGTAGTATAGTAGTAGTGCTGTGATACTGTAGTTAAACTGTTTCCTTTTGTCTGTCTTCATGATCTGGCTCAGGTAAGAGGAGCCTCTCTCATCAACTATCAGTTGCAGATAATTGATTATAAATCACCAGTGGAGCTTGTAATAATTTCATCAGCAGAGTGCAGCTTGCACTTGTCTGGCCCTGTGAGTCAACATGAGAAACAGCAAACAACCCAAATCATTACCACGGGGAAGAGCAGTATACAGTGAAAACACTGCGTGACACAAATCAATGTGAGACAGTGTCCCACTGGAGAAGGAAATGGAGCTAATTTGATGCTGCTGTCATCGTGGTGTGACGCCTCACCCTCCATTACACCCCTCCCTCCCTCCTCTGTCTGGTCCTCTCTTGGGAGTTACACAGTGACTCTTTAATGAGCCGCATGTATACACAGTGGCCAGATGCCAGCGGAGAGACATTAGCTCATATCACAGAGAGGGACAACCCCCTCACACACTCATCACCCATTCCCCCATCCCTCCCTCCTCCTTCCCACTGTCTCCTGCAGGTCCAGTGGATGGGTTTGCCGATCAGGAGTTAGCATCAGTATGGCTTTCAGCAGAGTTTTCTTTTTTCATTATTGTTGAACTGAATTAAAATCAATATTAATATTATCTGCAGAACTAAATATGGTCTATCTAATCTAAAAACAAACAGGCCTGAGTGACTGAGATGTGAAGTGGCCTCAGAGGACCTCCAGGGGCCCTGGAGGCAATTATTGGGGTCTGATGAATAAGTAAATAAATGATAAATAATTAAGTTTTACTACACTTTAGTTGAGTAGAAATGATCACAGCTAGAGTGGGATGTAATCAGTTCACTCTCCTCCACCTCCACACACAGTGTAGAGATTGCTACACAGTATTCAGTATAATTCAATCTTGAAAATTCAGTTCTATAACTGGAAACAACTTTTAGCTAAACTCTGAGATGCTCCATCAAAAAATTGTCAAAAATTGTCTGTTATCTAATATACAGTCATCAGGGAATATGTCATTCAAATGTCTCATAGGGATGATGAGGTTTTCTTTCCACAAAAACAACAGAACTCTCCAACAAAAATATTATTTTGACAAATGAAAAAGCAGTAAAATCATTGTATCAGACATAGAGTACAGTGTCCATACAGCACATTTTGTATTATGGCTTTATAATTGACAGTCTCATGTCCTCTGCTTATAATGACTCTAATCTGAAATGTCTCCTTTTATGTTTATATACAGACAAGGTCAATGAATGTGACTGCTGATTAATACTCCCTTGAATAAATCCATCAATCTGTCCTTTACAATGAAAAAAATGACACATATATAAAATATAGAAAAAAATATTATAACGACGCAAACAAAGTAAGGTGTCCTGGCTGTAGTTTCGGCTGTGAGACACGTCAAACAGTGCTCACTGACTCGACCTTATTCAGCTCATTGCTCCCAAAGTTAGAAAAATAAGTCTGTTTGGTCAGCTGAGCAATTCATATGAAATACACATTTTAAAGAAACATGAGTTATGAGAATGAACAGCAATTCTGGTGAATGAAAAATGAAACCTGTCTTTAAAAACACCACAAACGTTTATGGTGTTTTTAAAGACTTCAGTAGAATCTAATCGGCTTGATGCTGAGGAGCACAGACAGAGCGGAGAAGTAAGAAAGAAAGACAGAGTAAGACAATCCTGGTTTTGGTCTTTTCTTCCAATATTACCAGCTTTCTCATTTTAAACTGCTATCCACCATTCCTTCCAGCCCCAGCCCGCTCCACCTCTCACCCCCACTCCCTCCCTCTCCTCCGTCCCACTGTCGAGCTCTTCTGTGCCGCATGGCTAGCAGTGCCTCACTGAGCAGACACAACCCAAACACTGAGTCCCAGATGGGAGTTTCACTGTGTACTCGCTGTCTAGCTGCATGGAGGAGAACAGGCACAGCAGGGGGTGGAGGTTAAAACAAGTGCATCTTTTATTAATTGGGGGGAGACTTTAAGCAATCTTTATTAATCATTCACATCGTACATTTCATTACAGCCGCTGTCACTTTGGGTTTGGTTTGAATGTCGGGGAGGGCGAGGGGGGGCATGTTAATTATGTTCATGACTTTGACCATCAAATGCTTTGTTTGGAGTTCAGCTCTGAATTAGTGCCACAAAAATCTGCAAAGATGTTTTTCTGTGGGGCAAAAGTCAAGCAGATATTAATATGAGGTGTATAACACTATTATACTTTGTTGAGAGACGGAGGAGCAGACGTGAATAACAGTAAATAACCCTGACACACTGCTGGGGAAAGAAGAAAAGAAGAGCACACAACAAATGATCCTGATAGATTAATTGCAAAGTTCTTGTCACTCCCTCTGAAAATAAATAAATACACTTCTATAACTTTGACAACCAGGTCACTTTACATCAACCTAATAAATTTACTCAGTTTTACTCAGCGAGGTAATGACACAATGAAGCATGTGACTGAATCTGTGGTTCCACTGAAAGGATTTAAAATAGCGGCAGGTGAAAACATGTGGAGTGATGAGGAGGCTGTAATCTTTCTCACGAACACATGAAACAAACAGAAATGGTTTCTTCGATGTTTTCCACCACTTGAGCTTCAACTGATGCTGTTTTAAGCATGTCATCTCAATGCACACGCTCTGTCTGGAATGGCTTAATGGCACAGACTGAAGAGTTAGCGCCATCTGTTTATCACCATGAACCAGCTCCAAACATCCATCCAACAGTGGCACCTGGTGCATGTCTCCTTCTCTATGAGACTTCAACATGTACAGACTTCTTTAGAGAACAGCTGAAGTTGGAGTGATGAGGATGGTTGAAGCTCAGGATTTGAACTCTGCAATTTCGTTCCTAAATGCTTTATAAGGCATAGACAGTGCCCACTTTAGATGAGCCCAGACAAAATACTTAATTAACGAGTAGTAAGTTCTTAGTAACTGCCTGAATTCAAGAATTCCTGCATTAATAACTGTTCATAGATCATCCATTGGAAATGGAATTTGTGAGAGAATCGTCTACTAACACACTCACTAACCATTAGTACCGAAGAGTAAAACATTTATAACTGTGAAGGAATCGGTAAGGAGCGCATCCTCATCAGACAAGACAAAGAAACCAAGGACTGAGTTCTGGGGGCATTTCCAGAGGTTAATCATAAGTTTAAAATTAGACATATAAAAGAAAGACAGCTCATGCACAGTTAACAGTCGTGCGCTACATGGAAGATTAACATGACATAGATGACATCATGTAATGTAATGTAATGTAATCATGTTTATTCAATGTACTGTGATATAGCAGAGGCTAACTGTTCCCACTCAGAACAGCCTCCATTTATTTTTCTCTTTGAATGAAATACATATTTGACATTTCAGTTACTCTGTGGGGGACTAATGACACAAAGACAAACCAAGTCCAAACAAATATGACTGCAGTGCTGTGAATGATTAAAACACACACAGAACAACAAAGCAGACATACACACACACACCGTGTTATTCTTTACGTGACTAAATGTTGCCTTGTAGTATTTACAGAAAGCTAAAATGTGATTTGAGATTTGAGTATGAACAAAGGCGGAAATGAGCGACATCATTGTTCACTTAATTTTGTTGTAAGTAAGAGAATCTTGTTTGTCCACTTCCCCAGGGAGGCATCCTCTGTAGGGGTCAAGAGGCTAACAGGATTAGCTGCTAGTCTGAAACTGTCATTCTTCAAATAAGTGGATGGATTCACATACCTGACAGTATACGGGTGATTGATTATGGCACTAAGTATTGGTTTGCCTCTTTAATTCCTAATGAAGATGGCCTATATTGACTTCTTAAATCTAGAGGGGCTTTCATGATGACTTCAACAGGACAAGAACACACAGGCTGCGTCAGCGGCAGCTGTTGTGTTTTTGGGAGGCGCAATAAATCTATGAAACACTATCTTATTTATTATGCAACAACTTCTAGGTTACAAATAAAAGTACTCTATGACTCTGTTAGGGCATGAATTTATCCATATTTATTTGGAGCAACCATCATTTCAACCACTTTCACACTCTCTGTTTGTTAACAGAAAACACACAGAAACACATCCACACATTCATACAATAAGACTCAATCGATAACACAACCACAAGCCAACAAGCAAAACTAAACTTGGTCTGATACATACAATAGATGTGTAATAATTTCATCTCTGCAATAGAAAATGACCTTCTAATTATTCTGTCTGTCTGAAAAAAAAGATAAGTTAGAATGAAGAATTCCTGGCATTTGGGTTATTATGACAATTTTAATGAAGCAGATTAGAGAATAACGCACACTGATTGTTACAGTTAAAGGAGCCAAAGTCATTGTACTGATATCTTTGTTCAGTATAGTCAAGAACACGGAGAGCTATTTTAAAACCTTTCTGTTGTTTTGAACCAAATCACTGAATATGAATCAAACTGTGATAACACAAATACTTTATTTTGTGTAGTCACAGTTTGGGTCAATATAGAGCATGAACAAAGTAGACATTCCACTGTCTATGATTCTAACACATTACCATATATTTAGAAATATATAGTTACCATATATTTTGTCTTTTCCATATTCCATAAACATAAATTATTTATCTTTTTTGTGTCCTTTTTCAAGCTTTATTGTATAGATGCAGCTGAAGAGTGACTGGAATGAGGGGAGAGATAGAGGGAATGGCATGCAGCAAAGGGCCGCAGGTCAGATTCGAACTCTGGGCTTCCACATCAAGGACTGAGCCTTTGTACATGGGGGCTAAACAACTGAGCTAAACAACGCCCCCCTGAGTTATTTATCTTTAATTAATTAACTTCCTCATTTAAAACTGCAGAATTATCTGAATACATCGCAATGGTGACATAATTCAAAGTAGTAATTTGACACAAACAAACACAAGCTCTAAATAACTTTCTTGAGGCTGTCAGAGCTCTTACCTAATAAATAATAACTACCATTCAAATGTGCAGCATATCTCCTGTTGGTCAGATCACTTTTGATCCATACAACACCTCACAGCCAGAACCTATTCAGTAACAACTAGTTTTAATCAAGTTCATCAAATGCTGCACATTATGGACTTAAATTCATGTTGTAAGGAAAAGGTAGAGCAATGACTGAATTATTAACAAGTTAACCAAAAAATCCAAATCTGATCCTCAGTCTGCATCTTAATTTTGCTCATCCTCTAATATTATATTCTGGCCAGGTTCTGGAATTTTAGTCATCTTTGCCAGGAAGTAAATCTCTTTATTTAATCTCTTCATTATTCTATATTTATCACATACCATATGTGACATTTGACATTTGTTCCAAATCTCAGATCATTATTTGGTGGTCACAAACATAACATTAAAGCTGCAAGCAGCATTGGACGGGCCCTCGCAATCCCGTGCAACTCGACGGGCTGGCACGTCGGAAGGCACCAGTCGGAAAACACGCGAGCCTTTGAAGCGTTCAAAGCATTTCGTTCAATTGACCACACACATTAGCCAGAATTGGGACAAACGGTCAAATGTGACGGAGCGCCACGCCCACACCGTTTCATCAAAATTCACAATTTTGATAACTTTTACTCAGGAACTCTATATGAACGCACCTACCAAGTGTGAAGTCAATTGGATAAAATCCTGAGGAGTTCGTTCAAATAGGACCCCTTGTCAACCAGACTGATACACAAAGAATGGTGATATTCATTCTTAAATATCTCGCTTTCTGTTAATTTTAGCCCATTCCTCCAAGAGACTTTTTTGTTGGTCTTGCCACGTTCTACAATTCAGCTGAGGTTTCATAATTCTGAGTCCAAAATTTGTGGCGGGGCTGCCTCAAAGAAAAATTCAATGGGGCGCTATGGAGGAAGTTTGCCCCGCCCACTAATTAATTATGCAGCCAGAATGTGCACAATATTGGTTTTAATAAGCGTAAGATGTTTCAGACAGCTCTGACAAAGTATCTGAAAGTCCAACACTTTGGCCTTAAAAACCAGCCAAAAAATCAATGGAGTTCCAATGTTGAATCAAAGGGTCAAAATTTGATTGACTGCCACGCCCACACAGTTTCATCAAAATTCATGATTTTGATAACTTTTACTCAGGAAGTATATATAAATGTAACTACCAAGTTTGAAGTCAATTGGATAAAATAGATATGAGGAGGTCGTTCAATTACAACCCCTTCTCAACCAGCTGGAAACACAGAAAATGGTGATTTTCATTCTTAAATATCTCACTTTCTGTTGATTTTAGCCCATTGCTCCAAGAGACATTTTTGTACGTCTTGCCATGTTCTACAATTCGGCTGAGCTTTCATAATTCTGTCCAAAATTGTGGCGGGGCTGCCTCAAAGGAAAATTCAAGGGGGCGCTATAGAGCGATTTTGCACCGCCCTCTCATTAGTTATGCAGCCGAACTTAGCATAATAGTATTTTTAACAACAAGTTTCAGACAGGTCTGAGAAAGTATATGAAAGCACAAGAGCTTTGCCTGAAAATCAGCCAAAAAGTCAATGGAGTTCCATTTCCAAAAATCTCCACGTTTGACTTGGCGCGCCGAAATTCTTTCTCAAATGTCAACCCCAAGGCCTTGACAACATCTACACCTAGTTTGAGGAGGATATGGTCAATATTTTCCGAGCTGGACGTCATCTCGTAAAAGTGGTATTTTCTGTCGCCACTAGGAGGTGCTGTGAAAATCACCAAATATTTTTATGGAAATGAATTCTAGGCAAGACTGCCATTATATGTAATTTTACGACGACACGCCAAATATCGTGGCCCCGCCCCTCTGAAACTCACGATTTTGATAACTTTTCATGGTTGAGGCCTTAAGAACACACACGCCAAGTTTCAAACAGAACTTTTTGTGTGTCTCGGTACTTTACATACTCCCACTAAATACGTACACGTGGATCAAACCGTGTTGAGGGGCTCCTCCGTCAACTGAAACGTAGGTGGCGCCGTAGAGCCATTTTTGTACGTCCACATGCGATACCCCCAACATACGTAATTTTACGCCCGACTTTGGGGGGGTATGCAAATTTTCGTGAGTTTTCGAGTACATATAGGCCGCACACTGTGCGGGCTCGGGCCCTAAAAATAAACATTAGAAATCCAATAGGGCCTCGCACACAGTGCGTGCTCGGGCCCTAAATATACATAAATGAGATGAACCTCCACTCTTCAGATCCTCTCTAACTCTTCCTGGTTTCTGGTTCTGAACATAAATTGCTCTTCCACCGCCATCTGCATTCTTGTCTTTTATCCATGTTTAGTAAAGAACTGTTTATTTTTTAATCTAAATGTGTTTCTGATTCAATAAGCTTTTTTTTATTATTATTTCTTATGCTGCAGATATTCAAATGAACTATTCTTAATCCTTTTTTTGTAGATGTGGAATTACTCTGCACCATACACTTTCTATAATCCTTTTTTAAATCATGACTAAAAATGCATTTCATCACTTTTCAGAGCCATCACACAAACAGACATGTATACACATATGATATACACACATAGTCATAACTCATAGTTTTCCTGTGGCCTCTCATCTATTATGTTTTAATGATCCACTTATTACTGAACAGCTTGGTGTTCCTAACAAAGAATATGAACCACACTTTACATTTCTTTGTCATATGGGGAATTCTTGTAGTTCATTCATTTATCACTTACAGTACGTCCATACCTGTTGATGGGTGCAAACTCTGTGCCATCTAAGTTAATGTAGTCCTGTCGCTGGTGTTTTACAGCACTAGTTCAATCACGTCTTTGGCCAATGTGTCTTCTACTTTGTTGAGCAGTTCTACTTCAGGTCATACTGTTATGCACTGTTGGTGGTGACTGGCCAGGCTGTACTGGATGGATTCATTGTGGCTCTGGCTGTCAACATATTGATGGTTCCAAGAATGGGCTAAGACTTGGAGTGTGGGTGGGACTGAGGCAGCCTGAATGAAGTCTTTTTGCTGAAATTAGCCAGTGATGGCATCCAGTAAAGTA
Organism: Nibea albiflora; assembly: GCA_014281875.1. NCBI lineage: Eukaryota > Metazoa > Chordata > Actinopteri > Sciaenidae > Nibea > Nibea albiflora. Next base: position 368,975 of record CM024790.1, read on the forward strand.
AAACTTAAAGAGTAAAAAACTTAAAGCCTTAAAGGTGGGCTCAGTCACTGGAGAAAGATAGCTCTGCATGCTTCATTCATTCCCAGGTTGTGAAATCCTGATGATCTGGTTTATGGTGAATGGGAGAACATGGTTCAAAGTGAGCCAGTGTCTTTCAAAAAGAATTAAAAATCAACATTTCAGTACAAAACAAAATCAGCCTAAATGTTAAATAACTTTAAAATACTTGACCATACCATGAAAGGAAACAACCACAGGAGGTATTAGTTTGATATCCCATGTGAGATTACAATGTCGAGTTAGGAACTGTAACGCATGCTAGTTTTTATTAGTAAAAAAAACTCCAGGTCTAATTAGATCTGAGGTCTTCCACAGGGAGCGATGCAGTCAAACAGGATTCTGTGATGACAATGACATATTCATTACCAACTGTCAGCACTTTTTTTTTTTTTTTTAAAGCTGTTCACTTCAAAGAGTCTTCCTTTAAGGAGAAAAGAACAATCCAGCACCACTCAGCCTCCAGTATCACCCCCTTGCTGAGTCTTTCCCTTTTATCACACCTCAGACCTGCCATCATAGATGACTCCTCCCCTCTCTCCCCTCTTCTCTTCGCTCCTCCACAGATGACACATTACTTCTGCCCTGTCTTTCTTTTATCACCATGGAGCTCTGAATGTGAAGCTCTCAGAAGCAGTGGATCATTTGAGAGCTGAGATACTCACATCTAGTCACAGAGCGAGGATGTCAGGTAGTGTAGTGTTTCCAAACACAAGATTCTTAGTCAGGCTGTTGTATGATACTAATGTGTACAATTTCTAGAACAATGTGATTCTTCTTCTGACAGAGAACTGAAACAGTATTTAGAGCCTCATAGAGCCTGTCAATGCAGCACAATTTGACACACTCACACACACACACACACACACACACACACACACACACACACGCACACACACAGACAAACATCTTCACAAATGCATCCAGATGTTTGGCTTTGAAATTAAAACACTAAAGTCACACAAAGTATATGTGGACATCCAAACAGTCCAGCAGCATTTGATAGCTGAACATACCATTCTATCACAATGAATAATAAAAGAATGGTTTGATTTTATAGGATAAACTCTTATTCACTTTCTTGCTGAACACTAGATGAGGAGGTTGAGTCCACCCTCCAGTCTGTAAAGTGAAAATATCAAGCTGGTTAGCTTAGCTTAGCACAATGACTAGAAAAAGCGTCCTAGGCTCTGTCCAATGAAAACAGCCCCTCCCCAACAAGATCTGAAGGCTCACTGGGTGCTGTTTGTTATATTTTGAAGTGTGAGGAACTCTGCTGTAGATATTTCTTCATGGTGGTGCAGAGTGCCAAAACTTTGCTCCCAGAATATGATTCACATCACTTGTTCCTTGTTCAGGTGATAGCGGTGACAGGTTCTATCAATACTGACTGAGAAGAGATTAAGAGTATAAGGAAAAGAAGAAAGATAAGACATATTGTCACCCTGATCAACCATCTACAAGTACAGAGATTGTCCTATCAAGGAGATCAACAGCAGCGCTCATTTTAATATGTGCCTCAAGATAAAAAAGAAATATTGGACCATTTAACAGTCAGTCAACAACTTTGTTTAAGGAAGATCGCTGATGTTTTCCTGCTGACAGAGATCTGAAAACACGTCTTTGTGTCATTATCAAAGGTATGGACAAATGATGCATTTTGTTGTTTCATTTGGACTACTTTAAAATACTCAATACTAGCGGTAGACCCTGTAATGAAGATGATTTGATAATTGCGCACTGAACTAGAAAGAAGGGGCACACCTGTGTTGTTCATGTCCTCCAACTCATGACCATTTTGTTTAATAATTTTATTTAGAATGTTCTTTGATCCCAGTGTTTCCATTGGATCTCTTTTAGATATACAGAACATTTTTGTATTGTTACTCGGTTATGCAACTTTGAATTTGGTCCAGTGTTGAGAAAACGCCTAGCGACAGACAGACAGACAGACAGACAGACAGACAGACAGACAGACAGACAGACAGACAGACTGACTGACTGACTGACTGACTGACTGACTGACTGACTGACTGACTGACTGACTGACTGACTGACTGACTGACTGACTGACTGACTGACTGACTGACTCCAAGTGCATGTTTTTGACACAAATTGTGTTCAGTGCTAATCTTACTGACAAACACCTCAGGTTTCCTGTGACTCCTGATAATAAAAGTTAAGTCAAGTTTCACCACGTAAATGGTTGTGAAGATGAACAGGTTTTAAAGGAAGCATGCTGTGATAATCTCTCGTGATACTCTCTGACTGCAAATCCTTGGTTTTCAACTTGATAGATTGGTAACTCTGACACACTCCATTCATTCGACGTGTCCACTCTGATGGATCAATGCCTCTGCCCTTCATCCTACGTCTTCAGATAATGGGGTTTAATGGGGTCTGTCCCCTGAGAGCCACCCACTGTGGGATGCGGAGGGGGCTTGTTTTGGGGTAGAGGAGGGGTGTCTACCATGTGTTAGTTTTGTGAAAGAAACTCTGTCATAATTTAATCAGCATATTTGAATGACATGCCACGTATCCGTATTAATCAGACTAAGCTTACACTGCAGACCATCTGCACATGGGCCCAGAGTGACTCCATCTCTGTCACTCTGTAGAGGAAATCAATATGCACTCTAGTCAATGGACAGACAGGATGTCTTCTGTCTCAGAGAATCTTCACAAACCTGAACTCTCTCTCTCTCTCTCATTAGATTCAAGTACAACTGTCTGCTACAGCACACACGTCTGCTCTGTACAGCACTTGTCCTGTGTCCTGTGTAAAGGAGAGGAATTTAAATCTTTGATTTTCATCTCGGTTTGCCTGTGATAGAACATGGACTTAATGACTTAATGTCCATGCTCTATCACAGCCAGTGCAGACTCACACTGCAACAAAACACACTGCTTTTCCTACTAAGTCTGTTTTATCTACCTTACAAATGAGCCTCCAAACAAACAAGCAAACGTTCACAAAATTAATTGCTAATTTCAGTTTGCAGGATAAATAGCTAACTAGCAGCTGTGCCTTGGCACATTAAACATTTTGACGCTAGTGTGGTCTTTACTTTTAGTCTCTGGTACTACTAAATCACTTGTGATGCACTACAGCACAAGTTTGTTTACTTTGTTTCTCATTCCCTGCCAGCTGCTGTCAGTCCGACAGAGATTTCCTAAAACCCATTTTCTTCTCTTTAATAATAAATATCAATTAAGAATATACTTTGACTCAGTTTTTACATCCCTCCCTCGCAAACCCTTCTCCGACACTAGCCCATCTCCGAACTCATCCATCCATCTCTGACGCCATTTTCTCTTCTCATTCCTTACCCATCCATTGACCCTCGTCCCTCATCATCTTGGTTCATCCACAACAGGCAATAAACCTACATTTAAATCTATATCCATATTTGCGTTGTCTTTGTAAGTGAAGACACATTATCTGCACATTATATGCTACTGTATGTGTCTGCTGTCACATGTCCAGCTGATATGTCTTCAATGAAAGGCACTGATTTACTGCAATAATGTCCAGTGCAAATGTAGACATTCTGGGGTTTGTTTGAACATTCAAAAGGCAACAAAATCTCCTTCAATTTCCTCAGTTTGTACAGTACTTTCTATTGCATCTTCTACGTACAAAGAAAAGGAGGCAGTCATGATTAGTCAGGAACTCAATAATTGATATTCATAAAATGTTTTGGACTGTCTGATGTCTCGTTCTACTGGCAGCTTCCACTGTAGATCTCCCCAAATCCAAGAATACAGAGAAAGGCTCTTCAGTCAGCTGCTTTCCAATCACAAACTCCACTTAACTGAATTGTAAAGCGATGCCAGAAAGCCACTTGCGAGAATGGAAGGCAGAGACAAAGAGCAAGAGTGAATGACATTGTTATCTTGCCAAAAGTAAACTGGCTGAACTGGCAGAATATCGTTTTACTGTCAGGGGTGAAGATGAGAAGCAAAAGCTCAGAGACCATTTGGCAAAAGGCAAAAGGGATAAAATAAATCTTTTGAAAGAAAAATGAGCTGTGTTGGATGAGTGACATTCAGACAGAGATGTGAATGATATTAAAGTCTAACTGTGTGAAGAACGTTCTGCTTTATCAGCTCCAGCCTTGAAAAGATATTTCTTCATTTGTTATCCACATAAAGACTTCTTTCATTTCTCCATGTGTTTGTCCTTGTCCCTACAATGCACAACTGTCAAACTGTAATTTGAGAACATTACAAAACACACTATTTAAGTAACACTGTGTAACTTTTCTGCCATAAATAACCATTTTATATCATTTTTATGTAATCAGGTAGAACATAACTCTTTAAAGCACTAAGTCACACATCACCAACTATTTGACTAAGGTGATACTGGATCATGAACAAATTTAGCACACTGGGATTAAATTCTGAAACTGGAGGCAACAAATTATAAAAATACTAATTTCTACCAAGCGTCTCTTATGGAAGAGTGGGGAAAAAATTGCGTACCCTACTATACACACTTTATCACAACATACCAGAATGTAAATGGCATAACATCATGTATATTACATACGTGGCATGTATCTACAAACTTCATTGTCATCATCATTGTCTCTGTAAAATTGCCTTTTGTCGTGACACCAGTCAAAATGTATTTACTTGAATTACTTTCTGACTTCCCGTCTCTGTCTGTGACACTCACATGCTCCACGCACATCAGTTCATTCTGAGGATGTAAATCTTTACAGCTAAGAAATACTCAATAGTTCTTTTTATTTAGTTATGCATTTATTGTTTAAACAAAAGGTTTTTAGTTTTAAAAAATGTAACCCAAAAAGGAATCATTTTTGGGGACAATTTTTAGCTGTGGATTAATCCACATTTGGTGCTCTAGTGAGTATTTGGGACAGCAGGATGGTTTGTGTGGCACTGACTCAAAATAAACTACATTCGAATAAAGGAGCATGTCACCCGGTGAAACAGAGAGACTGACTGATTATGTTTTTAATAGTTCTGGACACCAATGAAGCTCTAGAGGAGTTAAATAAATACACTCAGAGGAGTGTATTTGTTGTTCACACATGGGACACTGGAGGTGAACTCAGGTCTTTATTTACACCAACTCCCCCCTGTGACATGTGCTGTAGGAACACACTGTGGACAAGGGGAAATGTTGCCAGTGAACATATTCCGTGCAGCCGTTACACTTCCTGTAAAACCTTTTAGTATTTTATATTAATATGAAGCAAATTTTAAGCAGACACTGTAGACCCACATAAGACATTGTGTCTGTGTCTGTGCCCATCAGTGACACCAAAATAATATTTTTGTATGACTTTAGGTGTATTTCTAGTTAATATATGTACATGTGCAAATACTGTAATTGCTGGAAATTCTGAATGTGTGTAATTCATTGATGAATGAGTTATTAATTATTCTTTATGGAGTCATTTTCCATATGGCCATATGTAAGTAAGAACAGAGAGCTAGATGAAGCTTCCTGCTGCAGCTTCTTTCACCCAGGTGTGTGCTGACTCCATGATGACTAATTTACTCTTAACACACACGCACGCACACACACACACACACACACACACACAGGACTCTCTGATTCTCCGCCGCCACATGCTTTTTGGGCAGATGGTGTGCCTGCTCGTGCCAGTGAAGGCATCCTTACAGTAGCTGATGGACCTCTGAAGCCGGACGGTGTATAAAAATAAAGATGCTGACAGGCCGATTCGTCCTGGAGCTTCTTTGGCTCTCAGCATTCGCACTGTGTATCACGCATATCCGGAGCCGGTGCGAGGTGATGCACAACATTTTCCAGCTCCTCCTGTTACTTTGACTTGGAAATAAAGGATCATGATCGTGTGACCCAATCACCTCAACCGGCTCACTTCAGAAAGGGCTTGATGATTTCCTTTCTCATGTTTTATAACTTCTGTGTTACATCTTGTATGTGATGACACATGGACATTATTTTACAGATCTTTCTGTGTAGCACTGTAATGCAATAAAGTTTATATTATCTTAAATATTTTTAAATGACAAATGGAAAGGTACATTATTTTCACATTTTACCAAACAATCTTTGCATCTTCTCCTTCTATAGTCATCAGTCCATCAAGCATCTAAGGGTCACAGACGACACTACCCTCACCCTCCCACCCTGGACACAAACCTTTTGAGTCACTCCCCTCTAGCAGGAGGCTGCAGTCCATCAGGACCAGAACCTCACACCACAACAGTTTCTTTGCATGTGAAAACCTGAAAGCCTGATTCTGATGTATGTTGCAGTAGCAGCTGACATCTCCTTCCTCTCTTCATGACTGATTCTTTGTTGTATGATGTGCTGCAGACAGAAGCATGACATCTGAGTCTGAAATTTGTTTTGAGCACTCAGCATAACTTCAGTGGCTCTCATCTGTGTCTGGCTCTCTGTACTGTTTGACATGATTCCTGTGGAGGTGGAAAAAGGTTTGTGGTGTTGCTAGGACTGTTCTGCAGCATCATTTGTAGAGTGATAATAATAATGCATGCTTTATCAAGATTAGTTGTTAGTGTTCAGTGAATTATCATGTTGCATCATCACAAATCACAGAGAATTAAAAGTAATATTTAAGAATAAAACCTAAATAAATGAAACCTGAATAAACACACACACACATGCATGCATGCACAACCGGGGTCAGTTGTACCTGCAGACAAACACATAACTCTTTTCCTGGTTTTGAATTGAAGTTAACTTAGCCAAATGTGCTCCATACACAGTACAGATGTGGTCTTCATATAAAGTGTGAAAATAATTAGCAGTTAAATGTTCCAGTTTTCTGGTCTCTGTCAGATGTTTATGTGACAGAAGTAGCTCCTCTTTTAGATATGAGCTCCTTGTTTTTGGCTGCTTGGAATCCCTCTCTGTCTTTCACCTGCATGCTGCTTCTGAAGAGTAATATCAAAAGATTTTTTTCCACACATTCCACACACACATTACACTGCATATTGTCAGATCACACACGCCTACCCCAACATAAAGGAGTAATGGTTCTACTCCTTGCTTCCTCTGGATTTCTTGGCTCCTTATCCTCACTCTCTCTAAAGGTGAACCCAGCCACATCCTTGAGGTTTAACATGCTGAATGCATTTCCATCTATACGACATTTGAAAATTTGAAATCCTACAGTCTTCCTCTTCACTGTCTTTGTTTTACATATTTTGATACGTTACCATTAGAGACTGTAAATCATGGAAAAAACATGAGAGCAGGGGTGGGATGTGAATGACATTGTGTGTTTACACAATCCAAACAGAATGAGTAGCCACTCTAGTTATTACTGTTACTCCTCTCAAGCTTTCCATTCTCATATGACATATGTTGTTTATGATGATCACACAAATCTGCAGGAAGATTTGAAACAGCAGGTCTATGATTTCTCACAGAAGTTTGCTCACTTAGCAGTGCTGTGAATCTGTTTACCCAATAGATTCACCGGAAAGCAGCTGACACGCTGATGTGCTGGACGCCCATGGGTGTGTGAGGTTAACAGCACAAGAGGACACAACTTGTCTAAATGCTAATTGTCTCCAGACAATCAGACGAGAAGAGGAAAATAAATGTGACAGAGGAATGAAAATATCTTTTTCTGGCTTGCATCACTTTAAGAGTCATTTCAATACAAAACATTTGGGACGAGGTCATGAAGGTGAGTTATCATGCACCAACCTTCCTGCGTACTGCTGCACCGATGTCAAACCACCCCACACTGCCACATGGGGTATCAACCCAACCATGCCTTCTGTGTACTGCTACACCCTTAACATCTGTCCGTCTACACACTGCAGTTACAGTCAGGACATTTAAGGTAGTTTAAAAATGGAATGTGTCCTCTGCACTTTGGTTTAACAGGACAAACTCTGAAGGAAAGTAGGTTGCATGAATTTTCCACAGCCTGTACCATTCCTGTGTTGTAGTTTGTTTGAAGTTTCCTGTAGCAGAATGAGCTGTGCAGACTTTGTGAGTTTTTATATAATCAAAACCACATATCTGGGTTAGGGTTTGGATGATTTGATTTTCACTATATTGAATGTAGATATTCTATGGTCAACATTTAGTATCTCATTGAGTAGTGAAAAGATATTTTGTTCCATCATGTATGTAGGATAGATAGAAGGTGGAGAGCTTTGGATAAAAAATGTTTTGAGTTTTGATTCAAGTATAGATGATGATCCCTCTGATCTGAGAGATCACAGAGCTCCTGTAAAGCGTGTGTCATTGAATATTATGAGTTGGTGCAGCCCATGGAAGTGTTAGGGGAAAATGTATTGCTCTGGCCAGAGTGACCTTTGAAGCCGTATCTGGGTGTTCTTGTTTTACCCATCTGATTGCTTCCTCATCTTCCTGTTCCTTCTTTCTATCCAGATCATCCCCTATGTTTGAAATAAAGTGCTAAGCTCACTCACTGGGCTCTTTCTCTCTGTCCAGATTTTGTTGTTTGACACTTTTAATTGTTTTTTGATTTGTGTTCTAAAATTCATGCAGCATTGTAACAATTTGCACATTTTGCAGTGGGATGAAATGTGTGGCAGAAATTCCAGTGAGAGATGAACAAATAAACAAAGTAACTCTGATATTATCTTTGTCCTTGATTTATTAGAGCAGAGTAAAAACTACAGTATAAGAAGACCACTACCACAACTTCATACAGAGAATAACAAGTTCTAAGTATTTCATCTGAAAGGTCAGAGATGATCACATCTCATCAGCGATTATCACTCACACAAGGTGGTTCAGAGTCTGACAAACAGTGAAACAGCATTACATGTTCATACAGGTCTTGCTCTGCCCCTGATTTGACCATAGAGCTTCCTACTTGAGGAGTTCAACTGAAGTTCAGTTCTGACAAGTGGAGAACTCTCCAAAGAAACTTATTTTAAATAGCCACTTATACCAGACATCATTTTACTTCCTAAACTCCAGGCTGGCTTTGTAAGAAGTCACAGCTATGAGACAAGACAAGCTGTAAACTGTAGTCATATTTCATAAAGGAGAATACAGTGTATAGCAAAATAGACCATACAATATAGCCGAGAGTGTAACAGTGTAATGAATAAATTTGTCATGAAGTTGTAGTTCTGAGTAATAAAACTCTTGAGCATTGTCAGTATGTTTGAATTTATGGAACCATAAAACTAAGTTTCATGCACTTACAGTGTCCTGCAGTGAAAGCACAAAGGGATGTACCTGGGCTGTAGTAGTACAATAAATATAAATGATATACTTTTTCCTAATAACATTGACTTCTAAGTCTGTTGACCTACGATATGTTACAAACATATATGGTATGGTATGGTATATGGTGCTGATCTTTCTTTGGGGCCACTAGTTCATTGTACATGTTTGGTAAAGACACAAAGACACAGTGCAAACATCTATTAGTGACCAACCTGTCATTGAAGTCAGAGGTCTTATGTGAGCTCCCCTGAGTTGCACATATATTATTCATTTAAATAAATGAATTTAGAAACATTTCACAAAGAGACTTAACTTGAGATCACTGGAATGTAATTTAAAATATTTTCCATTTCCCGTAATACTTTAGCACATTTAAGCCGGTAGCACGTAGCACGCGCTTACATCCATGATTAGTTATGAGCTGAAATGCGACATGAAGACAGTAAATGGAGGTCAAACAAATGGTTCGGGAACACTGCAATTGTAGCTGCAAACAGGAAATATAAAGAAGAGAAGTGCTCATATTTTCCACCCAACCAGCTCTGTTCAGCATTATATAATCTTTTTATACGATTGAACCTGCCTGACTGCAACTGAACATTGACTGTATTTTAACCCCCATCATAAGAGATGAATATTTTCTGAGGTGGTATGCGATGTAAAATGTTTGAGAAAAACTGCTTTAGTCTTCAGATATCTAAGACTTGTAGAATATTCCATATTCTTAGCATGCAATAGATTTGGAATGAGTAGCAGTCAATGGAGCCTCTGCAAAAGCCCCCTGATGAAAGAGCAGCAGCTGAATCAGTTCACTTTTATTCATCATAACTCCAAATCCTAACAGAATAACACTTTTCATACAGAGTAGGTTGAGACTGTATACTTTATAATATAATGTACAGAGAGCAGCATGTAATTCCAGCACTCGACTGACCAATACTATAGCTTCATCACCCAGTCTGCGGTTCAGCCAAAAAGGTGATGAAAAGCAAACATATAAAAGTGATGCTGAGGTTTCATAAAGAGACTGATACTCTTATTGTTGACTAACAGTCAACACAGCACTCTGCTGTGTTCCTTCTGGTTATTTTGAACCTATTGTAACATCCAACTTCAATGTTCAGTCTGATCTGCAGCCTCTTCTTCTGTCCTGCTGTGAAAATGACCCATTACATGTTTCAGTGTTTTCCCAATCCCCAAAGCATCAAACAAGTTTTTGTAGCTGACCATTCATAGATGGATGGCTGCAAACAAAGCTACCTGCTTGCACAAGAGGGCTTTGTAAAACAAGCAGTGGAGATTGTTCTTTCCTGTGCCTTTTTACTCTTACTCCTCTTAGACAAGTAGGTGAGTTTCTGTGGCAATTTTGTGGTGTTTTTGTAAAAATTCTTAATTTTACTCAAAATAAAGTAATTTCAGCCTGTGGACCATGCATGATGTCTGATGGGGATGTTAACAGGTACAATACGTTTTGCATAGCACCAAAACACACACACACACAAATATCAAATTAAATCAAACTAAAAATATGAATAATCCATATAAAAGAATAAACCAATATCACAAGAAGTGCTAAAGCTCTATCACAGATTCATGAAAATAAATCAAAGTATTCTCTTAAAGGCATCACATACGGTGCAGGTCACTTTAAATTAGAATCACTATGTACATAATGTGCCGGGTGCAAACACAGAAACTGTGAAACGTCTTCGTTTTGTCATTGCACAACATGAAGTACCAGACACCTGCAGGAAGCCTGCGTCATAAACACCTTATACAATTCACCACATCTGGGAATCACCCGACAGTTGGTTAAGATGATGATGAAGCACTGAAAGTATCTCTGGAGAACAGGGGAAAATGTGTTTATGAAGACGTGGCTTGTTCTTGTATGTTGCTTACAACATGCTGAGGCAGCAGGGAGCTGAGACAGTTGGATAAAAGTGGGGTGTGGAAACACGGGATATATTAACTGTTTCTTCAGGATCTTTGCACCACTGACATTATGTTGGTCTGAATGCTGTTTTAGAGGCTGGGAAAATTAAGTAATGAAATACTGTATGTAATGTTTATTTTCTGCATGGATAGAGATCATTGACAGTCACTTCTGTCTACAGGACCTCTGGACATACTGCCAGTTCTCTTTGGATCATACTGTAGTTCTACACACAGTTTGTCTTTGTGTTACACGTCCTATTTAGAATCTAGTTTATTTTGTTCCAGTCCTGTTGGTTTGTTTACCTGCCTGTCTGTGCGACTTATGCCTACTCAGGATTATCTGCCTGCCTGCCCGTCTCGCCATCCACCAAGCCCATCAGCCAGCTCTGTCTGCCAAGCCTCCACCTGAATTTCTTCCGCCTCACCTCAGCTCTACATTCCTGCTGGTAACAGACTTGTTTCACTTCACGTCCCTGTCTAGCGTCTACATTTGGGCTCAGCCTTATTAAACTGTGACTATGAAGGAAATGCATTTTAAAATGTTTGTGAGGCCTTGGGGATACACACAGTACATTTTGGTTGGAAACCAAACAGCAGAAACCACAGAGCAGAACTAAGGTCTTTTGATTGAGTACAGTACTATTGTGTTTTTCTTGTGCTTACTTGAAGGTGACAGGATACATACACAATATGTCATTGTGTCCAATGTTCCCATGTGGATGTTAATGGCTTCCTTCCACATTTAAATCTCCTTCATTGATTTTTACATTAGGATGAGCTGCTGTTTGTGACAACAATCAAATCTTACGTGCAAATTCATCCTATTTCAGAGAAAGGTGGCAGGATATCAAGCAGCTTAACAACACCATTTTGAAGACAAAATGCTGGAAGACTCCTAAAGCAGTCTCTCGCTCCAAAACTGTAAAGCTGACGACAAGCCAACAAGTAAAGGTCATATGGTTCCAACAATATTCAATATGCTTGAAAATGACTGTTATTGTTATCATTATTTTTTTTACATTACTCTTTATGTTTTTATACAACTCTTTCAGTGTAGAAGTGTATTTCTCTAACAGTCAGTACAGGAATTATGTGTGAAAATGGTGATTACATAACAGGTATACTGAGACTAAATCTCAGCCCACACTGATCCACCATGAGCCTTCTCTGGGTTAGGTGACTCTGTCTTCTGTCAACCAGTGGACCAGAGGACTGATGGCCCACCAGGGTGACAGCACTACCCCTGAGCTAAAAGAGCCTCTCAGGTTTCTTAGCCGGCTTTTAGCCATCATTAACATCGGCAGTATTGATCGTGTTGCTCAGAGCAACAGATGGACGCAGCCTTGAGGGAGATCAGAGTCTGGCCTGTCATTCACCACCTGGGAGTATGATATACTGTAAAGAATGAATGACGGCGGATTGGGCTGATCAATACAAGGTGGCAGTGATGGTGATGATGAACAGTAAATCTTTGCAAAGGACAGTTCTCTACTCTTTGACATGCCCTGATAACCTTAAAAATGGCTGAATTCCAGTTAGGAGCTCTGAATCCAGGGTCCTGTGATGTTCATGCTCACTGACGTGGCTTATAGTAAACACCCAAAACACAGAGCCATCGTTAATTACTGTGAACAGAGTTGCAGTTTGGGTAGCTCTACTTACCTTAACATCTTCTAACTGGGTGAACACTAGGCTAATCCTGTTACCTCTAACTGGATAGACTCATTACATTAATCATTTATTTGTAAGTAATGATCATGTAACTATCATGTTTTCAAATTGCTGCCATGCGGAATTAGCAAAAGGCAAAGCCTTAGCTGCTCAGAGGCAACAATCACATATATCTATTCCAAAATATTACAAATGTACACACATTTTAAGTGCAATAGATCACAGTTGATTTATTGCATTGCTGTAAATATGAACTGTTAATACATCAACCTGTAAATATTCCTCAACAAACAATGAACCGTGTAACTTACTGTTGTTATATGAACTTAAATGACATGTGCTAATTAGTCAAATAAATTGTGTTTAGGCACCTACAGTGTTTCTGCTGGCTGACAGATAGCCTGCTGTTTTGCTGCTGTCTCATAAACACTGTGACACAGAGCTTTGCTTATGAACCGCCATATGAAATGATAATAGCTCAGTGAAAATGAATCATAGACATAGAGCACACATTGTGTCTCCACTGTTCATTAAGTAAACATCCGATGAAAAGCACATTTTACTGAATTTTCCTGTACATCACGTAAAGACGTGCAGCAGTCAGCACACATGTTAAAGCATTATGAGTGGATAGTTTTAAAGCGTTCTCAGGGTTTATGCAACATTTGAAGAGTTTTATTAGATGAACATGACATCAGCATGATCAGCCCATGAATGAGAGGCAAATTATAAAGCACTGTCAATGAAAGCATCATAAATACAGCCCATTGCATTGTTGTTGTTTTTTTTATGTCTAAATGAATTTGAACATGTCTGCACATGAAACATGTTAGACAGTTATCAAGACAGTGGGCTCAGTTTTCACCGCAGACTGTGGTAGACACAGATAATTGAACCAGTGTGGTCTGATATGTACCAAACCAAATCAACCAACATTTAAATGATGACCTCCATCTCCAAAGACCCAAACCTCATTATTAAAAGCATGGCAGGTAATAGAATGAGCCATGATTCAGGAAATGAATTGCTCATTTTTCCCTTTCAATTTTATTGATTTGCTTTGGCGGATAGTTCAGAAAGATTTGATAGCTCCGAAATAGAACAGGTATTCAGGAATCAGCAGGAAATCATCTAGATGTCTGAATGAAGGAGAGAGCTGTCAATCATCCACTGTCCAGCCTGAATCAGATCAGTCTCAGGCTGATTCATGTCGCCCACATACCACAAGGAGCAAAACAAACATATGGATTGAAATCTGTGATTTAAAGTTTTTTTTTTTTTTTTTTTTTTTAAAGTAACTTTAACCTACATTTGGAAAAATAATAATTATGAAGAAATTCCAAAATTCAACTTTAGAAACTTTGATTGCATTTTTTAAAAAAAACTGTGGTGCCAGTAAATGAAATTTATCTCTCTGGTCGGATGGATGTCGGCCAGTGCCTGCTCTCAGTCTTTGTCCATATGTGAAGTAAAAGACACATAAGGTGAATCATATTTCTGTACACTGACACACAGGAAACATATTCAAACTTCATCACGGCCACTTGATACATTTGTCACTGTGCTATTTCATTAAGTGACATATTCAATTCATTTGCTCTTGCTGCACATCACTCTTTGTAAACCTCATTTGATAAATCTGACACACCCAACAGATGTACACATACACACACACACACCACACACAAACACGCACACATACACACACACACGCACACACACTCTTCAAATAGCCCAGGGACGGTAAAGATGACATGTGACAGTTGGTGGATGAGTGGATTTGTGTGCATGCAGACCCCAAATGAAAATGAATAGGATGTCAGGGAGCACAGAGGGCAGACAGTGGAGAGGGGGGTGCGGGGGGGTGCAGAGAGACAGGGGTGATGGGAGCTGGAGAGCCTGTCTGCGTTAACCAAATGCCCAAAGGAGGGTAAGGGAAGGGGACAGAATGTATTTTTGCTTTACCATTTATTAACTAATTATATTTACATGTATTAATTCATTTTGAAGAGGTCGTGGACAAAAGCAACAAACCACAGTATGAAGAGGAAAAATCTCTGTTAGTGATGCAAGCTTAGACGAAAAAGTCACCCATCTGTTCAGTGAAAATCTTTCCATGTTAATCTTCATATTGCATCACAATCATAATCTAAGTGGCATCACATTTCCTTCAAAATTATTTTACCTCAACATAAATGAGTTGCGTAATACTACAAACTTTCCCAGCATTCCAAATCTGTACCCAGAGAGGTCAGATTTTTGTCACTTGCCCTCAGCAACATCTCGGACCCCTGAAATCTGGGCCAGCTGTTATTTTTCATGCAGGTCTGATTCATTTGAAGTTTTTTGCAAACTTGTGTTCAGTGTTCAATTTGTGATTTTCTTTTGTTTGCAGAGGGAGAACAACAAATCCAAACAGGATATTCAATAAGTAAAAGACGCTTCAAATGGACAGTAGGTTATGGCATGAATGAGCTCAACAAGTTATTCTAAGACTGAAATTTGATTTATAAAAAGCTAATTAAAGGAGATTTGGTTCATAAAATTAAATGAAGGTGAACCACCAATGAGAGCAAGAGTGTTAATTGGCAGTCAGAGAAAGTTATTTAGTGGACAGTTTTAGTATGTGATGATCAATTTTTTAATCTCACTTTATTACTCTTATAATCACTTTGCATGATTTAGTACTTTGTGTCAGTGATTTCATTCATTTGATGGATCTTTATTAAATTTTTCAGAAGCTCTTGGAGCTGCATGTATGAAAGGCGCTCTATAAATATGCTTATTCTCATAATCTAAAAGCTTTTTCAGTGACTTTTCCAGTGAAAGCTGCTGGAAAGGAGGGATTTTGATTTTTTTTTTAAAGGCAGATGAATGAAGGTCAGTGATGACATCATGGCTTCAGATTCTCAAGGTGTTTTGGAAGCTGAGACCAGGACAATCAGTACATCTCAAAGCTAAGAGCCTCAGAGGGGGTTGGTTCAGAGAAAAACAACCAGTCCAAGTGTAAAGGGAGAAGTGGGCAAATGAATGTTCCTGGAACATGGCCAAAGAAATTAATTTGAAACCTTTCATGGCAACCACTCACATATTTGATGTCATCTTGTGCCTCCTCTAACTCAATTGTGTGTGACTTGATAAGAAGCCTGCACGGACAGAGAACATTCGGTGACTCTGAAAAACTGGAGACACACAGTAGCATCTTTACAGTCCACTGAGCAGAAAACCTTCTGCCCATCAACATGTACCGCATATATTCAAATCAAACTTTTACAGCATGGAATGTTTCTGTATCTGTGTGTGATGCTCTTTACTGTTCGGTCACTACCCAAAGCTTGTGACCATAACTGAGGGTAGGCACGCAGAGTGACTGGTAAATCGAAAACCCTCTTCACCATGACGGACTGGCGCAGAGTCCACATCACTGCAGAAGCTGCACCAATCCACTGCTCAATCTTCCCTCACTCATGAATAAGACCCCGAGATACTTGAACTCCTCCACTTGAGGCAGGATCTCAACCCCGACCCGGAGGCTGCACTCCACCCTTTTCTGGCTGAGAACCATGGCCTCAGATTTAGAGATGCTGATTCTCATCCCAGCCGCTTCACACTCAGCCGCGAACTGCTCCAGAGAGAGCTGAAGGTCATGCTCCGATGTAGCCAACAAGACCAGATCATCCGCAAAAAGCAGTGACCCAATCCTGAGGCCACTGAACCGTAGCCCCTCAACGCCCTGACTGCGCCTAGAAATTCTATCCATAAAAGTTATGAACAGAATCGGTGACAAAGGGCAGCCCTGGCGGAGTCCAACTCTAACTGGAAACAAGTCCGACTTACAGCCGGCAATGCGGACCAAGCTCTGGCACTGGGAGTACAGGGACCCCACAGAGCTCCCAGAGGGACACGAGGGACGCCTTCTCCAAGTCCACAAAGCACATGTAGACTGGTTGGGCGAACTCCCATGCACCCTCCAGGACCGCGCTAAGGGTATAGAGCTGGTCCACAGTTCCACGACTAGGACAAAAACCACACTGCTCCTCCTGAATCTGAGGTTCCACAATTTTGCGGACCCTCCTCTCCAGGACCCCTCGAAAAGACCTTCCCGGGGAGGCTGAGAAGTGTGATCCCCCTATAGTTGGAGCACACCCTCCAGTCCCCCTTTTTGGAGAGAGGAACCACCACCCCGGTCAGCCAGTCTAGAGGCACTGCCCACCATGTCCACGCGATGTTGCAGAGACGTGTCAACCAAGACAGCCCCACAACATCCAGAGCCTTGAGGAACTCCGGGCGGACCTCATTGGAACACGCAAACCCCTCCACCACGGTAAGGTGGCAGCTCCAGGGGGGGGATATGTTTCTCAATTTATAAGAATATATACTTAATATATTCTATGTTTAACATATTTTATATACTGTATTTATTTTTGTATCCCAAATCTTATGATATTACAGTTTACATTATAAAATACGTTTCTGTTTTAAATTCAGGATTATTGACTTTTGTGTTTGTTGTTGTTCACTAAAATCCATCCGTCCATTTTCCATAACTTTTTATCCTCATCAGGCTGAAAGTATCAGACTTATTAGAATTTGAGCCTGATGGTGGTTAGCTGAATGTCGGCACCAAATTTTGTGCTCATTCATCATTGTGCTCTTACAGTCTGTATAAAAGTGACATGCTGCTGTCAGAGTGACCATAAAAGTATTTCAATAAAGAGAGTGTGGAAGATGTAGCAGATGACTGATTGATGGGTTAAGATGAAATATGTTGCTCGATGATCTTAGCTATAACCCTGGAAGGTTTGGAGAATAAAGTGTGGTATCCTGGAGAACAGGTCGTGTGTGTCATTTAAAGGACTTGTTATATTTTGAGCTGCATTATGTGAATTTCTCATCAGGATGCAGGAAGTAGCATGCAGTCTCAATGTGTAGCAAGTAAAACCATAGTGTGAATTATTGCTGATTAATTAAGCACATATCATTCTTCCTCGAGGCACTGTGACTTCACTCAATGACCAATTAGCCCAGACCTGATCACGCTGGCTCTGCATGCTGTCTGTTGTTGCGAGCTGTCCCGTCTGTCTTATTGGTGGTGCTTTGTATGTCGCCTGTTCTGCTCGAATAACCCTGAGGGTGAAATATGAAATGATGAAACTGGATCAGTGCTCATTACTCACACATAAATCATTACTCAACAGATTCCCCTGTCATGCTGTCACTCTCTCAGAAACACTTTGTCTTACTGTGTTTACATTAAAGCTTTCTCTCCTGTCTCTCTTTTACTCATCGCAGTGATAATGTTCAACACAACAGTACCAGTGTGGCCCCCAGACATATTTCCACAATAAACTACACAATTCTTCATAAAGGAAGCAGTGCTGGTTACTGCTAGACTTTCACTAATGAATTATATTCTAAACAATTCAGCTAGGTGCACATCTTTGAGGACTTGGACTACTAACTTTTACATGATTTCATAGTTAAATTACAACAACAACAACAACAACAATTCATATAACGATACTAAATAAATCATTGCAATGAATTCCCTGGATTTTTTCTGACAATGTCTGTATCATTTGCAAAACAAACACTGAAAGCACAAGCATCCTCATATTTTGATTTATTTATTGATGCACCAAAGAATATTAAAGGCAAATCATGAATGTTAAAAAATAGAAAAAAATTACATACACAAAACTAAATACATCCACACAGCTTTTCAAGCATTTTATACAGACTTCCAGTAGCACCATCAGTTCCTGAATGTGACATGAAACATAAATAAAAAATGACATCAGGGCTTCAGACCACACAAAATAATTATTTTCTTATTCTTCTTATTATTGTCCATTCAGAATAATAATAATTTTTAAAAAAGTACAAAACAAATTAGTACAAAACAGTGCAAATGCCAGCAGTATATCAGAAGTCTATGTAGATGTGATATCATCCATGTGTTTAATTGGCGGGGTCTTTTTCTCCTCGCTGGTCCCAAGGGAGCAGGGGGATGGGGGGCAGCACCTGCCGCCTCCATGCTTCACTTCAGGCAACAAAAGAGACGCGCGCCGCCGCCGCTCCATCTGACAACGGAGCTGCTGCGTCAAGTTCCCCAGGGAGAGGGAAAAGATGACCGGAAGTTATTACCGATTTTGCCTTCAAAATAAAATGTTTTTCGTTTGACGCCCTGTGCTAGTGCATCCTATCATAATACTTGTTTGGTTTACTGTACAGAGGCTCCATTTGATCACAAAAACTGCACATGAAGATATGCAACAAACAACAAAACAAAACATGAAATACTGGCTCATTCACAAAGCCGAAAAAACAAACAGCAGCAATAATAAAGAGTGTCAGTGAGTCAGTGAGTCAGTGCAGTGCAGTCAGTGTGTGTGGCTATACAGTGAGATGGAACATGTTTACGTTCTGTAGCACATTCTTTGCAGAAGTCTTTCATCTGTGTTCATTCTGATGAAACAGGTGGTGGTCCAGCAGCCTGTGACTTCACCCATGCAGAGGAACTGAAAATCTACCAGAATACAAGCCAGGCCAAGCAGTGGCGGAACAAGTCAGAGCCGGGCCAGGGGCGGGGCAAAAGACCGGGCCCTTTATTAAAGCTTATCATAACATCATCATCCCAGGTGAAACATCCTCACAGCCGCTGCAGCAACAGTGCATTTCCATCTGAAGTTGTAGGACATGTGATGAAACTCCTTCCAGTACTAGCTACTCAGCTGGACGTTAAGGGGCCATCTCTAGATCTGTATAACTGCAATCTGTAAATTAGGAATGATTTTATATTAATATTATATCATATTCATTTATACACCAATAGCTGGTTGAGGATAAAAATACTATTTCAATTTTCTCAGTGCAGGATGAGGTTAGTTCTTTCTAGTCGTTAAGATGAATTCACTCACTAACGATATAAAAATGATCTTCCTTCAGCTGCTGGTACTTCCAGAGTTAATTGGAACCATGAACCAAAGATTCATACCTCTGTAGGTCCTGGGGTTGTATGCTTCCTTTATAAGAAGTACATCAAATGAAAATAAAACACAGGGAGCAGTAAATTATGTATCAAGCTGTAAAATTAAGGAAGCCGGATAAACAACTTGTAAGACAACATTGTTAAATCTGAGTTATATCATGCCTCAATACATTGGTACTGTTTTATTTTTCTCTTCTATTGAAAGGAAAGCTAATTACCCCCCCCCCCTATTTGTCAGGCAGGTTACATTGATGAACGTTGTGATGGAAACTGCCTAACTGGACCACATGAGGTACGTAACCGTACATTTACTCTGTGAAACCTGTTCCTGTGTAGAACGTGTCTCATTAGTGTAATGAGGTGGTTTTATCTTAATTTGAATGCAACATTGCCTCAATAAATTTGAAATGAAATTATTCAGCAGCATCGTGCTATAAATATACATAACACATGATGTTATGATGTTGTGTTATGATGATGATCATGGCACTTTTCCCATCCTTTATGAATCACCAACAGTGTACAGGGATGTACCACTCACAAATAAGATGTGTGAACCTACTGTAGAACAATAATTGAGCCATGTGTTTGTAGCTCTAGAAAATTGGTGAGTTATTGTTATCTTTATTAACCAATAAATCCTGCCTACTGCATGCACTGTCTTCTAAATTCCTGCTAGCCAGCATCAATGGGTAACTCTAAAGGAAGGACTGGCCATGGTTGACTTTCTGTGGGGTGGAGCGGGCCTTTAAAGGCTGTGGCTGTCAATATGCCTGCTCTTTTACAAGTTTGTGTTTCAGGAGTTGAAGACAGTTTAAGATACAAATTAAAGTCAGTTCCAAAAGAACAAAAAAATAAATCAATAAAAAATAAAATCCAGACAGTGTCAGAATATGTCAGGACAGTCTAATCAGGGTAACTTTGTTATCCATGTTTGGTCACACCCACTGATAGATGGCTGGTTGGTCTGCTCTCATCTTTCTGCCATCAGGACAAGCTGAAAATGTCTGCCTGCTGCTGCTGGAAACCGCCTGATAAAAAGAAGTCATCACGGAGAGCTTCAATTGTTAATGTGGATACCGGAAGTAGTTTGGCGGTATTTTCGCACACTTGACAGTGGTGCTGAGAGGAGAGCAGAAGGTGATCGAAAGAAAGCAGGGATGCGGAGGAGAGGGAGGAGAGGGAGAACATAGAGAGGGGAGGGGGGAGAGAGAGAGAGAGAGAGAGAGAGAGAGAGAGAGAGAGAGAGGCTGGCCCGTCCTTGAATGCGGCTCGACTAAAATTTCATATCGTAGAGGAGGAGGAGAGCGGGAAGGGTGTCCGGAGGAGGAAGAAAGAGGGGGGGAGTAACAAAGCTTCGTGAAACGAGCCGCTTATATCATCTCGAACACGGTGTTGATTTCCCCGACATACCGAGCAGCATCACCCCGCCTCCTGCGCATCATTCGCGGCTCCGCATCGCTGCTGCTGCCCGGTGAGAAGACTACCGCATCACAGCAAGGTAAACAAACCCACACCTCTCTCCCAACAGCTTAATGTGATTCCCGTCTCATTATTTACAGCTCCCCGCTGTGTTTCAGCACGGTGAACGCTGAAAAATATGACGGCAGACAGAGGTTTATTTGAGGCAGCGCTCGGTTGTTTCCCGGGTTAATGGTCTCAATGGTTATCCCGGATATTACTACGTTTTGAGACGCAGTAACAGTGTGTGTGGCTCGGACATACTCCGAGTACCGCCAGCTAACGTTACAAATTGTGTTACACCAAACTTCACGTTAAATTGGGTAATTTAATTCTCTCTTACTGTACGTTTGACTTAGGACCTTTGTTGTACTAGCCTGTCGTTTAATAAGTCGCATTTAATTTCTTCGTGTGTGTGTGTGTGTGTGTGTGTATTCTGGGCTCAGTTTGCTGATAGTCGGGGCTATTTCGCCTTTTCTCACCTGCCCGGTGTGACAGCTGCATGCTGGGAGCGTGTGTTGTAGCTCAGTTGGTGGTGGTGGTGGTGGTTCAGGTTCATCATTAAGGTTTGTGCTGCTCAGGCTCATTTAGGGAACTGAACCAATTTGAGGCAGGAGATGGGGGCCCCACTGGGGCCCTGTGGGGGGTTCTCTGAGGGTGTGTAGAGGTCCTGGACCCAAAGAATGAATTCACTAAAATTAAATTCAATATTAAGGCTAATAATCAGAGGATGAGTCATTTCTAGGTCTGTTACTACGCCTCCATATATGGATGTTTTTCCAATGTCATTCTGAACACATATCTGTTTGTCTGTGTGCTGAAGGCAGCTATATTCAGTGCTGTCATCATGAATTACATGACGACTTCAGGGTCCTGGTCTGTAATGAGTCTGCCTGGAGTTACCAGAGATGAGAAGGTCTATGTTAAAGACTCATCAGGTCATCACGTCTTGTTCAGTGATCACACAGGTCGGTGTTAATGCTGTGCTAATGAAGACTGTGCACTGTGCTTACAGTACACTCAACTACACACCTCTATATGCAGCGATGATATAATAGCAGTGGCATAATACTCATTTCTGGAAGCACTGCTCACATGTTTACAGCCTGGTGACGCTGTCTTCATGAAAACTCTTTCAAAGGCACATTTTAAGATTTAATGTCAGGTTATCTTTGTTGAATTTGAATCAGATCAGCGTGATCGATGAATAGCATTTATTATTACGTTTGCCTACTCACTCACTGTGCTAATGTTGTAAATGGAAGGTGATACTCTGGCCAGAACTCTTCTGATATCTTCCCACAGAGGAACTTGAGCTGGCCAGTAGTGAGTATCGCAACCTTTGAAGCTGAAATGTATAACTGTCGCTCTGTGCTGCAGACGGAGGTCTACAGCGCTGTTCCCAGGATCAACATTAATGTAGAATATGTAGATGCTGTTGCATTTAACTAGTACCAGTGGACTGTTTGTGCTGTTTGCTTACACACTGATTCAGTCGCGTTCACAACCCCTTATTTTACCCCCCCCCCTGTGTACACAGTTTCCTGAATTGAATTGTTCATAGGAGATTTCAGTGAACAGATAAGTGAGGCATCACAAACTTATTCTGCAGCAGCTGACTTGTCAGAGACTTTGGCAGAAAAACAAAAAAGCGAAGCTGCAGAGCTGGAGAAGACGTGCAGAGAGGTGTGATGAGCTATGAGTGTGATTGTTTACACTAATACTGTCGCAGTGGTCCCCAACCCCCGGGCCGCGGACCGGTACTGGTCCGTTGAACAATTGGTACCGGGCCGCACAAGAAATAATGAATTATTTCCGTTTTACGTATTATCTCAGTATGGACGATCTTTTATTTTGAAAAACCTTTTATTTTGAGAAATGATTCTCTCAGTGACGCTTGGATCAGTTGCGCAGTGTAACAGTAATGATAGCGACCAGTCACGGACCAGTCCAACCCCGTGAAAGCCATAGTGTATGGGAACAGCATTAGCTTCATACTTGCATGTCTCATGCATTTCTATTAAAGTTGCATGTTGAAGTCTCCATTCTGCTCTGGTTTATTACAGACTGGTCCTTGCTCGTTTGTTGAAGGAATGGCCCCAGCAGGTGTGTCTGTGCATAAAGACCTTTATTGCCTTCAGATAGTCAGCAGGTGTTTACAAGGAGGGCTCCTGTCTCTATTCTTTCTTATTGATTTTTGACAGTTCAAGGCTCTTCAAACAAAATATTGATTTATTATTGTTTTTCAATGTCACTGCGTGGCATCTTGATGAAGATCTTTATTTATATGAATGTATTAAAAGAGTTGTGACCAAGATATGTACTCATTGTGGCATTTTACTGTGGAAAAATTGTCAGTGCTCTCTGGTGGACAAACAGTGTAATAGCAGCACAGTCTCTGCAGTACACCTTAAACATAAAGGCAGATATTATCTGTACTAAGCTGGCTCATAATACTGTCTAAGACAGTGTATCAGTCAGTATAAAATTAATGATTATTTTCACCATTTCAATTAACTAGTTAGTTGTTTGGTCCAGAAAATGTTTTTAAAAAAAAGTGAATCAGTGATTACAAAATGTTAAGGTAAAGATATTTAGTTTATTGGCATAGAGGATGAAGTGAATAAAAAGAAACACATTTGAGGAGGTGAAATCTGAGAAATTTTAGACTTTGTTTTAAAGAAATGACTCAAATGAATCACCAACTATTTAGATTTGGATTATATCAGCAGCTAACAACTCATCATCTAATAATATACATTATATCTGAGGGCACTGAGCTCTGGAATCTTGATATAAATGCTTTTCATTGTTTTGAGATGATGACACAATAAAATGATAAAGTGATGATCCTGAGATCATGAACATGATTGTCAGCTTCTGAAAGAGTGCTATCTGCTTCATCTGTCTTTATTCCATAAGTCCCACACCCTTACATCTATACTGTCTGTCACTCTGCGTCTTGGTGTCTCCATATCGTGGCTGCTATAGACTCTGTCCATGGTCCGTAAGATATGCTTTGAGCTGGAGTAGAACAGTAAAGCCTTCACTCAAACCTTTCTCACTCAGGGAAGATTCAAGTCAGTGTGCCCAGCCTGCTCAACGGCTCTTTGTTCTCTAATAAGGGGTGAGAAGAGAGAGGTCAATCCCTCCATCTCAAAAAGATATGAGCAACAGGACCCTGCCATGACTGCTGAACCACTGTGCTCCTCCACATTGTCAGATAGATGTGGAGATAAAGAGCCGGCATCAAGAAGAATTCTTTGTTCAGCTCACAGAAATCGTCCTGGCTGATCATGAAGTCCATCTGCTGGAACTTGAAATTCCACAGTCAGATTCCACAGCTTGTGCATGTGTAAGGTGGTGCGGAACCATCACACTCTCTTACTAATACACACTAATCCCCACATTTCAGATTTATATTTGCTAAAAACTCTAATAAGTAAATTTAAGTGGGTTGGTCTCAACACTACATTTCCAAGGCTATAGATAGGCTATAGATAGAAGCCTTCCAACAGCCTGTGATTAACTGAAAGTATTGTTGCCATTTTTATGTGATACTGCAGACTTCCACAGAATGTCTCATTGAAGCTCTTGTTATGTTACTCACAGATTCTTCAGAAAAATGAACTGAACACAAGTAAATGCACCAATGCACAAGAAGTGTTGTTTGGTTCCAGATTGTAACAGTAACATTTAAATATCATTAATGTGACAGCCGTTTCAATGTGTTCATTTTAGTGGGCACATTTTGTTCTTTATGTTAAAAGTGGTTCCCACAGATAGGAATCAAAGGCCAAGAACGAGTTGCAAACCTCTTAAAATGGTTGCCAATGGCAACCAGGCAACCTGGCCTTGTTGTCAAGCCCTGATCGGCAAGAGATTGACAATGTCAATAATTCAATAAATTCTGTTTTCAGAAGCTGAAGGACAATCAGTTCAGTTCCATTCAGAGTTCACTTGAGGAAATCCAAAAGGTTAGCTCTGTCTTATCACAAAACAACCTTTAAATAACCTATTTAAAACCTTGCAGTGAGCATAGAGGGTGCATTATTGTAAGATACTCGTCTGTGTCTTCTCGGCTTTTAGATTTGATGAATATTTGATTGTCTGATGGCTTGAAAACTTTATCTCCTGCTTCGTCTGTCTGTGTCTCACACACACACATACACACACTGTCTCTACATACATCTGTTGGCCTCTTGCCATGCCATATTTAGCACCTGTTTGAACTCTTAACATCTGCAGTGATGGGCTGCGACTGGGCTTCAGCTAGAAACTACAGCCTGCTGCCCCAAAACAACCATTAGACAAGATGGTGTGTGCTGTGTGGTCATTCCTCAACTCGCCTGTCTGACTTTATATAACCCCCCCAGACAGTCAGACACAAACAGATGTGAGAATGTCACTGAAATGTATTTTCTTTAACAAAACATAGAAGCAAAAGTTTGTCTGTGGCATTCATAACAAACTGCGGCCTGTTCAGAAACATCCACAGTCCAGTTCAATACTCCTTTATCCTGCTCGTACAAAGCCTCTCCATTTTTGACCAAAACAAAGTCTTGTGACTCATTCCAGTTTGAGTTTTGTCAGAATAGAAGAATCTTGTCATTATCGTCACGTCCACAGAAAGGATGATAAATGTCCTGCTGTTTCACTCACATTCATTCATGACCACTGAGTGTCGAGCTCCTGCTCAGTGCATGGGGGTCACACACACACACACACACACACACACACACACACAACACACACACACTCAGACTGGACTTAAAATACACAAATCAACACTGTCCAGTTAGGGGCCATGCCTCCATAATTTACTGCCATCATCACCTGATTGGAGCAGAGTGAGGTCCACAGATGGGAAGCAGAACTCTGTTAAATGTGCGCATATATCTGCGTGTGTGTGTGTGTGCACAGGCAGTGGGTGTGTTTATTTTTTTGCATATTAAATGTTTTATGTTGTGTCGCTGTGTGTGTGTGTGTGTCGAGGATGACTTGCTGGAAGACTGTTGAAGGGATGAGGCTATAGATAGAAGCCTTCCAACAGCCTGAGTCCAAATTAAAAGTCAGTGAAGCACTGTGCAGGAGAACATAGCACAGAGGAGCTATCACACTGATAATGTTAGGAACGGTAAGCTAACGCTGCACACACTGAAGCTGTGTTAAGTGGGACATCTGAAGGACATGAGCAAAACTTTTCCTGTCAATGCTGTGAGAGAAGAGAGTAATGTTGTCATGTCGGATTACATTTTGTATTCATAAATCTTCGCACAAATGCTGACTGCATATTTAGATATTTGTACTTGGATGCTCGTGTCCCCGTAATGAGGACTTCAGTATTAAAGGTTTAAGCTGAATGTGATGTGGAAAGTTGATGTAAACATATTCTGTTTATAATAACCATACAAGGCTGAGAAACCTGGAGGAGGTGGAAGGATGTTACTGACTTATCTGGGATGTAAATGTACACAAAATTAAACACATAATCCTGCTCGCTTTGCTAACACCATATTTTACATTGTGTCACGAGGAGTGATCTGCCTTCAGAGCTGTGCGCCTCTATATTTTGCAAATATTGAGGGATTTTCAGAAAATCTCAAATTATGTGAGTCCGTATTCACAAAACATCCTGAGGCTAAACGTAGCTCCTAACTGGCTGAATGAGGAGAAACTTTACTAATAAGGGCTGTGTCAACTTTAAAACTGTTTTAAAAGTGTTGTCTGAATTATTCATGAAACATTCGATCAGTCAAAGCAGTCTCTAAATCTGAGAGCAGTCAGAGGTGCAGAGAGCTGCTAACAGACGCTAACCTCACGACAAATCAAAACAATCCAACATTCAAACAGTCTGACACAGATTTGTGATTTGTGCAGGTTCAGAGATATTTACTGCTGCAGTTACACAGTTTATTCTCCACACAGATGAGTTTTTCAGTGTTGTGTTTATTTCATATTTCTCCTGTGACATGAGAGATACTTCCACAGGTGACAGACTATGATTAGATGACAGTTCTTTTATATTGAGGCATTTTTATGTTACTGTATCATCGAGTTCAGTCTACAGTCCAGTCATAACATGCAGACATTATTTATGTCCATAGTGATATCAAATCTGTGTCTTTATAAAAATTTGAATGTTTCAGGGAATGGAACAGAAGTCTTTGCAGGTGTTAGTATTTTTGTCTTCAACTCTTTCTGTCTGAGTTTCATTGGATTATTTCCTGTGTGACCTCTGAAATGATGGACAGATGAAGGGGAGATCTGTACCATTTACTGCGCCTGCCTCAGTATAGGTGCTGCGACTGTCTTTGGTGTTGTTTCACCTGGAATGTTGCAGATTAGAACTGATTGATAACTTTGAGGCTGATACCAGTTCTGATATTTAGACTTCAAAATATGAAGTTATGAAGCTTATGGAATATCAAATATCCTAATATCAAATCAAACAAACATTTAATTCACTTAAATCTGCTTTTGCTTGGTTAGTTTCAGGTATTCGAAGTGAAGTATTAAATGGGACTTTTTGCAGTTAAAACTTGATAAACTGATGACTGACTCTGTTTTTAAATCTTAATCTTTTCATATATTTGTGATGAGCTGATGAGCTAAAGTTAAAGCTAAATCAATTAAAGATGAGCTAAGAAGTAGAAGATGAGAGAAATACAAATGAGTCATATTTCACAGTTTCTGCTAGAAAAGAAGTCTATTAATCGTTGCAATTTCCTTTAAACTCAAGGTTATCATGTATTCACTGAAATCAATGCATTCTCTGACTGCAGTCTAAAAATCCTGACACATGAAAATCTGCTCTTGTGTCTCAGTTTACCACAGAGTAAGGGTAATGTGAGTGTAGGTATGGAACGAGTTCAGTCCTGGAGGGATGAAATAACTTCACTGTCCGTTTTTCTCATTTCCAGTCTTTTGGCTGAAGTAACAGCAGCTTGTCAGCACAGATTCAGAGTCTGTCTCATACATGACAGGCATGTGATGATCATGCTTCGTTTTTTGGAGAAAAACAGTATGTCTTTTTCACAGGCAGTTCACAGTTGTTTATTGGTTGTTTTTTTAAAATCTTTTTCTCATCATGCAGCCTATCTTTTATTTCTTTGCTGTTTATCAAACCAACATCTCCTCTGACTCTTTCTTGGCTTTACATCAGCCAGCTGAACTTCATACCATTTTATATATTCTATTGGCACAACAGTATCTGCTCTAGGAAGCACTATTTTCTCAGCAGTTTTACTTAGCAGCATTTGAGCAGAATGTAATGACATTGATGTGACAGGCTTGGTTGGCTCAGTGTCCTCCAGTGGCACATTTGACCACAAACCTGACTAAAGCCTCAGTATTTATTAAGAGCGGTCTGAACTGTGTCTGCCAGCCCAACTGTAAAACTGCACAGCTCTGAAAGTTGGCACCAAATACGGGGTCATTATTGATCACGTTTTTCTCAGCATCATGTTAGGGTTGAATGATTTGAGAAGAATATCAAACTGTGATTATTTTGGACAACATTGCAATTAAATTTCCGCCTTTAAATAAGACATGCTGTGTTGAGAATAACAAATGAATGTTGTATATAAAAATGTACAGTGCTGCTCACACATTTGTCACAACTCCCTCACAGCCCTGGGATCAGGTCCTGCCGTGGAGCTTTGAAGGTTCTAAACTCAAGATAATGATATGAAGCACTTCAAACATGTAGCAGCTGTAGATCATTTCCATTCAGTAAATGTCAGCTGTCAAGGTAGATGCAAACTCTACCTGTCTGACATTGTGTGATTAGCCAAATCCTTGACAGACTGCGTCACTGCCTATAATAAAGAGAAATGGTGTGTTCCCTAAACCATGTTATAAAGCATAACAGTGAAGATTTTCATGTGTATTTACGCCAGTTAGCCTCACCTTCACATATCATCATAGCTTTTTGTCTGGTTTCTCTAGAATGCAGACAGGGAGGAGAGGAGATGAGAGGAGAGGAGAATATGATATGATATCCCTCCACAAGTCTAAAGAAGTCACCTCTCACTACTAAACATCTGACTCTTTGTTACCTTTGTGCCGTGAGAAAGAGCTGTCTGCTTCGTATACGCACACCAGGCCTGGAATTTCGTCATTTTAGGGGCAAGGCCACTTGGCCTTTTGTGTTGTCAATTTTTTGAGGGCACAAAGGCCAAAACCCGGGGCTCCAAGGCCATAAAATAAAACAATGATTTTAAGTCCACGTACATAATGAATTTAATGCAATTATGTTTTTATTATATGTTTTTTAACTTGTCCGCAAGTCAAGTTTCCCTTAGGCGACAATAAAAGCAACTGAACTGGTCTGAAGTACACAGGAAACTATGAAGTCTATCACCCACTTCAAAAACTGTAAAACTTATTAAAACAATCTCCACCCGTAGGCTTGATTGATCAAATCATCAAAATGTGCATCAAAATGTTTGACTGTAAACAGTACTGTAAATATATACGACATATAGGCTACGGATTAACCCGTAAGAGCCCAGACCGATTTCTCAATCTCAAAATTATGGAGGAGATAAAATAAACTAAATAGACAATAAAGAAAACATTTGACTTTTTATTTTTAAAAATAGCACTCTCATGTCAAGAGATCTGAAATATTATATATCTGTCACGTTAAGAGTGAGTCCATTTAAAAAACATTGAAACATATTGACACCATTTGTCTGCTGTTGCTGTCAAGCAGCCACTCAGATTTAGGTCGTTTTCTGCACTTTTGCATTATGGCCTCCAAAATCAGCATCACGTGTTGTTGTCACATGTTGGCTCTGCAATACTTAAAAAAAAAAAAGTAAATAATTAGTTCTTCATACTTTTGATAAACTGGAAGCTTAATTACAATCATTCCAACCTATGTAACATCATTACATCCTTTCTCCAACTTTCCTGCTCTTTTCTACTGAACGTCACTATTGCAAACAGATTATGTAAAGTGACTATGAACAGCCAGCACACATCAACCAGCTGTAATTTACCCAAGCAGCAACACCAAGATCATAAATCCATAAAAATGACACGTTACGACCGGAACCAGCAGCTCGACAGAGGAAAAACTGGACAGCAAGCTAGCATGCGTTTGTTGAAGTTAATGTTACAGGCTGTGGTCGGCACGTTAAAACTGGGTCAACGTTGTAGTGATATAACGTTACTGTACACGCAATTTAACATTAACTAACTTATATGTTGAAATTCCTCTTATTCGTTGACTAATTTAACACACTGTCTGACCTCAGTCCCGGTGATTTTTCCTCTCTTCACGTCAGTCTCGGACCAACGTCACAGCCTCGCGGACGCGGACACAAGAGGGTGGGGGGTGCGTTTGATGAAGTGTCATTATAGCCCGTCCGAGCGGTTCATGCCAAGCTCGAATCAAACCCGCCAATGTTGACGAATGTCATCAAAAGACGCTTTTTTTTTCTCTAAAGACGCAGGTGTCAAAGCTGTGTTGACAGGAAAGAGGCAGACTAGAAAACCGCATAACGAACTGGGGCAGTGCGGGCATCAAGGCCACCATGGCCTTAGGACAGAGGTTTTTTTCAAGGGCACAAGGCCAAATCGCCATGGCCCTCGTGAAATTCCTTCCCCGACGCACACACACATTTGCATGCATTTATAAGTAGGTTTACAGCAAGTTACTGTTTTCCTATAGACCCCTTTCTTGTGGTGTTTGTATTTCCCACAGGGGAACCTCACTCATTTGAACACTTTCATGACTTAAATACACACACACAGAATTACTGTCTCACTGAGCACCAATACTGTCTGACCTGAAACCTTTAATAACTCCACTTTATGTAAATATAGCAGCCTACACTCTGGGAACCAGGCAGTGAGCCACACAGGCTCTGAGCTAGATTGAAGCAAACAGCATAAGAGTGTGTGCAAGTCTTCAGTGACATCCTTCACACTTCGCACTGGACAGACATCCACAGATAGATGAATGCAGCCACCGCACTTTGTTTTTTTTAGGGTGGCATTCATTTGGATCTGGATTATTGCTTGAATCATTTCAGCACGTTCTGCACAACACATGATACTGCATGAACTATAGAGCTTACTTTGTGCTAGTTTATTTAATACTCTCAGCTGAGTGGGAAATTCTTCATGATTTTAGGCCGTTGTTTTCCTAGTCTGGACTGATTATTCATCTGTTTTGTCTATTTTTGTAGTTGTGATGGTAATATGGAGCAAAGAGCACAGACATGTACGTCATGCTTGGATGGTCTCACTGGATTTAGGATCAGAGTTGTTGTGACAGTCTAATAAGCGCCTCATACATGAGTGTAACCCAGCGCTCACCTTTCTGTCCCCGCCTGTCTTCTTCTTGCTCCATCTCTCTTGGTACCGGTTGTGTGCAGTGTGACAGATGAGCAGGGACAACATTAACAGGGCTGGGTTCTCCACAGGGACTCTGATGGCGCAGATGCCTGACTCCAGAAGTCATGGTGTCTCGGTCAGGGTCTCAGGAGAGCCTCTGTGCCTCCAGATGGAAAGGGTGCATAAGGGAACTTATCTATTTTAGTGCTGCTGGGTGACACTGGCACTGAGATAAGTAAGCTCATCCTCATCACTGGCAGTATTACAGATAAGTAGTTGAGAAAATCCAATTTGGGACTGTGAATTATAGGTCCTGTGTGTGAATATTGTACAGTATCAATGGAATACTAATAGGACTTTAAAATGATTGTGTACTGTTCATTGATTTTGGTGCAACAATAACCTAGGAGTGTGAAGATGAACTGAGACACAGCTACACTGAAAACAAAAAAGTAAAGATCTTTAAGTCAAAATGAAGAAAGTGAGATGGATGCTGACGGTGATCTCGAGGCAATGCGCATCAGCAGTTCCCATCTTGCTACTAACAATGAACAAAATAGGTTTTCATGTTTGTTGGTTGTACTCAGTACATCCAACAAGCATGAAAACACAAGTGAAGTCTCTTCGTCTGATTGACAAGCTTAGTAATTCTCTGACTGTCAGCTTTCCTTACGTCCTGAATGTGGCTCTACAAAGTACAAAAATCTGAGGAGGGAGTTGGATAATTATCTGATTCTGTTGAATGGACAAACTGTGAAACACAGATTTCTT
Source organism: Nibea albiflora (assembly GCA_014281875.1). Lineage (NCBI taxonomy): Eukaryota > Metazoa > Chordata > Actinopteri > Sciaenidae > Nibea > Nibea albiflora. Next base: position 401,425 of record CM024790.1, read on the forward strand.
TTGGCTTGTTTCCAGGTATTGCTAAGCTAATCGAGCATCTCTCTCTGGACGTACTGGACCTCTCTCTCTGGTGAGTAGAGGTTCTCTTTTGGTTTAAAATGCCGTCAGTGCTAGTTGAGGTATGATGCATGAACACTAGTGCGTCAGCATGGGGGAATCTGAAACACAGGGAGATTTAGCAGTTGGTGATGGGCCTAATTATCACTATGTGGATTCATTTGTCATGAATACTCCATGTTCATTTCCATGTAAATGTTGTGTGCTTCAGCTTGGAGTTAGAGGGAATATACTCTGTCCTGTTTTTGTATCTAGTTGTTGCACTTTCTGTGTAGTCTGAATGTTTGCCTCACTCCTGCTGAATGTTTCATCACTCGCTCTTTTTGTTTTGTTCTGTTTAGTTCCTCTGTGTACTGCATTGTATACAGATGGATGTCTCTGCCAAGTGGTTTTGTTCATGAGATTGTGCCTGTATAACACTGTAGAAAATACCAGATTAAGATAAATGAACTGAGATGATAAAACCCAGTGAAGAAATCCTGGCCAGAGTGTTAATGGTGTCATGATGGTTATACCCAGAGTGTCACTGCCTATAATGACTGACTGTGATCACCGAGGTTATTTCTGATTCATTATTTCTGACATCTGAGGAGAGATACACACCACCACGTGCTACTCCAACACTCCTAAAAAAGCTTTAAACAGATATGATTACATTGACTATGGGTAAATGTTAAATGTAAAATATATGGAATGGACCAAATCAGTCCTAAAGACTTCATATTCAATCAGAATATTTGAGGACTATTTGTTAAATTAGATTTCTTAATTAGAGCCAACCCTGAAAAATCGATAATTTGAGTCATCAGAGGAGAAGACCCTGAGTCAGCTCACATTTTGTCAGTTGAATCTCTGCACTTGTATTTTTCAGCTGCGTCATTGTACACAGAGGAATGCAGGAGCAGCAGGCAGGCTGTAAACTTTACATGCTGAGTCTCTAAGTGACGCTCTCCACCCTGGTTTAGGCTGCCAGTGAAGTTGGCTAAAAGTGCTTTTAACTGCTGTCCACTGTGGACGACTCTGCTTCGCTGTCAGCAGTCAGACGCTTCATGGTGCGGATGTTGTTACTGAGCTGTGAGCTTGACATGTTCACATGTGTTCAGCAGTGTTGGGCAAGTTACTCTAAAAAAAAACAACTGAATATCATAATGAAATGGACACTTAATACAACACATAACAGAAATCCACTGTAGACAAATCTAAACTATTTTAACGTTTCTGTGTGAAAGTGAGACTAGCATCCAATAAAATGTCATGGGTTATTGTAGATATTATAATGTTAATATAAGTGTTTATGCTCGACACCGACGTGGAGAGGCTCTTGTCTCCAGGACATAATCTGCATTTCACGGTTACACGGCTACACTTACAAGTTCCCTTCATTTGTTGGAAGGAAAAGTAATGGTTATACTTCCATTTAAGAAAGTTACTTTTGGATTATTCGGACTCACCATTCCTGTTTCTCATTGACTCACGTGAATGTCCTGTGTCGTCTTTGTGTGTCTGACAATTTGTGTAAGCAACACCCGCCCATCTCCACCTCTGATTGGCTTACCACGGAATTCAGCCAGTCGTTATCATTTATGCAATTGTCTTGTGGCCCCGCCCTCACCAAGGAAGGAGGAACAAGAAAAATGTTTGCCGCTCGGCTTTGACTGATGAAAAACAGCTGCCTTCAATCTGAGTAACACACCACATTTTTTGGCAGGAACGGTAACAGCATTATAATGATGGGAAGAGTAATCAAATAGATTACTCGTTACTGAAAAAAGTAATGCCATTACTTATAGTGGCGTTCCCATCACTGGTGTTCACATTAAAATGTGTCTTAGGAGTTATTGTGGTGCTGAAATGGATAAAACGGATGAATAGTCTTTGTTTTTGTTAGGGTTTTCTGAGACAGGTTCATTTAATATTCTACAAATGTCAGAGCTTACTAAATCCTGAAGGATGGCACTCTATTGTTAAGAAAGCATCATCTTACTGTAATTGTAAGACCAAATGTGTGTCACACTAAGAATTTTAGGTCACAGAAGGAGAGAACAAACATGGTGGTCTTTAAAGAACTTCAGTGGCCAAGCTGTCCATGTATGGCCAAGCTGGCTGCACCACTGACCTTATTCCACCTATCAACCTTCTCTGGCCTGAGGTCAGCTATAAGTCAGACAGGAAGTGAGAGGAGATGGCAGTGACTACTGAGAGGCTGCACTTATATCTGAGGTCAGAAGTCACACATCCACCGTTTATAGGCCACAACTCTTCACATCTGTTCATGCACACACACTGAGGCTGTGGTGTCTGTCCTTCAATCAGGGAGAAAGCAGAACAACAAGGTTGTGAAGCAGAAAGTGGAGTAGGGTGTGCGCTTGTTTGTGTGTACTGAAGGTTTGTGTGACTCTCTTGCTTGAAAAATGTCTGGAAATGCTTTATTTGTCATCAAAATTTATTTTATGTAAATCTGATAATTGATTAATTGACTAATTGTCTCTGTCTGTCTGGAATCTGTCTCAGTTGTGATCACGCGGCATGTGAGCAGTGAACTTGTAGCATCATGCTGCTGCTGCCAGTGTTGATGTTCTCTCTCTGCCTGAGTCTGCTCATGATGACCCATTCTGGATTCAATCTTTCTGTCTGCTCAAATTAGGATCTATCCTCAGATCAGGGCTGAACGATATGGACAAAATTTCATATCACGATATTTATGTCAGATAACGATATGATACAATATGACTATGGGTTCAGTGAAAACTACGCATGTTTTTAAAAACATGATAATGCAAATGGATGTGGAAAGCACAGTTTTATTGATTGTAACTAAATTAACTAAATAACATTTTACTGCAGCTCTGCTTTAACAATAACTAACAAATATATTATGCTGCAGCTGGTGGAAGGTGGCAAGCTTCTTCAAAAGATCCAGTGCCACACTACCAGTGGATCCCTCCTCGTGCAGTATGCGGTGGTGTTGCTTCAGGTGGTGGAACATACTTGTTGTGTGGCCATGCTTCGTCTGAACTTTTGCTAAGCAGTTCTGGCACAACGCATCGCTCTGGTTGACATCTTCCTCTTTGAATCCAAAATAGCTTAAAATAATGGAGGATGACTTATTTTTTCCCACTAACTCTGCACATTCTGCACCGGTCTTATCCTCCACACTCATGTGTCTTTCTAATTTCCCCGCCGTGTAGTGTGTGTCTCTGTCGCCCTCCCTCGGATGTTTGTCATTGGTTGGCTTCAGCTGTCGATCCACAGCAAGCGTGAAATAAGGTTTGTGGTTGGCTGACCTGAGTTGTACATTTGAGGGAAAGCAAATGATATTTGTGACTGTCTGAGCTCTACATGCAGGGCAATATTATTGGCTTTGCAATATTAATATCATGCATGTTCATATCGTGATAACGATACGATAACGTTATATTGTTCAGCCCTACTTCAGATGCCTTTCAAATCTCGACTTGAGTCACTTTTTTTTTTCTAAAAGCAAAAAAAGGTTTTCTCCGGGAGTTCTAAATCTGGACTACTTATTACCACCAAAACTCACATATTGTCTAGACTAGACTCATCTTTACTGACTGGGTGTGACTCTTTATGTGTGCTGAGGTAAAGACAAAGAACCTGTTTTGGTGAGTATTTGTCAACCCAGTTCTGCGCTCACGTCATGTCACGTGACTGTTATTTGAGTGGGTTCTGTGAGTGCTGGGATGGTACTGTGGTTGGCCACTGTGCAAATGCCCTTCATATGTGTGTGTATCAGTGTTGTAAGCATGGACAACACTTCAGTAAATGGTGCTCTGTTTAACAGGGCCAGAAGTGGCAAAGGGGACTCATAGACCCACTATTGTTCCCTAATGATCAGACGCACACACACAGATAATAGATGTGTTTCTCTGTGCCCTGATGAAGTCAGCCACAGTATGCATGAAGTCATCCTGCTCTCAGGCACCTCAGTCCCCTTCTTAGTGGACAGGAAACTAATAGCTGGTTCTGTGTGCAGCCGACAGCCTGAAGATTTTTCATCTTTCCCCCAGCTGGCTGCTTGGTACTGGCTCACATTATGTTACGTCTACCTCCTCCAGTTTTATGCAGGTACTTAGTGAACAGTTCAGAATATCTCAATATGATCGCTCCTTTTTTCCCCCACCACTGTTGCAGTAATCGTGGTTTTCCCTGCATGTGGTCAGTCAATTAAAGCCTCACTTGCTTAAGTGGTGGCAGGTACATGGTGTACTCTGAGGTTTCGCTGTTTAACCTGAAGTGCTAATTTGTTGCTTGATCTGCTTATTAGTCTAAATTGATATTTTTCACATTTTCTTGTAATTCTCGTTGGATCTGAACAGGATGTATTTTTTTGGCGTCTTTTTAATTAACTAGATTCTCCTTGCCGCTTTAAGGGCTTTAGATGTTCATTAATTTTTAATCACTAATTGCCATTTGCCATAACCCTTTGCATTTGTGGTGCTCACAATCATTTCATTACAGCATAATGATCAAATGATTAAGACTCTGAGCACAGGAAGTTAGTGTGTTGTTCTGAGTCACTCTTGCTCTTTTTTGTTTTCTTGTCTGCTTCAAACTCGCCTCCCAACAGGAAGTTGGATTAACTTGTTAATGACCAGTTCTTGAGCTTGAGCAGGTATCTACGTTGACTTCTCTGTGACCTAAGAGGAATCTTAACCCCTCGTCTGTGTAGGCTTGCAGACATTTAAGAGTAATTCTGCAGTAATTCAAACCTTAGAGGTTTTTGCCAGATTTGAGTTTCTGAGATGCTGTCTTTATACCGCTCCACGTTCAAGTTTCCAGGACAAGTTAGGCTGAAATTCTGAGGTGTTAAGAGACCAAATAACAGCAGTGTCTGTCAGAGAGCTGTTCAAGCCACATGAGGATATCTGTGCTTGTTGTGACAAAAGAATCAGTGAAGCAGGCCCACTTCATGCAGCGTTTGGGCAGGTTTGCAGATGAAAGTAGGCAGGTTTTGAACTTCTCTCTCCCATTATTATGTCATTTGTATGATTTGCTGTGTGTCTATGGTCGAGTGTAGCTGTTCCGAAAACACTCTAGCCTCCTTTGTCTGAACTAAACTTTTGGTTCAGACAAACTAGGCTAGGATCTCTGACACTGATGAGATAAACTGCAACTTTCTATTTGACAAATAATAGAAACATAGAAGCATCCCTCTGATTGAAATGTATTGATCAGAAAGGCATGGTCAGTCATGGTGAAGGGCAGACTGAGGTCAAGAAGCTCTGTTCTGATACACAGCACTCTCTTGACTCAGCAGCCATCAATAATACATTAGTATAATAGACAGATGGCTTAGTGCCATGGAGTTGCATGAAGCAGACTGGGAAATTACAGTGAGGTGATTTTAGGAGGCACTGAATGCAAAACAGCTTCTGTAAAAGCAGTGAAATAAAAAATGAGTGAAGGTCCACATCTAAACATGGAGAGTGATGTTAGCCCCAATGTGATGAATCTCATTCATAAAACACACGGACACATGGTCGATGTAGAGCATCAGTATGCCACTGAGCAGTGTGTGACTGTAGTCACAACCCTCTTATTCTCTGAAGCATAAAACAAGAAGCAGTCGCTTGGCCAAAGTCTGCGGAAAGATAAAGGCTTTAAAGGACTCTGATGGGACTGACAGTGCTCTGGGTCCTGGTCTGGAGCCATTTTTTAATCCTTAATTTTGAAATCAGCTCCAAGGCACAGGCAGTGTACCAACTATGATATTTATGAAACAGAACCTTGATTTTTTTGATCCCAAGTCAAAGGGGAAAAAAAGCCTCAGAACAAACAGATAGGTATATACATAAATAAAGGTTGGAGAGAGAGTTGAAATACACACACACACACACACACACTTGCAGATCTTACACTGAGCACGGTGACATTTTGAATCTGGAAACAGGTTAAGGAGTGCCCACTTGCTGTTTCGAGAATTGGAGAAGTATTCGCACAAAGAAAGAAAGCCTAAGGTGGGTCAGACGCACAGCTGACCTCACAGACATTTTGTCTGAATGCAAAAGAATCCCTCCAGTCGCACTTTTCAAATGTCAACTATTTCTTTTCAAAAAGGTGACTTCACACAACAGTGATGGCGGAGATTGTACTCTGGTTCCTCATTTCAACGTTCGTTAAACACACATGCAACTCTGCACACTGTCCTCAGAGCATGCATCGGATCAGTATGGCTCAGACAAACAGAACTGAGCATCTTGCTAACCATCTGCATGGCATGAGAGACAGAGAGGCTGTAGGGTCGAGGTCTGCTGGCTGCTCAGCTATTTCACGCATGGTTGCCAGGCAAAGCAGAGCAGGGCAGCTGGTCCATCGTGTATCCATACCAGTGTTTCCAGTCCCTTCAGGAGAGCCAAATACTGGTTGATGCCAAGGATGCTGGGCAAAACAACACACCACATGACTATGAATTCATTTAGAATTGGAATGAAATGAATCAGAAGTAGCCCTTTTAATAGTTACTGTATCTGAAAGTCACAATATCGCTCAGACAGCCTCATCACATGCCCCTTACCACATGGGCTCCTTAATTGGGCTCCATTAATGAGATCTGCAGTGAGCTGATAACCACTACCACCACCACCATCATCATCATCATCATCATCAGTGACCAGGAAAATAGTTATTAGAAGAGAACTAAAATAATAAATAATACCTCATTTTGCTGAGTATAAATACGTTTGTGTATGAAAAGTGGGTAAAAGGGTAAGGGAGGTAAAAGTTGCACATCAAAGCAGCTAAAAGCAGATGATATACTTCTAATAATGCTACAAAGCACGGACACAGGACTCAACTGCAGGACTCGGGAGGCAGATCCAGGAGGTAACCAGTCTATAATTCCAGGCAGAGGTTCGGTACATGGGAAATCAGTCAGGTAAAGCAGGCAAACAATCCAAAGGGGTAAGGCAAGAGCAAGGTCCAAAAACAGGCGAGGGTCAAAACCGAGAAGCACACTAGGAAAACGCTGGAGAGTAGGACACATGGTTCACTAACAACCTGGCACTGGAGAAGGGGAAACAGAGGGTTAAAATACACAGGTAATTAGGGCGTGACAGACACAAGGCGGGAACTGTGACAAATAATGTATGTATCAAATGTGAGAACATGAGATCTCTGGTAGTGATCACCTGAATCTGCAGCTCCCCTCAGCCTCACAAAGCTTTCTAATAACTTCCAGATCATTGTTTGGCTGTCGGGCCCACAACGTTCACTCTCATAGCTCTCACATCATTTTCAGCCCCAGCTGCTTTCAGAGAAAAAGCTTTAAAAATCAGTACCTGCTCCACACCAACCACAGAAACTGGTAGAACCAAAGATGGAGCTAAAAGACAACGAGTAATGGACTTCCATTCATTACTGTAGGTGAACATGAACATGACTCTACATGAATGATAATGATGCTCTGTGTCTGCCAAATACATAAAAAAGCAACTTTTATAAGCTCTTGATAACACAATCAAAACACACAACTTACAATTAAACACTCCTCATCACACACTGACCTAAAACAGTCCCAGCATGTATTTTATTATCTTTTACTGACTCGTTTATCTTTCATTGATGCAGTTATTTATTTGGCATGAATCATCAGATGAATTTTGCTGCCTTACAGTACATCACAAAACACATGCTGCAGTAAGCTTCAGGTGATTTTTTCTACTGTTACTGAGTATTCCATTCATAAAATACAAATCCCTGTTTTAACAATTAATTATACATTTACATGTAAACATACATGTAGAGGAGAGCTAACAGTTTTGAAAGTGTCAGTGGTGGTTGAGTTTGAGTGAGAAAACAGGTGATGGATTTTGAAAGATGACTCATTCTGTTGCTCTGACTTGAACTCAGTGGTACAAATTGTAAAAAGTGTAAAAGCTGATGACATTGCAGATTTATCTCTGCAAGAATGGTGGTTGGTCATCTTTGGCTGCTGGTTTCTGATGCTGGTAGAGATGGGTTGAGAGTCATGTTCTCAAAAGTGTTTGATACCATGTGTTTAAAACAATACAATATTATAATTTGATAGTATTTAAAGTCAAATCAAATCTAATCATTTTTTGGATGAAGTTTGCTCTCAGTAAGCACAGTTACTGTGGGAAATATAATTAAAGCCATGCACGATACATCTGTGTGTGTGTGAAATCCATCAGTGAAGTATGGATCATAAGTATGGATCATAGCTCAAGCTCTACTGTATGTCGCGTCAAATATAAGTCTGTATGAAGAGACGTTTGGTGCTGAATTTTCTAGCTGATATAGCATCCTTTTCAAAATTATCAAATGTTTAATAACCTTTTTCTTCAGCCCTGAGCAGTGTCTGCAACAAACACTGGTCAGGTTGTTGTAGCCTCTATGTAAGAAGAAGGAGCAGCCACAGTTAGCTGTTAGCAGGTTCATGTTGTTTCTGCCCTCCCTCAGTGCGTCATCACAAGCTCTGATCATGAAACAGAATAACTATCCTTTTGCCAGTGTTTCACTTATTGTTTGCAAAGTTTCACAGAATCACAGTAACAGGTGATAATACAGAGCATGTGTGTGTGTGTGTGTGTGTGTGTGTGATCTGTTTATCTGACTGTCTACACAGTGCCCCATTTGTGAATCAGCAGGGACTATTTTTTTGCTTGTTGATTTAAAACTTGACCCACCAAAGTGTTTGTGTGTGTGTGTGTGAGAGATATGACAGTGAAAATACTGATGTATAAAATGTTATCACACTTTTGTATAAAACTAAACAGGTATAAACACGTGTTTCTGTAACATACAATACAATGTACACACACATACATATAATCAACGGAGTAGTGGGGATGTCAATTGATTATCTAGTGCAACGTAACAAACATCGAGAAAGCAGGAAAGGATTATGTGTTTATGTGATTTATGCTTATGTGACTTCACAGCAGACATAAACATGTTTGCAGCCTTTTATCTGTATCTAATTTCCCTGTTAATGATGGCTTACTTTAACTTAAAGTTCTACAGAATTAACACCATGCCCGCTTTGATTGACAGGTGGGTGCCATCACAGGTGGCTTGCACAACCGACCACGATCCACCTTTTTGCCCATTTGTGGATTAGTAGTGGGCTGACGGAGGCGCCACATTGAGCTTCACAACAGCTCCTCTTGGGCCCTGTATACTCAGTCCACTATCCTCTCCACTGGACATGTTCCAGTCGTGCTACAGCTCAGTCACTGAAACATTTCAGAAGCATTTTACAAGCATGAATAGATGTTTACAACTCATTTCAGTGTGATCAGAGATGCTTTGTGGCTGTGCTTTTTTCATTTTTTCTGTGACTGCTGGTTTTAAATATCAGTGTAGTATGCATATACTGTATATTGCACAGCATGGCTGCTGTCATTACTCCACCACATCATAAAATATTGATTTGATTGCAGCAGCTTGGCAATGACCACCCAGCCAGCAGGTAATATATTTGAGCTACGATCCCATTTTCATACTTTTCTGGTTTTGTTGTCTGACAGCAGAAACATAACAGAGCATATTATGCGTGAATTCGGCTGCTTAAAAACAGAATTCAGTTTCCAGAGAGCAGGAATGAATTTTAATAAGCTGAGTCAGTCTTTGTCCCTTTCACCATGCCTCTCTCTTTGTGAGCTGTTTTTTTATTGTACATGTGTGAAGGCAAAGTCAGGAACAAGTGAACTGCATCCTTTGTTTATACTGTGAATGAATATAGGAAATTATATACATTCACAAGGGAACTCAAGAAAAATAAACATGGCATCTCGAGGCCGAGATGATCATAAAATCTCTCTTACAAGCTTAAGAGGCATTTCTCTTAATGCCTCATGACCTACCTAATATAGTACATCTTAAAGACTGATTGCATAAACATTGTCCACACAAATGTGAATGCAAATGACAACACAGGTGAGGTAACAAACATCAGTTCAAGGAGGTGATATAGAGCTAATCTCTTTTCATGATCACAGTAGTAAACAAACTGTAGTATCATGGCATCAACCCATGCGTTCTACTAAAAAAGATAAATACAATGAAGACAAATATGATGATCTGCACACTCCAGTATAGCCAGCAGTGTCCCATGACTGACTCGCGCATATTGCCCGGCCTCAAGGTTTTGGATCTTCAGCAGAGCTATCAACTAGAGACAAAGCGCTCCAGCTGCCCTGTGCAATATTCTGTGCCATACTGACAACACTGTGTCAGAGGCTATAGCATACAGATACCTGTGAAACATACTGGAGGATAGCTTTGCCTCAGATGGAGGGCTGTGATCCAGTGACAAGGTGGCAAGTAATTGGAGGTGACACATGCAGAATCCTTTACAGGCAAGTGAGAACGCTACATAGTGAGCATTATCTGACAGGCCATGGTGCTGCCAAACCAAGAGTTAAGTATTGAGAGAGACACTGTGGCTTCACAATAAAGGGCTATTCTGTGTGCCTGCTCAGTGTTATTGTTCATGAATACTGAAACAGTATTACTTAAATATTATGACAATTCATGGTTGTGCTCTGTTGCTTGTACATCTGATAGTATCACTAAATGCGCATAGGGATTGCAGTTACATAGTCCAGTGGAGTTTCTTTATTATTTTTGTATATAATAAAACATTCAATACAAGGCATTGCAATATCAAGAGAAAGTTAAAGCCCAAAACATCCATAAATCAAGTGAAGAACTGAAACTCAGACATTTCTTCAATCGGATGCTTTTCTTTCTTCAGTGGAAGTGAAGCTGGACCAAAGAGGTCAGCTTTCTCTTGTTGTTTCCCACTATAGCTACAATGCACAGTTGAGTTAAGATTTGTTATGTTAACACACTAAAGAAACGATTGCAGTTGTGTTTGCCCTTATTTCTTCTCAGCTTCTATCACCAGTGCCCGCTCCTGTCTCTTTAACCACTTTTAGCCATTTTGTTGGTATATGTTGCTAAGCCTGGTTACGTTGATTGCTGTAAACATATTCTGGCTCTACATTCATCAAACATCAAACATTTTCACATAACTCTGTGAATTAAGTTTATTTCACCCAAACCAGAGTGAGTGAATGTTTGAACAAGTAACTGTCAAGAGTTTTAGACTGTAATGTTACTGTTTTTACCAAAACATTCTGGTTGCCTTGAACACAGCAATTCAACAAATATTTCTGGTTAAACTAAAAGGATCTTACTCTGGAACAAAAAGGTCTATCTCTCTAGTGCCTTTTCGGTAATTTTGTCAGACACTTGAAATCGTAATGTGTGCCTCTCAAAAACAAGAACTTTAGTGGACGTACTTTAAAGGGATAGTTCGGGATATTTGACATGAATCTGTATGCATCTCCGTCAGTAGTGTAGTAGTAGTAGCCACACCGACTTACCCCCGACAGTGTCCTGTGGGCTGAGTTCTGTCCAGGTTTGGTCAGCAACGAGAGTAGTCCGGCAGGTTTGCTGGGACACTTAAATAAAACGTTTTTCTTCTCAAAACTCCATGTGTTCAAAAGAGTGATTTATTTACATTACAAAACCGATGTCCACGAAAAAGTCACACCTCGTAATCAATTGGCCCTATTTTTTCTCTTTTTGTATCTCTGCGCTGCTGCAAGATGACAGGCTAGTAGCCTACTTGTTGCGCTCGCATTGTTTACTGCACGGGAGGTTAACGATAGGCTGTTATGTCTGACAACGAGAGCGACAATGAAAACAATATGACACCGACTGATTTGTTTATTTGTATTTATTCACATTTCTCCATATTGCCTTTGCATAGCCTCGGCTCGGTGCGTTACCGGTAGGCTAGAAACTCTTTGGTACAATTGAATTGTGTTTACCTGTGGTGCAGGGACAGCAGATCTCTTCAAATCCCGTTTCTTCCTCTGCCCTGGGCACGAAACATAATCATCCTCGCTGAAGTGCGCACTGCAAACTCGAAGTTTTTTCATTTTCGCCAGTTTGGTGTCCAATTTGAAGCCTAGAGCAACTAGCCACAGTTCCCTCAGAGCAACGTCCGTCACTGGAAAACGGTGAAATCCGTGAGGAGATTCAGGCAAATCTTTGTTGCTACAGCCTGGATAGTCACAAGTGCGCCCCATTTTTACACACACAAACAAATACACATATATATACTATATAATGCTAGCTTGTAGAAGCTATAAACTTTTCAATCTACCTCTCGACCGCTCCGCCTACTACAACCCAAACAACCCAAATCGCCAGCTCAGCTGCATGACGGGACTCACACCGGGGATGTCAGTGCCAAGAGATCATGCGAGAATCCTGAGGGGTATTGCACGAAACTAGAATAAAGAAATCCAGGATAATTAAGCAAGCCCAGCTTGACCTAGCTTGGTCGGCGTATCCTGGCTTAATTGGTTGCACGTATGCTGAGCCAGGATGAAAAGGCGCGGCTATGTTGAGCCAGGTGAAGATAGCTGGGATAAGTGCGTGTTCACAGCATACTTAAACAGACCTCGCAATCGCTCACAGAATCACCGATTGAAACGCGGATAAAAGTCGCTCTTCGTACTTCACGGCCGCTGAACAACAGCTCCCGATGAAGTTGTGTGAAGAGGTGAAAGATATTATGAGAAAAAAAGGCAATACTAATGCCATAATTTAAAAACGCAAGAAAGCTTGGCAGAAAATAGCGGACCGGCTTAATGCGGAAGTAGTCCAAAACTGTACAATTAATAAACAGTGCTCCACTGGAACCGTTATAATTAGGCCACAATTAAAGGAGTTACTTTTCAAGTCCACTAACTGTTGTAGACTTTACTTGTGGTGTACAACAAAAAAGTGGCAAGCAGGTGCATGTTACTCAGGAAATGTAGAGTATGATTAGGTGCAAACAATTATCCAAAATGTGTCATTTAATCTATTTTTCTCATGTTACGTTTTTATCTATTTTATCTTTCTATCCTTCATAAAGAACAAACCTGTCTGTCCATAAAAGGACGTGGCAGCAAGTTAAAATTACATATAAGAATATTTTGCAGGCTGGTAAGTGACTTTAAAGTAGATAACGGTGAACAAATGAGGTGAACAGATTAGGTGTCTGCTGACTGTCTGTATGATTGTAGCAGTTAAAAAAAAAAAAAAAGCTTGTATAACTGGCAAAGGGGGCGGCCCACCAAGTGAAGGCGCTGGCACTCCCTTTAAATAAAGGGTAAGCAGTGATGGAGGGGATCTTCATAGGAGGTACATATTGCAGTTCTACTGCACGTGGAACACAATCAAATAAATATATTATACTGTCAACTGGATTTCCTTGCAGTGTCTGGGAACACGCTTGCAATTTTGGAGCCACCAGAAAATGATCCAGTTAGTATATTGTATTGAATATCTATCTATCTATCTATCTATCTATCTATCTATCTATCTATCTATCTATCTATCTATCTATCTATCTATCTATCTATCTATCTATCTCACTCGGCCTGAGTAATAATACTACCACTTGAACCAATTTAAAAAGACTGTTGCAATTACACACAGATTTAAATGAGATGAGAAATGACTATATGTCATATTTTAATACAGGATAATTAAAATGATGCAACATACTTAGAAAGACCATGGACATGCTGTAAAACACATTAATTCCTCACAGGATTGACGGTGGAAATACAGGTGAATCACTAGGATTAATCTTAGCCTGGCTGTTAGCCTGGTCTGGAGCAGGCTAGCTGCAGAGAATAAATCACCATAGTAACTTGGCCGGGCAAGTTTGAGCAGCTTTCATGCAACCGACTTGAGGCTAAATTCAGCCAGGATAACCAACATATCCCGGCTTAATCCCTTATCTTGGTTTTGTGCAATACCCCTCTGGTGCCACAAGTCATGACGTAATGTGAACGTGAAGTTACTTTTTCGTGGACATCGGTTTTGTGATGTAAATAAATCACTCTTTTGAACACATGCTGTTTTGAGAAGAAAAACTTTTTATTTAAGTGTCCCGGCAAACCTGCCTGACTACTTTCGTTGCTGACCAAACCTGGACAGAACTCGGCCCACAGGACACTGTCGGGGGTAAGTCGGTGTGGCTGTGCGACACTACTGACGGGGATGCCATACAGATTCATGTCAAATATCCCGAACTATCCCTTTAACAGTGCCAGCAATTTACCAGTTTTGGCTGCTGGCTACAATGCTCTGCTGCACAGTTTACCCTTCAAGAGTAATATCTTCCTCAAGCTGCAGCTAAATGAATCAAAATTTACCTTTTTAAACTCAATAACAGATTATTGAGTGGAAGTGAGTGAATCCCCATCATAAAGAGCTACAAGTTGTATAATGTTTACTACACATCAGATTTCTATATGCAGCAAGTATACCTTTCTATTTCTATTCTAAGATAACATTGTTATCTTAGAGACAGTGCCAGTCAGCATACAGCAATGCATCCTCTTATGCAAAATAAATTCAATCCAAAGTCAAACTCTGACACCAACTATCATCTATAATTGAGTTTACACAGCTTAGACGCATTTAAGGAAAAAGTGATCATCTCTGCCTTCACAGTACTGTCCCCAGTGTGCTCAGTCCAACTCTGCTGAAGAAATTTTAAAATCACTAAACTGCACTTAAAATAAGTAAGCCATGGGTCCAAAATAGCTTTGTAATTTCCTGCCTAAATGAACTTTTCAAATAACCGGGTTTACACACACTTCACATGTACCCAGTCATCCTCACAAAGCTTTTTTTCCAGACACTCAAAAATAATCACAGTTCCTTAAGTTTGTCCTTCAGCTCTGTTCACACACCTGTGTGTATGTGTGTGTGTGTGTGTGTGGTCCTCGGGGGACTGTGTGTTCCATAAGCAGCTGTCCAGACAGCCCTAAAAGCTCCATGGCCTTGGGCGCTTTTACTCTTTATGGAGCATGAAGGTGAAAGAGAGAGAGATGCACTGTGGACCGTGTCCCACAGTTTCTGCAGTCTTCAACCTCAGAACAGAAAATGGAATGGCTGTCTGTAGAGGTCAGGATGTTGTGGTGCCTCAGATGGACAAGATTCAACATGTCAGCCAAAACAACTGACACTGATCGAGTTCACTGACAGTGATGTGCTGTGGAGCTGCTTTTCTTTGAGTTGTTTGTATGATACACATTCCATCTAATGGTTACACAGTATTCCACTGAAGACTGCTAAAAAATAAACATGGATGTAAGACTCCAGCAATACATAGGATATGTCACTGTATCATGACACAAGTTAAACATTATGATGAGCTTTCCTATAGGAAATCTCAAATACATAAGAGAGGTCCGGAGAGGTCCAGTTAGAGAAACTCTCGTCTGTAGATGAGAGTTTCTCTAACTGGACCTCTCTCTTTGAATATGACTACCTGAGCTTTAGAAGAAGGAAAGTTAAATGAAAGTAGGTATGCTCCGTATACCTCTGTATACCCTGCACTACACCACTGGGGAAGGTTGTGACCCACAGCCAAAAAAAGGTGCCTTTTCAGTCGGGTGACAAGGAAGCATACAACACCACCAAAGCAAAGCTGACTGAAAGCTGACATCAAGGAGGCAAAGGGGGACAGACTGGAGAAAGACCCCAACATCAACACCAAAAATATGTGGCATATGATCGCAGGCTACAAAAGAGGCCAGATTCTGTGCTCACTTTGATCTCCTTAACAAGGTGTCAGCTGTCAGGTCTACTCAGCCTTCAGAGACAATCGGTATCCACAGCGGATGTCAAAAAAAACATGATGAAAGTAAAGCTGCCGGATCTGTTAACACCTCTGGTCATGTACTATGGACATGTGCATGCTGTGTTTCCAGTCCCCTGTGCTGTGCACCCTGTACATCCACGACTGCAACCCTCGATATGGAGAGATATACCTGCTTCATTTGTCATGTGTATGGTAACACAGGGTCGGCAGTTTGATGAAATGTATTGGACGAGATGGCAACAGCCTGTACCAGAACCTGAGCTGCCTCCTGGGTGAGGAACAAACATGGCATACCTGGAGTGGTCGTTGTGGAGATGCCTATCGCACATACACATTCATCATCTCTGTTAACTTTGCAGTAGTCATCAGCTCTGAATAGTTTTAATTTTCAGACAGACATTTTGAAGCAGTTCTCTGATTGGTTGCAGCTGCTGTTGTCTACTTCTGCACAGTATCATCAGGATGAAGGCCTAGGGTCAGCCTTCTTTAAAAGCGAGAGCTACTCATTCTCTCACTGCTATCTCAGGCTGTGTTTCTGCTGCCTATTAGACACAGAAACAGATATGCGGGCATCGGGAAGACAGCAAATCAGACTCAGTCTCAGGCTTACATTTACTCCCACAGGGATGGCCACAGACATTCAGTCTGCTATCAGGACTAAGTGTTCAGAGCCAGAGAAACGACAATTTGACAGGAATTCAAAGGGAAGAGGCTCTGTTTGATTCGTCTTCAGAAACAGTGTTGAGAAAATGAACCTTTTTGAGAGAGAGCCCTCTTGTCTGTCCTTGATGTTTTTATGTATGATGTCATTATTAATTAAGTATTTATCATCTAAGCAAATATTTATTTATTATTATTTATTACACTACATCACATATATCATTTATCCACCTGTGATATTTTCTGTTCTGTATATACTCTAACTATCTTGAGACAGAGATCAGCCAGAAAGCTACTCTGAATGGATTGTATTTGACATAATCAGTGAAATCTATTCCATCACTGTCTTTACATCTTTGTTCCTGTCTCTTTGCATTGTTTTTGTTCTAGTTTTAGATCTTTGAATACTGATCAGAGTGAGAACCCAATCAGTGCATTTTGTTTGTGAGGATAAAGAAAATCAGGACAGGAGAATTTGCAGATATATATTTTGAGACAATTTAAAAGAGATGTTGGATGTCGTGTCAGAAATGGGTCTGCTGAATTAATTTTAAATCCAAACCAATGACAATCCAAACCAAGGCATGATGCATGTTAGCCGTTCAGGTACTTCAGTGAGCCTGAGTGTCACACTTTTACTACAGCGAAATAGCTGATGTGTTTTCTGCGTGTGATAAGCTGAGTTGAACGTTCTGTGTGTGACAGTGAGCGGTCATTTGGAGTTACGTGACACACTGATTTCTTCTTCCTATTTCATGGCCTATCTCCCTCTGCCTGTCAAGCTCTCTGTTTTATTTTATCTCCCTGCCTCTCTCTCTTTATCTATAGCTCCTGATTCGTCCGGTGCACTTGTGTCTTCCATTCTAGTGGTTTTATATCAGATTTTCCACTTTTTTGTTGTTTTGCTCCCTCTGTTGCCCCTTTCTGTTTTACTCAGTGAAGTGTCCTTGTGGTGCGTGGCGAATTACAATCCTTCCTTACATTGAGTGAAACAAAACAGGTTTGGTCATGTGACACACACACAGAAGAAGCTCTCAAAGAGCCTTTGTTTAGAAAAAAATCACCAGCAACCTTCTGAGAATTATCCAATAAAATCCAAATAAATGTCCACGATGACCCTCCAACAGTTCATTTCACAGAGAAATCTTTATACATGGATATCAACAAAGATAATTAATATAATATTAAAGTTGAGTTGAACTTCATTCTTGACATTGGAAAAACTAGTTTGACAAAGACTCAACACTTCCAGTCCCATTTTTTAGCCTTCACAAAGATTATATTGTTGATTTTGTATTTCACAGACAGTTCTTATTGTATGATGCATTTTCTTCTCACAGTGATCAAAAATGTCTGACTGTGTGATGACCTGGAAAATGCAGAACTCACCAAAGCAAACACAGTTTGTTCAGGAGGTATTGTTTGTAATGGTTTGGGTTTATAGCTGTTTTCATACCTGAATAGAAGGCAAGATAGATAAGCATACTGCTGGCCTGCAGTGAGAGGGACCACTGATAGACAAAGTGTCTGATCAAAGATGGAGCAGCGTTAACCTGGAACACTATTGATAGCTCAGCAGTCAAGCTAGCTCCAGCAGCTTCTTCTTTTGACGCAGCCCAATCTGCCCATACAGAAAAAAAAACACCAAATTTACATTGTAATATGTGGTAACTGCTTTCCTACATACAATAAATTCATGTAGTTTTTCTGTAAGTGTGACCACACCTAAACCGAGAAATGCTCTGTTTCCAGCAAGGCCATTAAATCCATAATTTCTATTTAAAAAGTGTTTCATTATGCCAAATGTGACCCTAGTTGATTTCATTTGAATATTTTCTTTGTAGAGAGGACGGGCACGCTGGGGGCTTTGTCAGGAGCCATTAAGAGCTGCAGCGCAATTTAGAGGTCAGGACCAAAATGAAACCTTTTGTCTCCAGATTCATTCACCCAATTCACATTATTACTGCAACATGTTCATTTACTAAGAGCAACGGTCTTTGTATGCCAGAGTGTATTTTTAAACAAAACTGTAAAAGGTGGATAAAATTGGACCAACAGACAAAGTAGTGTTCTTTGTAAGATTTCTGTTTCAGTAGTCACATAATGGAATCCGAATGGTTCAAGGACGACGAATCCCTCACAGTGTCAGTCCATCAGAAATTTCTTCAAATCTTAATATGCTGAAGCATGAT